>BFEA01000644.1:660482-700068 GCA_003427395.1 Chara braunii
TTTTTTTTTTTTTTTTTTTTTTTTTTTTTTTTTTTACGTACGAGTACGCGCGATTTCGGGTTCGTACGCGTACGCTGGAATACGTACGCGTACGCACTGCGTACGTGTACACCGTGCAACGCAGCTTATTTCTTTCTTGATTATCTTTTCTGACTTCTTCTTTCTTTCTTCTTTCTACCCTTTTCACTTCATCCTCGAGTCCTCCTGCCTAAATGACCTTGTGTGCACTTTGACTTTATGTGGGTCAACGTGTGTGAACCCGGATATGGTTCTAGTCGAGCACAAGGTTCACGTGTACATATTTGATTGTGCTAGCAATCAGATGAGAACAAACGGTATGGACCGTATAGGAAATGAAATAGTAACAACAACAAATAATAATAATAATAGTAATAATAATATAATAATAATAATAATAATATAATAGACTATTAATAGTAATAATAATGCAAGCTCCTCCTCTTTCTTCACCCTTCCTTCTTCTTCTTCTTCTTCTTCTTCTTCTTCTTCCACCTTTCGCGCTCTTCTTCATAAGTCCCACCTACTCTCTTTTTCTCGTACTCTTTGTGGTAGTTGCCTAGCACCCTCTTTTCTCACACACTATAGCGATCCCCACGTCTCAAAAGCATAGGAGGATAAAGGAAATGGGCAGGGATTATCGGAGCTTGACAGAAGCGATGGTAAGTGTGAGAAGATGAAGTCTACTGCGTTTCTCCGTGAGGGTACACCAGTCCAGAAGTGTAAACGCCCTCTTTGTCTTTCAAACAGACATACACACACGAGTGCATACACACAAACACATGTGTGCACGTAGTAGTGTAGATTTCCATGTTCTCAGGGTAGTTTTATTCGATGTTGTTCATCCTACCATTGAACGTCGCAGGGGGGTAAGCCGCGAGATCGACGACTTACACACACACACACACACACACACACACACACACACACACACACACGCATACACATAGTTGTGTGTATTTTCATGATCTCGCGGTAGATTCATACGATGTTTACTCATCTTATCAATGAAAGTACCATGAGAGCGGCCGCGAGATTGAAAACTTACCTGTTCTCACTCTCTCGCTCCGTCGTCGTTGTCGTTTCGTAGTCATAGTTGTCAGCGTCGTCGTTGCGCTTGTCGTCTGACCTCATGGTCAGGTAAGTATTCTTCTCCTCCTCTTCCCTTTCTCCTTCATCTTCTTTCCCTTCTTCTTCTTCTTCTCTTTTTTTTCCTTCTTCCTTCTACTTCTTCTTCCTTTTCTTCTTCCTTCTCGTACTACTACTTCTCCCGCTATCTCTCTTACTACCTTCCCCGCGCGACCCCTTCTTCCGTGCGACCGTCTCCCTCCTGCTTGCGCTCCCTTCCTCCTCCACGTCTCTGCTTTCTAACTTCTCGATGCATTCTCCTTCTCCCTTCTTCCATGCGATCATCTTCTTTCCTCTGCGCGTTCTACCTATGTGCGCGTGCTTTTTAACCCATCTCCATCGCCTTCGGTCGAGCATCCGCTGTGCGGCCATTTGCTTCCTCTCCGCGCACCTCCTCCTCCTGCATTCTCTGCTTCTTCTTCTTCTCCCCGCGCGTTCTCTTCGTTGCTCCCCGCTCTCTCGCTGGTTACTTCCCTCGGGGTGTTCAGTTCCTCCGTGAGAACGTTCCCCTCCGTGTCGCAGGCCGACCCAGCTTAGTCGAGGTTGTGGTCGGTACTGCAGCAACTGAAAACCCCCTTTTCGACTTCAGTGAATCCGCCCTTGTTGCATAGGCGGATTCACTTAAGTGGAATTGTCGAAAGTCCACACGGATCAGAACGAAAATAAATAAATAAAAAAAAATAGAAACGAATCTAACTAAAAAAAAAAAAAAAAAAAAAAAAAATCCAACTACTAATCCCTTGTTGTGCCGACTGGCTCGAGGTCACGGGTTCGAGTCCCGGCCTAGTGAAACCGGGTGAAACCAAAGAAAAGTCCGTCGTCAAAAGGAGCTAGCTCGGGGTCTGATGGATTCGATCCCCGAGTCACCTGGCCCTCAACCCGCACCGAAACCCACTGAGCTAGCTCTTACTTCGGTTAGAAGAGGAGCAGCTTGGGTATACGCAGAGGAGTGGGGCTCAACCTGCCTAGTGGACCAAGCTTGTTTTCTAAGTCTTGGCGTGCACACTTGCTGGCCTGCATACCTGTCTGAGTGTTTGTCGGTTTGAGTGTGCATGCGACCCACCAGGGTACTTCGTTAATTGGAAGGCCCGAAGGGCCGGTACTTAGTTGAGATCGCGACATTGGAGGGTCGTGGCGGTGAAGCACTCAAGTGGCGGGTAGGTTGGTACTGCACCAAGTAGAGGTAGATTTGTCGAGTACCCGAACCAGAGGCCGAGTAGAGGAAGACAAAAGCTGACATTTTTTTTTTTTTCCAGTACCGGTAGGTAGACAGGTACCAAGTCAAGTTTTAGTGTGTGTCGCAGATCTACTCGACACAGTACTAACTCAATCAACCCTTCGATCTTCTCGGTTGGAGGGTATTACTATCGATCCTAACCGTCACAACGCGCGTCATAACAAAGCACGTGCATACGTTCAAAATTTTTGCACCGATTTACCCCTTCCTCAATGGACGAGGGAATCGTTTCAAGTGTCACGCTAAAGCGCGCACACCCTCTTCATTTCAGACCAGCCCCGTCATGGTAGCCGATGTCGTCGCTGTGTCAAATGCAAAAGCATGGCCAAATACCCTTGTAAGGGTATTTGGTCCGACAATATTCCCAGACCCTATTAAGCGAGGTACCCGTCGCTAAGGACGTTTATCACAATCGTTCATACAGTTTCCCTTTACATCGCTTCCCAAAATCAAATCAACTGATAAAATATAACAAGATTGATACAATACAAAACAATAGATGCACTTATCTTTCCTGTTTAAAAGAGAAGGTGAATCCATTTCTCAAATAAGGCGCATTTTGATAGGTGGATAGCCAAATCCGAGTCCCTGGATTGAGATGTGGTAAGATTAGCATTACCTCTCTTGATACTTTCTACTATTGCAGGGATTCTAACCCGGGTCTCCCACATACTGAAAGCCCCCAAAACCAAACTGAATGAACCAATGGTGGGGATACTGGATCTGTACTATAACGGTGAAAGTTACCAAGAGAGACAACAATCATCTTTTCCACATCCTTAGACTTTCTTCCCAGATCCTCGTTGGTTGTCCGCGGAGTCATAGAATCTTCTCCTTTGGACGCGGGTCTTAACCTAAACCATATTACCATCCCACTCGAAGTCTAATGTGAGGGGATCGATGGTCTCGGTCTAAACCCACCACAGTCCGGTTGATCAGGCCAGATCTGCGGTCTACCGTGTTGTTATTTTAACAGTGGTTCTCGTATTGGTTACGCAATAAAAGGTAAATTTTCCTATCCTCGGTCTTACCCAGCTTCTAAACCTGACTCTCGACCCCTTTGGTAACCACCTAAGTTGACCCCTCAATAGGGTGTCCACCCTTCAGGTTTCAACTCTAGGCCAAAACCAGAAGGTTCGCTGCCTGGTTATACTTGGTCAGCAGCCAACGTTGGGAGTTACGTCCCAACGATGCCAATTTTCCACCATAGGTTTGGTAATGTAGTCCCTCAGACTGCCCCCTGAAGTGGATGAACGATGTTTATTTCAATATATATATATACCAAAAAGAATTCATAATTCATTGATAAAATTTTTCCCCTCATCAGGTTGTCACTTATTCGATGAACGATGTGCATTCCAATATATACCAAAAATCAATATATGAACCAACCAATAAGAACAAATTTTTCATCATCGTCAGATTGTCAAATAGTGGATGAACGATGTGCATCGTCAAGTTCTCACTCAGTGGTCGTGTCTTCCTGTCTCAATCACAGCTCATTCAGACACACGTCTCGGTGATCTCCCAAAATAAGTAAAACGGGCCGAAAACTCAAAATAAATATAAAAATTTTGGCTTCCACAACATCATTGATGCAAAAGATATTTTTTCAGAACATCAACAATTTCAAACGATCCCATTTCGGGATCCTTTAATCTTATCTCAGACTGACCCCATTGGGATGGTGAACGGTGCCCTCTGCAAAATATACATAGTTTAAAAGAAGTTCAAAAGAGGATACATCTCATGTGTTTTTTCATTGCATGCCCATCTTTTGGTGTCCCTCCAATAATTTTCACGACTCAAAATAGGACTCAATTTTTTAGGTCATCGTCAGCTTTCCATTTTGGGGTTAGATCTTAAATAGTTCAAATAAGAACCGACTCAATAACGTATCGTACGAATACATCTATAATACTTGTGTCCGAGTATTAATCAGAACGTACTCAAGGAGGATTGAACCTTCTCTGAGATGATCATTAAAGATAAAATATCATATCATGTCAATCAAATCACAACCAATAGTGAGGAAACAATTCAAAAACAACTTTTGTTGTAGGCAGGGTTTTCTCCTTGTTTTCACGGAACTTTTACAATACAAATGTAAACGACATTCTCCTACCATAAAAAAATACTATAGTGTGAATAATAAGTAATATTACAAAGACATGTTTGAAGTGTAAAGGAAGTTCATAAAAAATCCAAACCATTTAATCATATCACTGCAGACAAACATCAATTGATAACTTCCACGAACAATGGGAACAAAGGGAACAATGGTTACAATAAAATACCACGAGAACAAATACAATGAAGATACAAAATAACAATAATAATGACATAACATTTATTTGCTTCTTTTTGCTTAATAGAGGTATATTGTGTCGAGGGGTGATGTAATCCTACCAAAGGGATAGCATATCAGATCCTGATCCCCGTTCTAGGACTGAGCCTCACCACGTCTCCCTCTGATTCCAATGTCGAGACTCTATCAGTATTCTGTCAACAGAGTCGAACAACCCCATCTCACATGCTCCAGGTTAGTTAGGCCTTGACCATAGAGATGAGGTGGTCCTGCCCGACACAAGGTTAGGCAACCACTCCTTACCTCATGACGAACAACAGTTGCCTTCCCTATAGACAACGTCCTAACAAAGTCCCTAACATCTTCCTCTCCTTCGATGATAGTGTAGTCGTCTCTCCTTATCAGAAAAAGTGACAGCACCTCACTATGGATCAGGAACATTGTTCCGGCGTGAGTTTCACTACCACCTACAGGACTTTACTATACCCTCTTTAAGCCGATCGGAAAAAAGTATCAATTGACGTTGCAATCTTTCAAAGGACGGATTTTGTATGCTGAAACCCCTTGAGATATTTTTTTCTCTTCAAAGGTTGGTCACTCCATTCACCTTCATCCCCATGCTGAACGTGGATTTCATACAGCTTCCTACCCTCATTAAAGAAAACAATTTATAAACATAGTCAGACAAACACAAACAATCACCAAACAATCGGTAAATATATACATTCAAAACAAGTTCTTATTTCTCTTAACAAAGAACAAGACATACAATGATACATTACTTAAAACTATTTATTTCCACATACATTTATTAATAATCCGTCACATACATTAACCATAGTGGGAATCAGTAGTTTTATCAATCTTTATATAATATTGTGATATCGAGGAGTTCGATAACCCTCAAGTGGATACTCTCATACCCTGATCATATCGAGTATAGCATTTAAGGAGATAGTTACTTAAGTAGATAGTCTCATGATACATTGATATCGAGTATAACCTTTAAGGAGATAGTTACTTAAGTAGATAGTCTCATGATACACTTTTCAATGCTTAACCAATCGACAAAGTTCGGGTATATTCACATATCTTTCAAGAATCAGATAAATTTAATCGGATTCTTTATGTAACAACTTTTAAAGTTGATTCATTATAATACTTTATCATATATAACCTCAAACGCATACATATTTTTTAAGTAGATGACCTAATATTACACTCGCTATACTATTTATCCATAAGGATTAGTGAGTCACTAAGTGGGTGATGAGATAATTAATTTGCATCTCATAATCTTCTAAGGGTTAAATATTATTCCAATAAACAATCCGACCAACCAAACTTTATACCACATTGTCATAAACATAGTTCTACTAACTAACCGACCTCTAACTGTTAAGATAACGGAGCTTAGTATTACTTACCTTTATTCTATTTATCTACTCATATCATTTCACACTATGATTATAAGCGGTTTTCTAAGATCTCTTTACCATACACATCCCAAGCTTACTCTTTCGAAATCTACATCAAAGATCGAGACTCCTTGTACCAGAGTAAACATGATATACGTTAATTCATTACCACTTTAATGTATCTACCAAGTAAATAATTTCGCTACAGTACAATGCTGGCAGCATGATGACTCTAAAGTATCTATATATCCTCATAGTCTCACTATATTCAGTAAGTTTTCAGAGAGGGTAATTACTTTAGGCAGATAGTCCTAAGCTCATACGTCGCATGACATAACCTCCAGAGTTAGAGTAGTATCGAGAAAACGAGTTTATCATGAAGACCTATATCAGATGGCTTTTAAAAATTGGATGATCGATTTTGGGTTTTGTATTTAATAAATAATAGGGTTAGTTTAATTTATAGTCTTATAGTCAGAATATATGACGCATGACCTCCCAAACACACTTGGTCTTCAACTAGGTAGCCTAACAACTATACACTTTTTCGGGGTTCAACGGGTCTATTCGACATTCTCATACATCATCAAATTCCAAGAGTGAACTAGTAATACGCATCGTCTGTCTTTCCCTACCCCAACGAGACTCTTTCTGGTCTTTCAAAAGAGGTATTATAACGGCGGGGCATAGGGGATATATAATCTTGCATTAATCTCCATAGTATGAAAAACCATTACTAAGTCAATCCGACTTACTCCTTTGTAGACTTTTTAGCAATGACCTGGATTAGGGATTTAAGCCTCATTAGAACAAGTGTTTCGGTCTTCCTAGTTCTGGACAGGACAAGCAACACTTGAATCCACTATGGTTGCCTTTCCGACCATTTTCCTATATGGAGGGCAAAAAATAACCCTGCCTAAATAGTTATAGCATAAAAAGGAAATTGCAGACCCACCACATAGGAAAGGATTCATTGGTACGACCTACAAATCGAAGGGTGGATCATGAACACATGATGGTGGTGGAAGCGCATGTCGAGAAAATTTGAAGAAGGACGGTTAAGTATAAGTAATGAGGTAGGATAGAAATAGAGGAAGGATAATTTTATACAGGAAAGTGATGTAAAGCATGATAAGGAATGATATAGTATTATTTGCAAAAGGTACTAAGTCACTTTATCAGAGGAGGTCAAATATTTGTACTTGTCACGTTGATAATCGCATAATCTCGTACCATCTTCTTTCCCTTCTATTTTCTCATTTTTCCTCCTTCAATCATTCTCTCCTTCTTGTGAAGTAAACAGATACATCGTTAATAATTACTTATGTCATCCATCAGTCATACCCAAGCAAGTAGTAGGGTTACTCATACGAGAGTATCCCTCTACTGTTCAAACACAATCACCTCATTCCTTCCCTCGTTAGTTGACCCCTAAATCAAACAAGTATTAGGATGACCCCACATGAGTTATCCTACTACCAGTTTGATGCGTAGAAGATTAGTCAAAACAACTCTTAGTTAAGTTGTTCTGACCGTTCACCTATCTTGCCTATGCGTCGTGTACGAGTAAGAGGCATGCCGACCCCACGGGAGTCCTCCCTCCTCTTGTCAAGTGACTTTCGCTATAGTTAGTGGCGGAAATAGTTTCTATGGAATTATTTCCTCACCCTTTTTTCAATACCAAGTAGACTATTCAGCCGGAGATAAGGTAGTTCTCACGAGAAACCCTCTTTCCCCACTTTTCAGTCGGATGGATCGTCCTAGACTTAGGAGTTCTTATACTCACGTGGTGAGTACTTTAATTCCCTTCCAAGTCTAGTCTGATAGGTGATTAGGAGAGCCCCACGGGAGCCTCCTACTACCTTTGCTTATGTTAGTCGTCCTAGCCTAGAAGCCATGTACCCCACGGGAGTACCGGATTACCTTTTAGATCTAGTCCGTAAAGTAACAGAGAAGACGCACGGCATCTTCTCGTTACCAACGCCAAAGTCAGACAGACACTTCACCATATCATTACTTAGTCGGGTGAATGGCAGGGTAACTCTTACGGGAGTATCCCATCATTTACCTCAGTCAGTTCATGCAAGCAACGTGACCATTCCACGGAAGCCTCCATCACACAAGGAACAAAAGTCTGTCATAAACCTACAACTTATACATGGCTAAGGAGATACAGACAAAGAAAGTAGTACGAAACCGAAGTTCACTTAAGTGAGTGTACATTAGCTAAAAATAAACGGAACAGTCAGTCACGTGTCTATCCCTCCTCGACTCTTTGAGAATTTATGAGAGTCAATTAAAGTTATTAACCTCTTAACAACTTAAGTTGACAGACACGCCTACACAGACAAATGACCCGAGTACGTAAACAGAAGGAAGGATCCAGCATACGTAGACATATTCCTCAAATCGTTAACCTAACTTCTACCTACTATGTAAGAGTATTACATTCACTAGTTCTATCTTTGACATAGACTACTAACTATCCTATCTCCTAGTCCGTTCTTTAAGTTCGTTCGTAGGCACTTGAAGTCCCGGACAATGCGATTTCCACCAACACTATCAGAACGACTCCAAATATAACTTTTTAATATCTAACGAATGGTAACTTCAACTCATATATCATAAGCTATATAAGTTTATTTAAAGGTCGTCGTTTTTTCCTGATCATCATCTTACCAAACCCGAGTTCGTTCACTGAGGACCTCGGCTGGAAAGCGAGATCCCCAACAACGGCGCCACCTATCGCGCGCGGCAGTCCCTCACCATACTGGGGAGCGTTGAACCTCACGGTCGTGTCACTCATGATTTTTTCTTGAAGAAACAACAAGTCACCACTCCGACCGTGCTCGCTTGCTATACCTCTCACGACACCCCACAACAGGTCGGGGTGCCGCGAGGTACAACTCACCTCTACCCGAGGGGTTGTCGCCACCCTCAGGTAGGCGTATCCCTACTGAGCTACCGACCCATATGCGAAGGCTTTTACATGCCTTTGTAGAGGTAGGTCGGCCGATGACGTTTTCTCCATCGTTGTAGCATAGGTATACGTGCGGTTGAACGCCTAAGACTCACCCGCTTATGTGTCGAGCATTGAGGCGCTGATCTTCCGGACCGACTTACTATTCAGGTCGACTCGATTGACGATCTCTCGC
Source organism: Chara braunii (assembly GCA_003427395.1). Taxonomy (NCBI): domain Eukaryota; kingdom Viridiplantae; phylum Streptophyta; class Charophyceae; order Charales; family Characeae; genus Chara; species Chara braunii. Next base: position 669,747 of record BFEA01000644.1, read on the forward strand.
ACATACATTACTCTGACCTATTTATACTTGATCAATTATATACGCTATTTAAGTTTTCCCAAACCAATACATATATGAAGAATACAGTCCAAAGGTTGAGACTGAAAGGCAAGGAGATATTTTTACATTTCACATGACAAAGGCAAACATCAGGATGAACAAAGCTGAACTTTTAGAAGAGAAAACAATCAATCGGCTCTTGGCCTTTCAAATAGACATCACAAAACAAAAGTAGGTTCATGGTCTTTCAAAGAAAATGACATGAATCAGGTTCTCTGGCTTGTCAATTATCCTAATCTGCTCATCATCAAGAAAAGGTGAAGTCTGAATAACCAAACCAAATGTTCAAAGGTTGAGCGTCGAAGAAATGTCTGAGTCGAGGCTCAGGTAAGCACAAGTTCTGCATTGCGAGTAGAGTGAATAACACATGGTTGGTCGTTTTACTGACCTGCAGAGAAAACAAAAGCATTTCACAATCCTAACAAAGACAACCATTCATTCACTTCCACACACATAACACCTGCGCTTCCAAACCTTTCAACCAGACATTCTCTTTTCGACTTCGTCATTTCGATGACCTCTTTTGATCAAACACAGACCTTTTAGACAATGACCCGAAAATGAGAAATACCATTTAGTTCAGAGGTAGATGCGAAGTGTGTGAGTCAAGGGTGAGTGAGGGTTGAGGTTGCGAACCAACCTGTTACCATAAGGCAACAACATGCAGTTTTGGTCACAAGATCTCAACACCTCTCTCACTATCGCCCTACACGAAGTTCAACGATGTGAACTTCAATTCTATCGGTGGACTATAATATAGTCGGATCAAATGTACGTATGAAGTAAGAAGACTCCGACAGAAGCCTTCATCTCATACTTACTCAAGCAGTAGGATAACTCAGACATGAGTATCCTACCACTTGTTTTAGTCTAACTGCTTTAGACTTAGACAGACCATGGGATGACCCGCACAGGAGTACCCCACTTCTATTTTGTCAACCTAACTATCGAATATATATATATGTGTACAGACGAGTTAATAGGATGTTCCTCACAAATGAATCTTATCCTATTACCCGTTTTGTACCACGATTTATATATCCATACATTCATTAGATATAAAGTAGTCAAGGGTACTGCAAAGAAGGGTTTATGGAATGAGAATGAGAAAAGACATAACTTGTTTTCTTGTTTTTTTGCATTTTTATTCTTCTTTTTCATTTTCCTCATTCTTTCTACTTATCTCTTTCTACATTCTCTTTTCTGACTTCTTCCTTCTTTCTTCTTTGTACCCTTTTCACTTCATCGTCGAGTCCTCCTGCCTAAGTGACCTTGTGTGCACTTGGACTTTATCTAGGTCAACGTGTGTGAACCCGGATATGGTTCTAGTCGGGCACAAGGTTCACGTGCACATATTTGGTTGTGCTAGCAATCAGATGAGAACAAACGGTATGGACTGTATAGGAAATGAAATAGTAACAACAACAAATAATAATAATAATAATAATAATAATAATAATAATAATAATAATAATAATAATAATATAATAATAATAATAATAATAATAATATATAATAATAATAATAATATAATAGTAATAATAATGCAAGAAACATGAATGAGCGAGATATACAGAAAACAAAGTTACAATCATGTAGAAGTCAGGATAGTTAGGTAACAAGTACAGAGTTCAAATGAACCGATATTCCATACAAATAAAAGCGATATAGTGTCCTCGCGAGCCAACATTCACATCCTTAGGTCACACCATCCCTGTCTTCGATGTCACTTCTACTGTCCGACACCTAGTCTACTCCGCTCACCCTACCTGTCCCACCTACATTCTGGCATCAGGCTCACTTCGACTGTGAAGACCAATGTACATGACGTTACTACCTACGCAGTCCGCGAGTATACACCAGATACATTTTCTCTCTCTTCTCTTTCTCTTTATCGCTCTCTCTGTCTCACTTTCTGTGTATGTGTCTTTCTCCATGTATGTCACAGTGCACGGTGTGTCTCTCTGTATGTTAAAGTGGTTGTGTGTCTGTTTCACTGTATCTCTGAGTGCGTCACTGTGCCGTTATGTATTCTGTGTCATCATGCACTGGGTGACTATGTATCTATGTGGTTCACTGTATGGGTCACAGTGTCGCTGTTTGTTCCACTGTATCTGTGTGTGACACCGCGCCTGTGTCTATTCCACTGTGTATGCATGTGTTTCGCTGACACTGTGCACTTTGAGTTTGTGCCTCCGTGCATCTGTGTGACTGTGTATCTGAGTGTTACCGTGTGTATGTCACAGTGGCGGTGTGCCTGTTTCATTGTGTCTTTGTGTGTCTCACTGTGTCACTGTGTCTGCGTGTCACAATGTGACTATATGTCACTGTGTGACTGTGCGTGTGTCTGTGTATCTGAGTGTCAATGTGTGTCAGTTTCGCAGTGTCTGTGTGTCTGTGCACTGTGTTTCACTCTGTGTTTCAGTGTGCAATGCGTGTCACCGGGCACTATGTGTCTGTGCACTGTGTCAATGTGAATGTGTGTACGTCACTGTGCACTTTGTCACTGTGTGACTGTTACTGTGACTGTGTGGGTTTCGCTCAGTATGTGTGTATTTCACTGTGCATGCGTGTGTGTCACAGTATCTGTGTGTGGGTCACATTGCCTGTGTGTCTTTATCTGCCTATCTGTTTATCTGTATGTTTGTCTGTCTGTCGTTTTCTGTCTGTTTGTTTGTTTGTCAATCGTAGGTCTGTGTAGATATAGGGGTTCGATCAGTAGGCCTATCGAATAGGGGTCACAGCTTTGTAGAGGTCGTAGCTATTAATTTTCTGAAAGGTCAAGGTCGTGGCTGCTACAGTACCCGAAAGGCCAAGTCCACGGACTTCCGGAAGGTTCCAAAAGTGACCTTTCGAAGTTGTCTCATGTTTAGTCAGAGACGAGTGGGCAAGTGGGCAAGTGGTCAGCCCATCTGCAGTACGTCGGCGGTGCAACTGCATCGAGTTGGCAGTGCAAATCCATGTAGTCAGCGGTACCGGTCCCAATCAGTCCTAGTCCAGTCAAGCAAGTACCATATGAGACCGTGTGCACCACGGATATGGGAAAGGGCCAGACCAACGAGCTACAGAAGCATAAATCAAGGGGCAGCGTCCAGCTATTCATTCATTCCTGCGTAAGCCATGCGGTAGTGTTGCCACAGCGACTTGTGCGAGGTGGTATGCAGTGAGCCCGAAGACGAAGTGGGCAAGAAGGAGCTTAGCCATAACGATAGGATAGCAGCGGCCATAGCCGCCATAGTTGTAGATAGAGTGTAGCGCGTGTGTGTGCATGTATGTGTATAGAGTATCACGTGTGGGATATCCAGGGTGATCCTTTGTGTGTGGGATCAGAGAGTTGTGTGGGCGCTGTGTCGCCATAGCCAATGAAGTGAACTTGTACCTGAACTGTGTTCTCGGCTACCAAATTTCTGAGTTTGAGTGGGCGATTGTCGCGAGTTTGCTGCACACCTGTTTGCATACATGTGAAGTGTGAAAGATATCGAGTCTGATTGCACTTAATAATAATAATAATAATAATAATAATAATAATAATAATAATAATGATAATAATAATAATAATAATAATAATAATAATAATGATAATAATAATAATAATAATAATAATAATAATAATGCACGGAAAATGAGTGATAGCGAACTTCAGTAACCAAGCAGCATTATACACATGAGACCAGATAGTCGTGACCTCGAACCAAAAGCAGAATTGCATTACGAGTCCCACCAAATAAGAGTACACCAAAAGTTCATAAGTGATAATGTTCCAATAGTCTCATCATCATCAATAAAGAACCAATGTCGACATCCTATCTGGTGCTCAGCACCCAGACTACAAATGGCAGATCCTATCTAGCCTATCTACAATTCCGCTGACGACGTTAACAACTCCCCAAAGTACTAGCAGATCTCGGCCAAGGTTGTTCGCCTCAAGCACCAGGTATATCTCGCGTATCACTCATAACCTCGATCCCCAACTCACAGATGCTACATGCACCCAAGAACCACCATGCGCCCCATCCAACACACAGCAGCGCAGCTCGGCTATGGCTACCTGCTTCTTCCAGCTCTTCTTCTTATTCTTCTTCTTCTTCTTCTTCTTCTTCTTCTTGCGTATTCCTCTTCCACGCGATCATCTTCCTCCCTCTGCGCACTTCGTCCTCCTGCGATCACCCTTTCTCCATCTGTGCACCTCCTCCTCTTTTTTCATCCTTCCTTCTTCTTCTTCTTCCACCTTTCGCGCTCTTCTTCATAAGTCTCACCTACTCTCTCTTTCTCTTACTCTTTGTGGTAGTTGCCTAGCACCCTCTTTTCTCACACACTATAGTGATCCCCATGTCTCAAAAGCACGGGAGGATAGAGGAAATGGGTAGGGATTATCGGAACTTGACAAAAGCGATGGTAAGTCCGAGAAGATGAAGGCTACTGCGTTTCTCCATGACGGTACACCAGTCCAGAAGTGTAAACGTCCTCTCTGTCTTTCACACACACATACACACACAAGTGCATACACACAAACACACGCATGCACGTAGTAGTGTAGATCTCCATGTTCTCGGGGTAGTTTCATTCGATGTTGTTCATCCTATCGGTGAAAGTCTCAAGGGGGTAAGTCGTGAGATCACACACACACACACACACACACACNCACACACACACACACACACACACACACACACACACACACACACACACACGCACACACATACACACACACACACACACGCACACACACACACACACACACACACACACACACACACACACATAGTTGTGTGTATTTTCATGATCTCGCGGTAGATTCATACAATGTTTACTCATCTTATCAATGGAAGTACCATGAGAGCGGCCGCGAGATTGAAAACTTACCTGTTCTCACTCTCTCGCTCCGTCGTCGTCGTCGTTTCGTAGTCATAGCTGTCAGCATCCTCATTGCGCTTGTCGTCTAACTGCATGGTCTAGTAAGTGTTCTTCTCCTCCTCTTCCCTTTCTCCTTCTTCTTTTTCCCCTTCTTCTTCTTCTCCTCTTTTTTTTCCTTCCTCCTTCTACTTCTTCTTCCTTTTCTTCTTCTTCTTCTTCTTCTCCCTTCTCCCGCTTTCTCTCTTACTACCTTCCCCGTGTGACGCCTTCTTCCGTGCGGCCGTCTCCCGTTTGCTTGCGCTCTCCCTTCCTCCTCCGCGTCTCTGCTTTCTAACTTCTCGATGCATTCTCCTTCTCCCTTTTTCCATGCGATCATCTTCTTTCCTCTGCGCATTCTACCTCTGCCTGCGCGCGCTTTTAACCTATCTCCATCGCCTTCGGTCGAGCATCCGCTGTGCGGCCATCTGCTTCCTCTCCGCGCACCTCCTCCTCCTGCATTCTCCGCTTCTTCTTCTTCTCCCTACGCGTTCTCTTCGTTGCTCCCCGTTCGCTCGCTGGTTACTTCCTGCGCGGGGTGTTCAGTTCCTCCGTGAGAACTCTCCCCTCCGTGTCGCATGTCGACCCAGCTTAGTCGAGGTCGTGGTCGGTAGTGCAGCAACTGAAACCCCCCTTTTCGACTTCAGTGAATCCGCCCTTGTTGCATAGGCGGATTCACTTAAGTGGAATTGTTGAAAGCCCACACGGATGAGAAAGAAAAAAAAAATAAAATAAAAAAAAATAGAAATGAATCTAACTAAAATTAAAAAAATAATAATAATAATAAAAAATCCAACTACCAATCCCTCGTTGTGCCAACGGGCTCTAACTTTAACTAACTCTGAACCCGAGGTCACGGGTTCGAGTCCCGGCCTAGTGAAATTGGGTGAAACCAAAGAAAAGCTCCTCGTCAAAAGGAGCGAGCTCGGGGTCTGATGGATTCGATCCCCGAGTCACGTGACCCTCAACCCACATTGAAACCCACTGAGCTAGCTCTTACTTCGATAAGAAGAGGAGCAACTTGGGTATATGCAGAGGAGTGGGGCTTAGCCTGCCTAGTGGACCAAGCCTGTTTTCTAAGTCTTGGCGTGCACGCTTGCTGGCCTGCATGCCTGTCTGAGTTTTTGTCGGCTTGAGTGTGCGTGCGACCCGCCAGGGTACTTGGTTAATTGGAAGGCCCGAAGGGCCGGTATTTAGTTGAGGCCGCGACATTTGAGGGTCGTGGCGGTGAAGCACTCAAGTGGCGGGTAGGTTGGTACCACACCAAGTAGAGGTAGATTTGTCGAGTACCCGAACCAGAGGCCGAGTAGAGGAAGACAAAAGTTGACATTTTTTTTGATTCCCAGTACCGGTAGGTACCAAGCCAAGTTTCAGTGTGTGTCGCAAATCTACTCGACACAGTACTAACTCAATCAACCCTTCGATCTTCTCGGTCGGAGGGCATTACTATTGATCCTAACCGTCACAGCGCGCGTCATAACAACGCACGCGCATACGTTCGAAATTTTTGCACCGATTTACCCCTGCCTCAATGGCCGAGGGAATCGTTTCAAGTGTCACGCTAAAGCACGCACACCCTCTTCATTTCAGACCGGCCCCGTCATGGTAGCCGATGTGGTCGCTGTGTCAAATGTAAAAGCATGGCCAAATACCCTTGTAAGGGTATTTGGTCCGACAGCGTGCTCATCCGTCGTCTCTTATCGGCCATCTTACACAATAATTGACGCAAGTTGGGCCAATCTATTAAGCGCTCGCTCAGTTCCTAGTTCGGGCGCTGAGTATGCCATGTGCATCACCCATTTCCCTCCCTGCTCGTCTTGGCGGGAGCTCCATCCCTCACATCCCTGAACCAGGCCTCATAGCCTTACCCTTTGCTCTTTGGCGATGGGTACGTCAGGCATGGAAGTACACCCGCACAGTCTGAATCACAACGCTGGCTTCCCAACAACACACAAGTTAGACTGATCACGCTCTCACTCACGGTGCACACTGCGAGCACAACGTCCGCTGACGATCGCCCTCCAAACGACGTGTCCCAAACATCCTTCAAAGGGCTGAGTACGCCTGACACGATGACTGAATCCATCTTCCCCCGCTGATCGCCAATTAGCTCTGGCTATATGCAGACTGCAGCACTGGTCGTAGGCCTCAGCGGACCGAAGGTAGCAGCAAAACCCGGTGTCGGGACTGATGGGTCCCGAATAACTTCCCGTCACTCGAGAGACTGAATATAGACAAATTGTGCACGACAGAGAAATTTGGAGTAAGGAAGAAAGAGAGAGAAAAGACAAAGGATTAGGCCGCAGGAGGGAGCGATGCCCTGGGGTGAGAACCACAGGAGGAGAAAACCAGCGACGACAAGAGAGTAAGCGCAAGAACAAGGGCACATAGAATATAGCATGAGGCCGGGAGGGCCGTTGGAGCTCAACAAGACCAAGGCCAAGGGACTCTTGAACCAGCAAACGCGGCACGACAGCGACAACCGAATGAGGAAGTTGAGAGACGGAGGCCCGGAGGCCGTGGGAAACTAGAGAACAACGGCCCAACATGGGGGTCACCTACGGGAGCCTTGAGTTTGAGGCTACGACCAAAGGAACCAGCGCGGGCGAGGCGCAAGAAAGGCAAGGGAAAAGGTTCACCAGGTGGTGGCAAACGCCCAAGGAACGTGGGACACCTTGGGGAGAGGCACCCGGGGCCACGTGGGACTAGGTAAAAATAATGGTGTCCGGAACAAAATGTGTCGGGGACCACCGGCGGGACTACGTGTCGGGGACCACCGACGGGACTAAGTGACGGGGACCACCGGTGAGACTAAGTGTCGGGGACCGCCGGTAGGACCCCCGACGGGACCACTAGTAGGCAAAGTGTCGGGGACTAGCATGTGACAAATGGCGGGGACATGGGAATGCCTCGACAAAGGACTATGGAGCGGCATGAGGGGAAATAATTAAAGCAAGGAGCGCCGTCAAGACCAAGATCTTGACGGCTAAGAATATTAGCACAACTAGTGCAAACACTAGTGAGAGCAAACGGAGAGGGCAAAAGGAAAGAGAAAGTAAAGAAAACATGAAGTGGGAGGCATGGGAGCAGTCCGAAAAATCTCGGATCAGCCTCCCTAAAAAAAATGGAGTCAAAAGAGACCCCATGTGAAAAATAGGCCTCCGGGAGAAAATCGGAGTAGGAGGGGTCACTATGGGAGAAAAATAGAGGAAAAGAGAAGCTCCCATGAGCATGAGAAGACCATTATTGCAGTCCGAGAAATAACGGACTGCACCTTGGGTATAGGAAGGGCCAAAACTAAGAGGGAGGGCCTAGAAAAGGGCCTTAACGACCACTTGACACTTGACATGCTAGAAAAAAAGAAAGAAAAGAAAAGAAAATGAGGGAGAATAAGACAAAAAGAGTGAGAGGGAGTGAGTGAGTTGGCCGTCAGTAGGGACTGCCACAAGGAGGGACTGGCAGGKCCTTASTGTCCAARAAARGRGGGGAAAAAAAAAAAAAAAAAAAAAAAAAAAAGAGAAAATGGCATTAACGGCAAAAAACGACCACTTGAGGAGATACATCCGTGACCAGATTCATTTTGGAATATGGCAGTTACAAAGGACTTTGATTTTCTTTGATTTTTGAAGAAAAAATCAAAGAAATCAAAGCCCCATGCAACCGAAAAATAATGGATTGCATGGGGGAGGAGAAACACATGTTTTAGGTGCATCCAGAGCCAACATTGAGCCCGGATGCACTTAGAGATCAAACGCTCCATTTTCTTCTAGCATGGGGCAAGTTGTGGGGCTGTGGGACTAGGAAAATGGCCATGAATGCAGTCCGAGAAATAACGGACTGCATGTGGATGCCTAGGTTAAGAGAAAATGAGCCACGGCAAGCCCAAAAGACTAGAAAAATGGTGATTCCGGCATGGGGCAAGTAGAGATGGTAAACGGCGACCGTGAGATGAGATCTCACGGACTAGGAAAATCGGCATACATGTGGCACCTAAGAGAGAGATGTTGGGACCACCAAGGGCAAGGGGGTCCAAAAATAAAAATGAGACATCGTCCGGGATGTTGTCGGGGACCGGGTGAGCCCAAATAATAAAAGTAAAAAAATGGGACAAGCGCAAGCAACCGGCACCGTCAAGATCGATGATCTAGATGATGGAAAATATTAGCACCACTAGTGCAAGTGGGGGCAAGTGGGAGAGTCATGGGAGAAAAGAGAATGAAATAATGGTGTTGGGAGGGCTGCCCAGCAGTCCAAGATATCTCGGACTAACTAGGCATGAAAAAATAGAGCCCCAAGAGGCTCAATATGAGAAAAAGGCTGTCCATAGAAAATTGGAGCAAAAGGGGCTTAAAATTTGACAAACGGAGGCAAAATGGAGCCCCCTAGGAGCATGGGGGTGCCATTGTTAAGATCCGAGATATAACGGTCGAGTGTCAACCATGAATCTGACTATGAATGAGGCCCCAAGGCCTAGAAAGAGGGTGCACAACAGTTTGACACTTGTCACAACTGAAATAAAAGAAAAAGAAAAGAAAAATAAGAGAAAATTGAGGGAGAATGAGACAAAAGGGGAGAAAAGAGTGGAGGAGAATGTGCCGGCCTATTGGGACCTGAACAGTTGAGACTGACAGGAGTAGGCACCGGCAGGTCCCAACTGTGATCTCATCCCTCCTAGGATGAGGGAGGGTAATCCGGATTGCAGAGATATGACCCTTGGGGCCACATCTCAATAAATTAAAAAGAAGAAAATGGGAGAAAATGCAAAAGAGAAATGACCGGTTTTCTTTTGGACCATGGATCTGAGATCAGATCTCATGGTGGAGAGGAACTAGCCGCTTTTTGTGGGTCAACTCAAAACGGCTTACCGGACCATATTAAGCGACGTCCCCGTCGCTTCGCCAGATCTAAAAGCTACAAATCCAACCACAGCTCTAAGTGCTGACGAACAAAGGGACCAATCCGATTAGCCGACAGACACAGGGTAGGGGCCTCCATCAAGCCATGCCTCCACAACTATATGCTGCCAGGTTCCTAACCCGGACCCTCATCGCCCAGGCACTAGGACGCTGATAGCATAAGTTCCAAAGACCCTCTCAACCGTCCTCTTTCCCCCGGTCCTAGACAACTTTCGGCTTCTCGTTGGGTGTCCCTAGTCCTGGCCAAAACTAGGGACGCGGACCCTAACCGAGACCTTTGAAGGCACTCTCGCCTCCCTTCTCAGAGAATCCCTCGCAATCAAATACACATACTTATGTACGTATACTTAATATCCACTCAACTCTTTCTGCAGTCTAGTACAGAAAGGTCAGGTCTCCATCTTGGCCCACTATAGCCTGGCTGATCGGACCAGGACTACGGCCCACCGCGTTATTATTTTAGCGGCAGTACCCTCGTTGGTTGCGCAATGATAGGTTTTCTCCTGATAAGCATTCAATCAGGATTTCCCAGAAACCTCAACCTTCATTATCCCACGGAGTATTTTCCCTAGGGCGGGCAACTCCCCTTAAACTCTTACCCCGTAGTCCCGCAGCCAGCTTGCGTCGGCGAGCAGTCATCTACTGGGGTTACGTCCTAGTGGTGCTAAACTTTTATCGTTAGCTTGGTCTTCCTTCAATAGGTCTCAGAACTAGCACAAGGGGTTAGACGGGGCGTCGCAAAACAAATCATGGGCCCACTGCGAGCTTACGCAGGGGTCTGAAGGCATTTACCAGCCCTCCCATAAAAGGCATGACATCCTTCGCACAATCACAAACAAAATCACCGCTAGGTCCACCAGGCCGTGACCCCTAACTTGATCAGAGTCATCAGCCACCCATCCTGAGACATCTCTCGCCCTGCACTCATTGCGACTTTCCTAAGCATTCCAAGCAAATGTGGTCCTTTTCGTCAGACTTTATCACTCATCGGACAACTTACCATGCCATAGATCAGTTCACCTACCTTTGAAGGTGAGTCTTCTACAATATCCCCTCTCACAAAAATCCAAGGGGGTCTCATCATAGAACAAAACATCCCCTCCTCCAAAAATCCGAGGGGGTCTCACCATCACACGCAACATTACTGAGAGACCATCTTATGGGTCCTCGTCACAACTTAAACAATCAACAACCGGCATGGTGAAGCACCCGAGTCTCAAAGACTCGTAAATCTTCAAAAAAAACCTCACATCTTTTCACAAACGGACTGCACTCCCCCCCCTTATACTCTGCCTCATCGGCTGCTCGTAAGCAGATCGCATGAATATACCGAGGAGTAGACAGTTCCACATAACACACATCCATAAACACGAGATGTATCAAAACATCTCTCACACAAGGTCATCATACATCAGGATAAAGCCACACAAGTGAGAGTGATAGTGATTGTCACGAAAACCAAACCCCATAAAGTCTTAACTCGATATGTACCCCAGGATAACATGTCTCTCTCAAAACCCAACATAGGTACCCAGCCCTCACTCTCCACTCTGCTGAGTGGCCCATGTCTCGAACATACGAATACTTCGGAACATACCCAACCCTACACAAAAACTCAAACCACGCAAATCTATCCCGGCGGTACACGCCTACCTATCATACATCTGGCCACAACCACCTAAATCACACCGATAGAGGAAGCAAATGATTCGCTCAGTATTACAATCCGCATATGTACAGGTGGACAAGCTAGTCGCGACTATACCTAGGTATGTACATATCTAGCTCAGTCCCTATATACAAGAAGCTTTGATAGGCGAACCAGTCCCCACTCACTCATTGCCTCCTCTGGTTTCCCCTATATGGTTGAGTTATCCACAGTCTAAGTTACTTTACCGGACCATTATTGCGGAACCCCTCCCCGGACCTAACCTATACACATACCCACATCTAAGTATAGGTCTGTCTTGACTCACATAATATGCAACTGGCCTTTACCAATTAGTACGGGGTAGGGTCACGCAACGGTTAGCCTGCTACTCCAATTTCCAGATCCATACAGGTACAACCAAACTTCACCAACACGAATCCAAGGATCCTGGGCAGGCGACTGACAGAAATTTCCCAACCCAGGGGTTAGGGTGAATCCCCATTATTTCCTACTATACTTTCTCCGCTCTATCCTTTTTTTACTCCTTACGACTCCTAGTCATTTCGCCCACCCACCTCGGACTCTTAGTCACCTGACTCACCCTAGTAATTACCCCACCCAGCGCCATCATGCCCCTTTCTTCCTTGAGCCCCACTTATGGTTTCGCTGGCTCCCATTGTGGCCCTCGGCGCCTTGCCTGCCATTCCCACGCCCTCTATTGCCGCGTCCACCATCTCCACGGCCCGTATTGCCACGCCCGCCATCTCCGCGGCCCCTTACGACGACCTGTTTTTGGCCCCTCCCAACTGTCGTACTGTCCGGCGAAGCTTGCTGTATCGGCGGCCGCGGCGGTCCGACAAGTTGGATTTGGACTAGCGGGGGCCCATGGGGCATCACGTTCATCCAAGGGCCCATATAATTACTTTGCGCCTAGGGCATATAAGGATTATGGGCCGGCCACAAGTTCACTCTGTTACACGGCGCCCACTACCCATGTAGTGCTGGCCCGATCAGAGGAGGGTCCCTTGGTCTTGCCTCGCTTCCCCACTCTTGCGGGGTAACCGCCACTTGTTGCGAGCTCTGCCCTTTTCCGATATCTTGACCGCCCTGAGCGAGGTTCCTTGCCTTCCGCTGCGCCTTGGTCAACTTGAGAGGTTCATGCCCCTCCTTTATCTCATCCTCCCTCTTGCCTTTGTCCCTAGCCTGAACACCGGCTCGCCTCTTCGGGGTTCCTATTGAGTGGGGTGACTCCTGGTCATCCTCCTCTGTCCCTTTTTCACTCTGGTCAGTCGGCCTGCTTGGGGAATCTTCCGAAATCTTCCGCTTGCCTTTCCTGGTCTCTTCCAGCCGTGCTAACCTCTCTTCCAATACCCCTACTTGTCTTTGGGCATGTGACTAGGCCATCCTAGTCGCCCTGAACAGTTTTAGTATCGAGAGTTTATATAATTGTCTGCACTTAGTCTTTTGAGGTAGCATATAGCGAAGCCGATCATCTTCAGCTTAAGACTGGGCCTGCCCCTTCGTATCACAAGTCTATTCTTAGTTAGATACTCTCTTCAGTTGATGATAAGCTATAGTCAGGCCACCCAAACTTATGGAACCCTGCCTGACTAGCCTGTTCATAGATAGTATAGCAGTAAAGTATATCAAAGTTGTAACCTTCTGGTTCCAGCATGTGCGAGGCATTGGACCAAGACCACCCAAACTTATGGAACATGTCTCGGTCCTCAGCCTGGTTCATTTTCTCAAACCAAAGCAGGAAGAGGTAGAGCCACCCAAACTTATGGGTCATGCTCACCTCCTCGTTCAGAAACCAAAGAAACTGACAAAAATCCCAAACAAACAAGGCTGTCAGACTACCCAAACTTATGGATTTGACTGGCTCCCGAAAAAGCAATCACATACAGCCCTCACAAGTCAGAGCAATCGGACCACCCAAACTTATGGGACATGTCTGGCTCTCCAGGCAATACAAAATAAAACACAGCACTGGGCCTTCCCAAACTTATGGAACTGGCCCAACTTTTGGTTGACCCGGTCAAACTTCATGCAATACTGTCCGTCTCCCACCCTTCCCCCCAGATGCAATCCCACAATCTGCTTTCAGTCAAGTAATAAAACTGAAACTAACATTATACATGCGTTCCTTTATTTAGTCTGGTTATGTCCTGAATAGAAAGCAACAACTATAGGGACCGGCAGATATACATCAATCAACCATAGGGGGATATGCAAACATGGGTGTAGTGGGGTATACAGATAGGAAGAGATCACCTGATGGTTCCCTGCCTCCAGAACCTCGCCTAGGCTCCGGCAGAGCTCCCGCAGTCGGTGGGTGGACTCCCCACAGAGTCTTGATGTGGTCCTACGGGTTGCAATCCCGCCTGCCACCTTCCCCTCGTAACCAATAGACTAGACGTAGAGTAAGAAAGGCAGGAAGAGAAGGGTTTGAGACTCTCAGATCCAAGAGGGGTGCGCTCAGACTCGCATGAAAGGGCCTTGTTACCTTCGATCGCCTGAGGGCCCCGCAATGGCAGCCAACTGACAGCTTGACCAACGAACTCAAACTGTCGAAACAGCCCCTCCTGCCGGCCTCCGCCTCGCAGCGTCAAGCTCCTTCCCTAAGTCCAACCACTCCTCTAAGCCCAACTGCAGCCGCCCAACAGTCTGCAACAGTCCTCGAACGTAGCCATAAGTGGAGACCCACAGCAACAGCAGCTCGGGCCCAGCCCACGGCAGCCTGCAATAGCGTGCAGCAGTGCGCAACAGTGTGCAGCTCGCGGCAGCCTTTACACACAGCCGGCCTCATAGCAACATGCCTCCAACGGCCCACTCCACACCCTACATCAGCCCTTACGTGCAGCAGCAATCGTACTCCCTTGCGGCCCACAACAGTGACAGCAATCCCTCATGGTCCCCGGTGGAATGCAACAGCGGCGGCCAGCCACGATTAGCAGTAGCACGCTCCCTGCAACAGCGGCAACCACCAGCAGCAGCGATCACAACAACCGCAGTTGTTGCCAGTAGCAACAGTTCGCCCCTGGACACGGCAGGCAGAGGTAGTCGTAGCCTGTGCCTTGCCAACGGCAACTGTGCTCAATCAAACATAGCATTAGTCCTCGCACAGTCCACCGCAGCAGTCCTAATCAACCGCAGCCCGCAATAGTCATTCGCAGCATGCCGCAGCCAGCAGCCTCGTGCACTAGTATGAAACAGCGAGCAACAACAGTAATCAATCGTAGGTGGCAGGCATTAGTGCACAGCCTCATTCTGCGGTATGTAGCCACAGATCCTAGGGGTGGCCAAGAGTACCAGCTTCACGCTGTAGTGCGCAACCGCATGCCGCAGTGCGCCGCACCCAGCCAGCAGTCGTCCACAGTTCGGGCACAGTCAAAGCAGCCACTGGGCACAGTCAAGCCAATAGCCGCTGTTCCCCACCGCCCGTAACCCCCAGTAGAAGCCGCAGCAATACATAGCCGCAGCCCATACACAGCCCTCCTAGGTACAATGGCTCATAGTAATCCGTGACCATGCACAGTCAACACCGCCCCGCACAGCAGCAAGACCCAGTAAAAGATACGGTAAGGCACAAAGCAGCAAGACTTAGCAAGCACCACAGTTTCACCAACTGCGTAAAGCCACGCATCAACAGCGTGCCGTAGCAGCACCTCAAACCCCGAGTAGTAACACCATGATGGCACAACAGCACCCGCAGTCCCCAGCCACCTGAAATTGTGGCGTCAGTCTGAGTTTGACACTGCAACTCACAATTGGGGCCTAGTACCACCAATCACAAAGATGAACCTGCCAAGCATATGCAGACATCGTTTAGGCAAGTCCACTGCCAAGATCTGGTACGTTCAGCCTTTTCGAGAACCAGCAGATTGCCACAGCAATAGCCCCTATCGCTTAGTGACACAACGTCCCCCTGTACCAAAGAGCAGAAAGACCCAGCCTGCTATGGTAGCGGGAATGACAGACAACTGTCTTAGCTGTAACAGCCCACAGCAGCTGCAGCGGCCCGTTGTAGTGGCTCAAACAGCAGTTGTACTTCGCCGAAGAGAGTAGCAGCCGGACCCCGGTGTAGTAGCGACACAGCTCCACAAAAATTCCTTAGGACTCGTAACGCAACAGGTTCAGCAATTGAGGCCCGACCCCCCTCCCTCTATGGCACACCAGCCCGCCGCATTACTCCCCAGACTGAACAAATTCGAAACATGAATCTTTCGTCAAAACAAGGGGAGATACATTGAGACATTCAGAATCGTGTCGGAGGTTACCACGCTGCTTCTACCACCCATACCCGTCAAACGAACGCCCGTCTCAAAAATCCATCATCGCCAGCTCGTTCGCAGCACTTCAGAACCCCAAGCTCGGCCTTTACACTGCTCAAATCCGTTCCGGATTGAGCGAGTTCTAATTTGTCACCCCCGCCATATTCAACCTTCCTCTCACCTCCTTCGTCAGCTTCCTATGTACCTACCAGGAACCCGTGTCTATGTTCATCAAAATTTAATATTATTATTATTATTATTTTTTTTTTTTTTTTTTTTTTTTTTTTTCGCGTCCTCTGTCGAGCTAGCGCAGTGCCAGTCAGCAGCTGGCCCTACAACGGCAACACCGTTGCTCATCAGCTCCACTACCCCAAGGGAGGTTTCGAAAGGAACCTGCAATCAACAGATCGACTAGCCTTCCGCCACCATACCTACGCTCCGACACACGAGTTGCAGATCACCATCGCAGCGGGCTCCCCATCTTCACCGCGCTCACTTCCACAACAATCTGGTGGCGCTGTCCACCAGCCCTCACTACTCCAAATGGAAGCCACTTCCACCATGCACCTATCCACCAGGTCTTCTCTTCTTCCGCCTGCTGACGTATCTCGCCGTTATTCCAAGTAGATTCATGGAAAAGAAGAAAAAGGAACCCGACTCGCAGGCAGCGTGATGTTGCAGCCCTCCTCTCGCTCCATCCTACACCACCATTGCCTCGAGGTAAGCATCATCCCCTCTCCCTCAATTCTTCCATTTCGTGCGCACAATCATGCTCACACTCCGCTCACATGCCCGCTTGCCATTCCTTCGACGCCCCCGGCCCGGGCTCTCAGTCAGGTTCACTCAGCTAACATACCACATAGCAGGCCCCGGTTGCTTCGGGCACGACAACCCTGTGACCATCTAGCACACCGCGAGCCCAACGGCTAATCAATGATGACGAACACGGGGATCCTGCCCGTTGCTCACCAGGTCTGCAAAATGGGAATGAATCTTCCGCTAAAACGCGGCAAGATTCATTACCATACTCAACCTCCCATAGCACTGGAGCAGCCCCTACTGCTCATACCGGTCAAACCACTCCTCAAATCCGAGTTCCGACGTCGCCATCAGGTCTGGAGCGCTCTGAAACCCCCATTTCGAATCTGACCTTGCTCAAATCCGTGTGGAAACGGGCGAGATATGCCCTTTTTCGCTCCACCATCTCAACGAACTCGACGCCTCCGCGCACTCCATCTGCATCACAGCCACTCCTCTACTAACTCCCGGGCCAATCTGACCCCACCATTCAACTCGCCCTAGCCAAAAACCTTGGTGTAGCCTGTTTACCCGCATGATTCCTTCCGGAAACGAGCGCGGTAAGCATCCTCCACCCTCCTTCTTCTTCGCTTCCCCGCCATCTCCCACGCAAGCCTTCTCGCCTCACCAACTTTGTTCCTCCCTCTGAATGCACCTGGCGCAGATGTGCATCCAGATTCACTCTTTCCTTTAACCAATGCAGCCGTGGTGCTCTGAGTGTAGAGTCCGGAGCTGCTGCTAACGAAGCTGCCCGGCCTCGGCTGTGCCGCTATCAACGTAGTAAATGCCCCACGTACCTGCCCATACTCAGTGGAGCGGAGAAGCAACGCACCCTCCACTAAGACTGAGACTCGTCAATCGCAGCGAGGTGAACCTCAAACTCGTTGACCTCCGCTCCCTTTTCTACCCGCTTCCTCTATCTCACAACACTCCTATCTCAACTTATCCCGTCGCTCAGACAAAAAACACCTGTAAAAAAAGGAAATGCCTACGTGTACCTAGATGGAAAACTAACTAGGAGGGTCCCAAACCTACGGACCTACCTATCAGAAAAAAATTCATAATAATAAAATTGAACAGGCCTAACTTCGTCAAATAAGGACCACTAGTCTATAGGCCTATGGATAAAGTCTCCCAATGCCCAAAATAAGGGAACAACAACTTAGTTGGGTATGGACCCCCCATTAGTGCACGTTAGTCTTGCCTAGGGGCCGTCCTTATCTTCTCTGTACTGTTCCAATTTTAACAGATGTCCCGAAGGACTGTACCCAGCAGCAGTCCGAGGATGTAGCCACTGAACTAGGCTGCTGGCCTATACCGCCGGTTCCGGTACCGGCACCGGGCCGCGTTCCAAAAAGATGGAATAACTAAATAAAATTTAATAATAAAAAAAAAATTGAAAAGTAAAAAACCTCAAGATTTAGAGAAGGGGAGAGGAGGAGCGTTGGTACTTGGTCCTACCTCACGGGCCCGCCACCGGACTCCCCCAAAAAAAGCCCAAGGGGGATAGCCCCATGAGACCCTCAACCCCTCAATCCGCTCCGTAGTGTTCCTCTGCCGCCCAACCCATAGGCCTCCCCAATGTCCCATGTGCCTTTGGAAGGGCCTAGTAGTGAAATTTTGTCTTGGGGGTACCTTGGTTCACCCGAAGGCACATGGGACATTGGGGAGGCCTATGGGTTGGGCGGACTGCTGGTTTCAGCCTACATAAGCTGGGAATTCAGTCCGCCACTTTCAGAATTGCATGAGGAGTGCCCATGCTGCCCAAGTGAGCTCATAGGAGCACTCTTGCACTTGGAGAGAGGAGAGGGGAACCCATGCCAGTATGGGGGCTTCGGGGAGACTATGAGCTAGGGAGAGGAGCTCTAGAGGCTAGTAGTAGTGAGGCTGACACTAGGGAGATGATCCGCCATAGCCCCCAAGGTGTGAGGAAGAGAGAGAGGCTAGAGGGAGTCCCATTAGCCCTCCTACAGGGGAGGAATCCATAGCCATTGTAGGAGGAGCTTGCCATAGCTTGGGAAGAGTGAGGAACAGAGGAGAGAGAGGCTTGGGGAGGAAGAAAGTCATAGCCAAGGAGGTAGTTGTGCAAGAAGGAGGAAGCTTCATCAAGGTTGAGGCCCCATCTCCAAGGCATCAAGGAGGTGAGGGGAGAGAAGGGGATTCTTCTTCTTCTTCTTCTTCTTCTTCTTCTTCTTCTCCTCCTTCTTCTTCTTTTTCTTATTCCTTTTCCCCTTCCTCCTCTTTTTCTAATTCTTTTTCTTCTTCTCCTTCTTCCTCCTCTTCACTCTTCTCCCGCTTCCTTCCCTTCTTCATCTTCTTCTTCTTCTTCTTCTTCTTCTTCTTCTTCTTCTTCTCCATCTCTTCTTCTTCTCATTCTTCTTTTCCTTTTTCTTCTTCCTATTGGTCTAGTGTAGAGCTTGTTTTTCACTCATATACTAGTAGGAGATGCTCCGATTCTTCCATGGATGATCTCTTGCTCAAATCTTATGATTTAGTCTAGTGTAGATCTTGCTTTTCACTCATATGCTAGTAGGAGATGCTCCGATTCTTCTATGGATGATTTCTTGCTCAATACTTGTGATTTGGTCTAGTGTAAGTCTTGCTTTTCACTCATATGCTAGTAGGAGATGCTCCGATTCTTCCATGGATGATCTCATGCTCAAATCTTGTGATTTAGTCTAGTGTAACTCTTGCTTTTCACTCATATGCTAGTAGGAGATGCTCTGATTCTTCTATGGATGATCTCATGCTCAATACTTGTGACTAGTCTAGTGTAGAGCTTACTTTTCACTCACATGCTAAGAGGAGATGCTTCGATTCTTCTATGGATGATCTCTTGCTCAATTCTTGTGATTTGGACTAGTGTAGATCTTGCTTTTCACTCATATGCTAGTAGAAGATACTCCGATTCTTCTATGGATAATTTCTTGCTCAATTCTTGTTACTTGAACTACTGTAGATCTTGCTTTTCACTCATATGCTAATAGGAGATGCTCCGACTCTTCAATGGATGATTTCTTGCTCAATTCTTGTAATTTGGACTAGTGTAAGTCTTGCATTTCACTCATATGCTAATAGGAGATGCTCCGATTCTTCCATGGATGATCTCATGCTCAATACTTATGATTTGGTCTAGTGCAAGTCTTGCTTTTCACTCATATGCTAGTAGGAGATGCTCCGATTCTTACATGGATGATCTCAAGCTCAATACTTGTGATTTGGTTTAGTGTAAGTCTTGCTTTTCACTCATATGCTAGTAACAGATGCTCCGATTCTTCCATGGATGATCTCTTGCTAAAATCTTGTGATTTGGTCTAGTGTAAGTCTTGCTTTTCATTCATATGCTAGTAGGAGATGTTTCGATTCTTCCATGGATGATCTCATGCTCAATACTTGTGATTTGGTCTAAGTGTAAGTCTTGTTTTTCACTCATATGCTAGTAGGAGAGTGCTCTGATTCTTCCATGAATAATCTCATGCTCAATACTTGTGATTTGGTCTAGTCTTGCTTTTCACTTATATGCTAGTAGGAGATGCTCCGATTCTTCCATGGATGATCTCTTGCTCAAATCTTGTGATTTGGTCTAGTGTAAGTCTTGTTTTTCACTCACATACTAGTAGGAGATGTTCCGATTCTTCTATGGATGATCTCATGTTCAATACTTGTGATTTGGTCTAATGTAAGTCTTGCCTTTCACTCATATGCTAGTAGGAGATGCTCCGATTCTTCCATGGATGAACTCGTGCTCAAGACTTGTGTTTCAAGCTAGTCTAGTTTGTGTTTTCCACTCACAAATTAGTTAATGACATTCGGTTCAAACTTGGTTGCATTCATGAACCGTGAGCATGTGTTTGAGCAAGTCTCACTCACATATATGGTTCAACTCTCACATGATGGCACTCGGTTCAAACTTGGTTGCATTCATGAGCCATGCGCATGTGTTTGAGCAGGTCTCACTCACGTACATGACTCAACTCTCACATAATGACATTCCGTTTCGAACTTTGTTGTATTCAGGGGCCATGAGGATATGTTTGAGCAAGTCTCACTCACATGCATGACTCAACTCTCACATTGATGACATACTGGTTCATAATTAGTTGATCTTCCCTCCATGTGCATGTGTTCTTCACTAGTTCAATCTTCTCATTGTCAAGTCCATGTGTGTTGTAGTGTTTCGGTTCGTAGTTAGTTGATCTTTCTTCCATGTGCATGTGCCCCTCATTAGTTCAAAGTTCAAACTTCTCGTTGTTAAGTACATGTGTGTTGTGATGTTCCGGTTTATACTTAATTGATCTTTCCTCTATGTGCATGTGCTTTTCACGAGTTCAATCCCCTTATTGTCAAATTCATGTGTGTTGTAGTGTTCCGGTTCATACTTAGTTGATTTTTCCTCCATGTGCATGTGCTCTCCACTTCTCATTGTCAAGCTCGTGTGTGTTGTAGTGTTCCGGTTCATAGTTGGTTGATCTTTTTTCCATGTGCATGTGACCCTCATTAGTTCAAACTTCTCGTTGTCAAGTACATGTGTGTTGTGATGTTCCGGTTCATACTTAGTTGAACTTTCCTCTATGTGCATGTGCTCTCGATCTTCTCATTGTCAAGTCCATGTGTGTTATAGTGTTCTGGTGCATAGTTAGTTGATCTTTCTTCCATGTGCATGTGCCCCTCATTAGTTCAAACTTCTCGTTGTCAAGTACATGTGTGTTGTGATGTTCCGGTTCATACTTAGTTAAACTTTCCTCTATGTGCATGTGCTTTTCACGAGTTCAATCTCCTCATTGTCAAATTCATATGTGTTGTAGTGCTCTGGTTCATACTTACTTGATTTTTCCTCAATGTGCATGTGCTCTCCACTTCTCATTGTCAAGTTCATGTGTGTTGTAGTGCTCCGGTTCATAATTAGGTGATCTTTCTTCCATGTGCATGTGCCCCTCATTAGTTCAAACTTCTCGTTGTCAAGTACATGCGTGTTGTGATGTTCCGGTTGATACTTAGTTGAACTTTCTTCTATGTGCATGTGTTTCTCACGAGTTCAATCTCCTCATTGTCAAATTCATGTGTGTTGTAGTGTTCCGGTTCATACTTAGTTGATCTTTCCTCCATGTGCATGTGCTCTTCATCAGTTCAATCTTCTCATTGTCAAGTTCATGTGTGTTGTAGTGTTCATGTTCATAGTTAGTTGATCTTTCTTCCATGTGCATGTGCCCCTCATTAGTTCAAACTTCTCGTTGTCAAGTACATGTGTGTTGTGATGTTCCGGTTTCATACTTAGTTGAGCTTTCCTCTATGTGCATGTGTTTTTCACGAGTTCAATCTCCTCATTGTCAAATTCATGTGTGTTGTAGTGTTCCGGTTCATACTTAGTTGATATTTCCTCCTTGTGCATGTGCTCTTCATCAGTTCAATCTTCTCATTGTCAAATTCATGTGTGTTGTAGTATTCCAGTTCATACTTTGTTGATCTTTCCTCCATGCGCATGTGCTCTCCACTTCTCATTGTCAAGTTCATGTGTGTTGTAGTGTTCAGGTTCATAGTTAGTTGATCTTTTCTCCATGTGCATGCGCTTTTCACTAGTTCAATCCTCTCATTGTCAAGTTCATGTGTGTTGTAGTGTTCCGGTTCATACTTAAGTTGATCTTTCCTCCATGTGCATGTGCCCTTCACTAATTTAATCTTTTCATTGTCAAGTCCATGTGTGTTGTAGTGTTCCGGTTCATACTTAGTTGATATTTCTTTCATATGCATGTGTTCCTCATTAGTTTCAACTTCTCTTTGTCAAGAACATGTGTGTTGTGATATTCCGGTTCATACTTAGTTGATCTTTTCTCCATGTGCATGCGTTTTTCACTTGTTCAATCCTCTCATTGTCAAGTTCATGATGTAGTGTTCCGGTTCATACTTAGTTGATCTTTCCTCCATGTGCATGTGCTCTTCACTAGTTCAGTCTTCTCATTGTCAAGTTCATGTGTGTTGTAGTGATCCCGTTCATACTTAGTTGATATTTCTTCCATATGCATGTGCTCCTCATTAGTTCAAACTTCTCTTTGTCAAGAACATGTGTGTTGTGATGTTTCGATCCATACTTAGTTTATCTTTTCTCCATGTGCATGCGCTTTTCACTAGTTCAATCCTCTCATTGTCGAGTTCATGTGTGTTGTAGTGTTCCGGTTCATACTTTGTTGCTCTTTCCTCCGTGTGCATGTGCTCTTCACTAATTCAGTCTTCTCATTGTCAAGTTCATGTGTGTTGTGGTGTTCCGGTTCATACTTAGTTAATCTTTCCTCCATGTGCGTGTCCTCTTCACTAGTTCAATCTTCTCATTGACAAGTCCATGTGCATGGTAGTGTTCTGGTTCAGACTTAGTTGATCTTTCTTCCATATTTACGTGTTCCTTATTAGTTCAAACTTCTCGTTGTCAATAACATGTGTGTTGCGATGTTCCAGTTCATACTTAGTTGAGCTTTCCTTCATGTGCATGTGCTCTTCACTAGTTCAATCTTCTCATTGTCAAGTTCATGTGTGTTATGGTGTTTCGGTTTATACTCAGTTGATCTTTCCTCCATATGCATGTGTCTTTCGCTAGTTCAATCTTCTCATTGTCAAGTTCATGTGTGTTGTAGTATTCCGGTTCATACTTATTTGATCTTTCCTCTATGTGCATATGCTTTCACTAGTTCAGTCTCCTCATTGACAAGTTCGTGTGTGTTGTAGTGTTCCAGTTCGTACTTGGTTGATCTTTCCTCTATGTGCATGTGCTTTTCACTAGTTCAGTTTTCTCATTGTCAAGTTCATGTATGTTGTAGTGTTCCGGTTCATACGTAGGTGATCTTTCCTCCATGTGCATGTGTTCTTCAATCTTCTCATTGTCAAGTTCATGTGTGTTGTAGTGCTCCGATTCATACTTAGTTGATCTTTCATCCATGTGCATGTGCTCTTCTCTAGTTCAATCTTCTCATTGACAAGTTCATATGAGTAGTAGTGATCCGGTTCATACTTAGTTGATCTTTCCTCCATGTGCGTGGACTTTTCGCTAGTCCAACCTTCTCATTGTCAAGTTCATATGAGTTGTCATATTCCGATTCATACTTAGTTGATCTTTCCTTCATATGCCTGTGCTTTTCACTAAGTTCAATCTGCAAATTATCAAGTTCGTGTTCATACTTAGTCGCTCGTCTACTCATATGAATGGGTTCCACTAGTAACTTGTCAAGATCATGTGTATTTTCTTGTCTCGTCTCATCACTCGGTGGATTTTTTCACTATGGGATGGGTGACCGATATTCGGCTGCTACCACTATGGGATGGGTGACCGACATTTGGCTGCTACTACTATGGGATGGGTACCGACATTTGGCTGCTACCACTATGGGATGGGTGACCGACATTTGCCTGCTACCACTATGGGATGGGTGAGCTGCTACCACTATGGGATGGGTGACCAACATTTGGCTGCTACCACTATGCGATGGGTGACCGACATTTGGCTGCTACTACGGCGTGATGATTTGATTAGGACTAGAAGTCTTCCTCTTCTCTCTATCCGTCTATCCTCTCTCTTTCGCTCTCTCCTCTCTCTTCTCTCTCCCCTATCTCTCTTCTCTCTCTCTCTCTCTCTCTCTCTCTCTGTCTCTCTCTCTCTCTCTCTCTCTCTCTCTCTCTCTCTCTCTCTCTCTCTCTCTCTCTCTCTCTCTCTCTCTCTCTCTCTCTCTCTCTCTCTCTCTCTCTCTCTCTCGCTCTCTCTTCTCTCCCTTTCTCTCCCATTCTTCATCTTGCTCCCCCTCTCCCTTTCCCTCACTTGGCATATGACTAACCCGTCATCCCTCACTTGTCACATTGCCAGGAAAACGAACGGTAAAGGAAAAATCAGACCTCACTTGGTGGAGAAAGAGGGCAAGGGGAGGGTAGTCGGTCCCTTGTGTTGCCAAGAAGGGAAATAGGAATAACATTTGAAAGGTTGGAGGCAGGTGGAATCCGGGAGAGAGTAATAAGTTGAAGCGAGGGCAGTTGGACTCAACCATTTCCCCGACTGCATGACTATGAGAAGAGGATGGGCTGATTGAGCAAAAGAGAGGGAACAAAGAGCAGCCAAAAAATATAAAAAGATAGGCATGTGGGAAGGGCTATGTGTTGACCCCCAATGGGGGATTGTATGGATCTTTGCTTTGTGTGGGACTGTGCAGGTGAGTGAAGGTTAAGGATGCCTTGAGCGGGATAGGGCCGAGAGGAACCGGGTGGCAAAAGAAAAAGGGAAGAGGGGCAAAGGGGTTACGGGACCCTTAGCATAACGCCAATCCCTGGGAATGACCTTTGCGTTTGAGACTTGGAGTGTAAATGAGAGAATGAAGTGCAATCTTGCCAAGGGAAATGTGAAGTTGTGTGTGCATGCATGTAAAGGCCCCGAAAAGACTAAGGGGCCCGTGTCAACAGGGTTGAATGAGATATATGAGACCCGATGGGTGCGTAGGGGCAAGGGTGAGGACGGCATCGCCGCACCCCGATGACGCCGTAGGATCACAATGCTTAGGGGAATGGTGCGCGACCTAAGGATGACGCTTAGCCTGCGCACAAGAGAAGAGAAACTCTCAAAGAGCCCTTGGACTGCCTGCGTATTGGAAAGAGCAATTGCCTGAGAACATTTAAAAATAAAAAATAAAAAAAATCAGCGTTGCCAAATGACCTGCGAGACTACCACCCAGCGTGAGGGTTGAGCTACATCCCCAATGTCAAAGCTCGCTCGCGCGATGGCTCACCCCCATCCACCTCAAAGCACTAGGTGGGGGTGACCCTGGGACGAATGACCCGCGCCCTGAGCATGAGTGTGGGCGGGCCGAACCAACTGGGACCCGCAGTGGGGTCGACTAAGCCTCGAAAGTGTACCGGGGTTTGACCCTACAAAAATGGTGGAGATGTCGGGTATGGGGTTAAACTAACCCTTGCGATTCCGGAAGGGGCGCCTTACGCATGACCGCATACACAACCAAAGATAAAAAAATTGGACTTTTGCTTGCTCTTTCCCTTGTGAGAATCATATTTGAGAGTGGTTGGGCGCATGGCATGGCCAGACCTGGAGATATAATATGCATGCGAGGCACTTGATTAGCCATCTCATTGTGGAATGACTCTAGCCCTCGTTCGTCCGGTGTTGGTGTTCGCCAGTCCGGGGAAGCCTTGGGCAAGTCGCAGGTCAACCCTTCCTCTTCGTATGAAAGAAGGGCTCCGGTTACCTGGCAGGCGGTTGGTCCTTCGACTTTGGCCGGGGTTCAATAAAAATCCCGTGGCGGAGTGATCCGACCGAATGGGTGCCCTCCTATCTTCTTCTTTGAGCCCAGCGGGCTCATGCACTTTACACTTTGAAATGTTTGAAGGAACCAACATGAACACAACGGATCATCAAGAAGGAACAACTCCTCCCTATGAAAGGACAGACAAATGAAGAGAAAGGGAATGAAGGGAGTTGCTAAACTCTAAGGAAAGTTAGCTCACCTTTGAAGATTCTCACGAAAAGGAACCAACCACTGTGTATGGAAGTAGGAGGAGTGACACTCATTGTCCTGAGAGAAAAATTGTGAGCTATGGGTAGGAAGCGCTGGGAGCACGAAGGGAAAGGCACCTGTACTATATGTGTCCCACTTGGGACTTGTGTTTTGCATGATGGTATTTGAGCGTCCTGTGTTTCGGAAGGAAAGGATGGGTCTGCACCGGCCGGTACGGGTTGCGGAACGTCGTTCTCTTTGAGGATTCACCAGGTTCTCGAGTGGGAAGGTCGGGCCACCGAGTTGTCGAACGGGAGTCTGTCTGGCCGGTTGATTAGTAGCATTTTCACCCGGGCGGTCCGAGCATGGCTCGATGATCTTGCCCGGGCGGGGTGCGAAAGGTCTTCTTAGGCAGGGCTTAGCCTGTTGACTGGTGGCGGGAGTACCACTGCATGCAGGGCAACGGTGAAACCTCGGAGACGATTAGTAGCTTCCCGTAGCATGGTTTGGGAAACGCTGATTTTTGTCGGACCGATGGAAGTGAATGTCCGGATGACTGACTATTGCTCCTAACGGGGTGCGTGGGGTGATTCCCGGTACCAACGAGGGTAAGCAAGAGCGGTAAAACGGGAGGGGTATTTTGGGCGAATGGAGAGGGGTAACACCTTGTGCCGGAGCCTGGGTACCGCGCTCGTGACGGTTGAGCTGCGCTTGAGGTATGGGATAAAACTCTACCGATAGTACCAGCGAAGAGACCATATTGGGATAGGCCGGTGAGGAGATGACCAACCCGCATGTGAGACTGCATGATTTTTTTAAAGTATTCCCCCTCTGTAAAGATTGATTGAGCTTGGATTGTTGGATGGGGTATAATTCTAAGTCTATTATCTCCCCCCCATCTAAGTCTACACGAGTGAGAGATGCTCGGAAGGAAGGAGCCTAACCAAGAGAAAGAATGTGGGGGAATGGATGACCGTTCGATGATACTATGGGAAGGTGGTACTTAGGAAGGGGGAGGTAAATTAGGGAGACCTTGATGAGGGGTCTGAAATAATTCTCATCTAGGACAAGGGTTGACCTGACCAGAAGGACCGTTTGATACTCTCTTATGAAAACAGGGGTCGGGTGTTGGAAACAAGATGGCGCGGTGGTTGTCTTTCCCGATCTATACCAGCGGGCCGGAAATGCCAGTAGATGTAAAGGATGGGGTATCGATCGTCCTCCCGGAAGATGGGACGTGGACAGATCTCGAGCCAGCATATCAAACCGTGATGCTGGAAGAGGAGGACGCGTTCCTTTGGATAGAGACGGTATGGACTAATGTCAGCTTGATGAGGTTGTCGCCAAGCTTAATGGATTTGGAGTTCCGAGGGACAGTGGAAGCCCGGGGGTGGGTCTACTTGTCGCAAGATGGGGAAAACGCTATGGTCATAGATTTGGCACTAGGGAATACGCCGAACGAATTGTTTAGGAAGGCAGAAGGGGAGGTTGTATGGGTTGCGTGTCAGCGGAGGTAAATGGAAATGGAAAGGGTAGATGTGCGGGTGGAACTTGGGGATAGAGGAAGTGTGAGGCGACCCGTCAGAACCATGCGATGTGTGCTGCCTCCCTTTCTGGTGGATGCGGTTTTCGGAACCCGGAGCAGGCTAGTACGGACTTCTGATTCCCTTTCTGCCACCATAACACCTAAGATCTCGTCCTCCTGTCTTCTCTTCTTCTGGGGTAGGCCCATCTTGATCCATTCTTTCTTATTGAATGCCTCCTCAGTCATAATTTCTACCATTTTTCTCATACCTTTCATCCTCGCAAAGGCCCCCTTCCGTGCGATATCTTTGAACGACGGCGACCACGTTGCTAACTTCCCCTTCGGAGGGTCGCCTCCCGTCCCAAGGAGTCGGAGAAGCTCACCCCGGCCGGTCACTGGGTCCTCTATATCTACCATGTACGTGCCATCGTGCAAGTGCATGCCTGTCATTTCTACGTTTGCGCACCATGGTCTCCCGAGGATTATGTCGTGGTCCATTTCCTCCATTACGGTCATCCACTAGAACGACCAGGTCGACTCCCAGACTCCCGCTTTGACCGTGCATTTCGTGACATACCCAACGAATGGAATTTCCCCATCGGCTCCCCGGATGCTCCCTGTTACTTCCTTATCGACCTTACAACCTCTGATTGGTGCGAAGTCTCTCATTATGAGAGTGATTTCCACTCCCCCGTCTACTAATGCGTCAGTATGATGAGTCCCGATCTGGATTTTCAACTTCCCTACGGGCAGTGCATGGAATCTCAGCTTCGTCTCGGGCGGTGCCCTCGTGACCTCGCCACCTTCTCGGTCCACCAAGCCCAGGCGGATGTCCGCAAAGCCCTTCTCTAGATCCTCCAGATCCCCGTGACTCCTTTGAAGGTTAGCGACTTCTTGCGGAGC
Organism: Chara braunii; assembly: GCA_003427395.1. Lineage (NCBI taxonomy): Eukaryota > Viridiplantae > Streptophyta > Charophyceae > Charales > Characeae > Chara > Chara braunii. The sequence continues at coordinate 698,240 of BFEA01000644.1, forward strand.
TTCCTCCTCCCTTTCCTCTTCCGGTGATTCGGGGCTTTCGTCTATCTCTACTCGCCGCGAAGTCAACAGTTGCTTAAGCTCTTTGAGCAACCTAACGCTGGTTTCCAGCATACTCTGGAACGATACCGACACCATTGTGCCCAGTAACTTGCTAGGGGTGTCATTGATCTCGGTCATGGTTAAGATTGGGATTTGATACCTAAACTTTTTCTTGGCAATGGTAACCTTGTCTATAGGCTCCTCTTCCCTAGGCTTCCCGTAAACTTTCTCTGGTTCCCCGGCCTCGGGCTCGGTCTGGGGTGCGGAGCGTCCAGCGACCTCCTCCATCACAGTGTCACGGATAATTCTTCTCCTAGCCGTCCCTAGCCGAGTAGTCCCGTTTACCCTATCACGTCCAAAATGAAGTTGACTTGCGGCCCGCGGCCCCGGAGTTGGTCCCAGATTATATCGACCACTGGCTCCGCCTCTACCGCTGCTATCTTCAACCCATTGAGCATGATAATGGCTCGCCGCATCCCCCTTGGCGAGTTCCAATTCACCCGTTCTCCCTGTGGTTCGAATATCTCTCCCCTTAATGATCTGGTACATCTTCTTTTTAATATATCGTGGTTGAGTTTTGGACATGCGCGCACAAAATGCCCTACTGCGGTGCAGTACTTGCATTGCTCATTAGCAAGATCTCTTCGTCCGAATCCTTGATTGGCTACTCCTGGCGAAACTACGGCTTCCTGAGGAGGGAGGGCGGGTCGGGATACTTCCGCCTCCATAACCAGCAGTGCGTTCTCCACCCTTTCAATCTTGTTGTTGACTCCGTGCACACGTTCATGTAGACTTTCAATTCCCTTTTTTACCTCGTCGCCTGTCCTACATGTCAGATCTATGACCTCCCCTTGCTTGAGCAAGGCCAATGTCTCGGTCACTACTGTCTTCTCGGTCAGATCCCTTACCGTATTGAAATCAACATCCCTGGTGTTTACAAACTTGCTCGTCTGTTGGTAAGCCGACATGATTTTGTCCTTGTCGAACTCGGAGAACTGTCTGAGGAAGTATTTGCTCATTATCCGGTCCGTAACCCCGGGGATCCTTAGTGCTACCAAGGTAAACTCTCGAGGAAGTCATTGTACGTTGCGAAGTTATTCCTCTGAACCGCCGCTAAGTCGGCCTCCGTTGCCATTTTTCCCGCTGCCAGGTACTTCCTTATCATTACATCCCGGGTTTCCTTCCAGGATCAACTTGCGGCTACGATGACCATTATGTCTCGCCCCAGGCTTAATGACATGTGCTGCCCCAGGTGGTCCATCTTTTCTTCTTCGGTCCACTTCAACAATGCTGCTAAATTTTCGTAATCTATTAGGAACTCTGTGATGTTTGCCCCATCAAAGGTCAACTTTTTCTTAGTGTCCGCTAGGTAGCATTGGTTTTTGTTCAGTGCTCGCGCGAGGGACGATATTATCTTCCTGAGGCCGCCTTCGGAGCTACTGGCCTCGGCCGCTGTACTGGAATCCTGCCCTTCCTTGCCGGCCTTCTGTCCTTCCCTAGTTTTTGCAGTCTATGTTGCACTCCCGGCCGCGGTCGGGGGGGGGAGGAAATCAGCCGCGGCCTCGACCGACGGCCGAATCGGCCAGGTTCGGCCTCGGCCGACCAGCTGAGTTTGGTGCAGGATTTTTTTTTTTTTTCCTAACGCATGAAAAATATATATATAGGGGCGTGTAGGGCTAAAAAAACCTACACACCCATATTTTTTGGGGGGGCATTGTTGTTTTCTATTGCATAACAAAAAAAAAAAACAGAAAAAAGAAAAAGAAAAAAAAAAACGCTTCTCGAAACCC
>BFEA01000644.1:762942-778906 GCA_003427395.1 Chara braunii
TCTCTCTCTCTCTCTCTCTCTCTCTCTCTCTCTCTCTCTCTCTCTCTCTCTCTCTCTCTCTCTCTCTCTCTCCCTCTCTCTCTCTTTCTCTCTCTCCCCTTTTCCCTTCCTTGATCTTTTCTCTTTTTCGCGCCCCCCCCCCCCCATTTTGCTCACAGGCTACTTCCTAGCGTTCGCCACCGCCCGAGCGTTCTCGCCGCGGGTAGCGTCCCCAGCCGCTAGTCACTACTAGGTGCACACCGCTCACCGTGTGCTCTCTGCAGGTTGTGACTACGTACACTCGGTCCTGCTAGTGCCTTCTCCCGGCCGACCCTCCCGTCATGAGCTAGTGCCGACCTTGTGTCGTCCTCTAGCACTTCGATGGGAGGTGCGCGTCTCTCCAGTACTCGTCGTTTAGAGAGTTCGCTCCCCAAGTCCCACCTTGCGTGCGTCGACCCAGTGCGAGATCGTCCACCCGATTCAAACGGGAATGTCTTCCCCTTTCAAGATCTCGAGTCCGCTTCACCTAGCTCGAAACCGAACGCGGTAGCGCACGGACGTGGGTTCCTTGGTGCTTCATCCAGTTCTCTGCCCGTTTTGTGGCTCGAGCTCGACCGGAACCTCCCCTCCGATGCTCTTCCTCACGTTTCGTTGTTCGTACTGTAACTCACTTCTGCGCGCGTGCTCAGCTTCGTAGTTCGAGCTCAACAAGAGCTTCCTTCAGCGTACCCTGCTCTGTACTTCGAGCTCGGTAGGAGCTCCGCCCTATGAGCGTTCTCCCTCTTTCTCCCCCTGCGTCCTAGTGATGCCGTTGTGCTATCGCGATCTCCCGTGCTCCCCTGATCCCTCCGTAAGCGTGCACAAAACTCTCTTTCTCCCAGTATCTCACCCGCCGGTCCCGGCCGTCGCGCTGCCAAGCGCGATATCAGCGATCAGACCCGAACCCATGTGAGGCGAAGATCCCTCGCACCCCGGGGCGCCGGCACTCCCACACTCAGCTTCTCGCACGTCGAGCACCACCGTCCACCTTTTCTCTCTTGTCTCCCTCTCTCGTCCCCTCTCATTCCTTCCCTCGTGCGCCAGCGAGCGCTGTCTCCAAAGCGAGCGCCGGTGCGCCTCCTCGCAGTACCGCCTGTTCCCGTACGCTCCCCGTTCCCTTCGTCCCTGTTACTTTTATAGCCTTTTGCCCCTCCGCTGCTGTGCGCCGGATGATCCCTTCCCTCCTTTGTTTAGCCAATCACCGTATCCCTCGCCAACCCTTTCTCCTTCATGAAAAATTCGTCAAATTTTCGTCTTCCAGCCATATTGCCTACATATCACTCCTTCCTTCATGACCATTTTCAAGACTCAGTCTTAGTTTTCAGCTTCCCGCTCGTCATGCACCCTGATTTTTCAAAATTTGCGCACGTCTCCAGCTTTCCGGCCCAGCCGCATAGTTCAAGATTCAGTTGGCGTCCCCTTCCCTCGCTCGTCGAGCATCCTGGTTTCAAATCTTTCTCCCTTTTTTTTTTTTTTTTTTCAGTCACTTCTTGCCACCTCACCTGCTCGATCGGAGGCTGAGAATTCCAAGATTCAATCAGAATTCCCCGTTTCCCGCTCCTCGCGCATCCTTTTTCCTCTAACCTCTCTCACCTCCCCTGCTTCTCGGTCCAAGTGTGTCTCGCCACGCACTTACTGTTACAAGGCAGCCCTTGCCACCTCATTGGTTCCTCCAGGAGCTGCGATCCCTTCCTTCATTCGGCAGCCACCCTTCTCCTTCGACGGTTGAGCCCAAAAGTGTATGAAACCCCTCGACAGTCTCCAAGACGCCGAGCGCGCTTCCATAGTAACCGTCCATGCGGGGCGCCTTCTATCATACCTCAAAAAGCTTCCCCCGGTTGTGGTCCACTTCCCTTTCCCCTCCTTGTTATGCAACCCGTCGCCATTCTCAGCGTCCTTCAGTCGTCAAGGTAGGTACTTTTGGCACCCGCCCTTCCGTCTTTCGACCCACTCTTTAGTTGTCCCCATCTTGCTTCTAACTCACCCATCGGCGGTGCGAGCCTTTCCGCCTTCCGGATCAGAATGCCCAGACACCTCACCCGCTCGTGGCCCACTTCTTGGTCGACAAGAATCGAAGAGCTTGATCCTCCTCTCGACTGCCGCCCTTTTTCTACGGGGTGGGTCCTCTCTTCTTTCTTCAACCGCCAATCCGGGAAGTCCCCTCCGTCCCCAGCGGTCGAAGCTAGTATCTGACTGGTTTTAATCATACAGTTGCCCACTCCGACGTTCCTTGCCCCATACCCCCTCCTCATTAATGGAAGCTGAAGTTGGCTAGTTCTGGCCCCACATGTCCTCCCCTTCCTGGTCACATCGGCCAATCCTGCTGCCCGTTCAGGAATGTCCCCAAGCCAAGCCGACCGGCCCCGTTGGCCCAGAGACGACCTCGGACGGACGGTCATAACGATCCTCTCATTTTCAAGGGTGACGGCCTCGAAGCTCGTGGATCGAGCTGGTCACCTCCCACCTGGTGGTATTCGGCCCAGGCTAGTGTCTGGGAGCCCTCGAATCTCACACCTCCATACGCTGCGGCCGTTCGGTGTCTCAATCGTAACCCCAGGTTTCATCCGGACGCGCCCCCCCCCCCTGCAGCTATCACCGGCTACGGTGCGAGACTCGTTTCTGCACCCCGCTTCTTCCTGGTTCCCCTGCTTGGTCCTCACGCCCGCGCCTTTCCTTCATCCGCTATGTATCGGCCCCGAAATCTCAAATTTTTGGTCCGCTCCCCGAGTTGACCACCCTCGTTCCTGCTCATCAAACGTTAGTACAACTTAAGGAGAACCCAAGATCGCCCACAAGTCCCTCAACCCTCAAGCATCCATGCATCCAATCATCCACAAATATAAAAAAACATGCCAAGAAGAGTTGACCTAGGTGAAAAGATCGAGGCCGGCTGGTGGACAGCCGCCCGACAACCAGCCTACACCCCAACTCTCGCCGTCCCCGACGAGTTCCCCCCTTTTTCTTAAGCTTTCTCCCATACCCCGTGGTCATCCCTCCACGTATACATACCCATGGATAGCATTCTTTTCCCTCGTATCCCTTTGTCTTTTTGGTTCCTAGACCTCATCGCGTCATCCTGGCAGCTCCCCTCTTAGCCTCTCGTTTGTGGAATTATGTTACATGTTTCTTTTAACTATGGTACAACACCTTTCTTTGGGACCGCGACACCCGTTTCTCTTAACTATGGTACAATATGTTTCTTCTAGCTATAACATCTCACCCTTTTTGGTATTACGAGACATGTTTTCTCTAGCTATGGTGCATCACTCCGCCTTTCTCCCAAGCGGCTCTACATCCGTTTCCGTCTCCGTATCTTTCTCTCACGCCTTTCTTTCTTTCTCTTCCTTTCTTCTCTCTCATGCTTGATCCTCAAGGCTTTCCTTGAAGCGTTCCTTCTCTCTCTCATCCTGCGTTTTCCTAGTTGGTCGGTATCACTGTCATCCTCCCTTGGCCGTTTCGTCTTTCTAGGGGTCTTAGGCAGGGGAGCTTTTCGAACCCTATACCTCCTCTTAGGTGCCCGCGAAGAGGCTCCTTGCTTAGAAGTCTCTCCTTTCTCGTGGGTTACGGTCACCCCCGTGTCGACCGCTTCCTTGCCCTTCCTTTTTGGTTCATCTCTAAGGCTCTCTCGGCATCTAAAAAGCTTGAGACGGGCCCCCGCGACAGGGTCCCGCAACCTAGTCCTGTCCAATTCGGCAAGGAGGTACGCCCTTCCGTCTAATCTCTTTAAGACTCGGTATGGTCCCATCCATCTGTTGGCTAGCTTCCTGCTCCAAGTTTTCTCTAGCAACGAGTCGTACATCAGGACGATGTCATTAGGCCCTATTGGCTTTTGCCGGACCCTCAGGTTTTTGTCCCACCTTTTTTTCCCCTTCACTCTCTCCCTCTCGATGTTCTTTCCTGCCTCGGAAAGTCCTGCATCAAGGTTTTCAGATATTTGTCGTATCCTAGCCTCCAATAGTTCAGTCCTCGTCATGTAGGTCTTCCATGAGACACTCGTCCAAGTGTCGACGTGAAATTCGATGGGCAAAGGGCAGTGCCTACCAAACCAAAGCGTATAAGGAGGATACCCTGTGCTTGATTTGACCGTGATATTGTCGGCCCAAACTGCATAGCGCAAGTATTTCAGTCATTGCTCCATGCGACCCTTGCACCACTTGGCTAGGGCATCTACAAGCGTTTGGTGACCTCTCTCGACCGAGGCGTTGCTTTGGGTGTGATAGGCGGTTGTATAGGCCGCCTTAATCCCTGCCTTCTTTAATATCACCTTGACCTTTTGGCTTGAGAACTCGGATCCTCTGTCCATAACTATCTTTCCAACACACCCGTATCTCGCGATGTATTCTAGGAGAAAGCCACTCACCTCCTCGGCCATCTTCTTCTTAATGGCCTTAGCTTCCACAAACCCTGTGAGGTCGTCGCGGGCGTTAATGATGTACCGAAGCCCTCCGACCCCTTTTGGCATGGTGACTAGGTCAATGTGGACCTTCTCGCCCGGCACGGTGGGGAGCAATGGAACTAGGGGTTCCTTGTAGCAAACTGTTGCCCTCTTTTGGCAGACCTCACAGGTCGAACAATACTTTTCTACTTCTCCGTACTGCCCATCCCACGAATAGAGTCTACGGACCTTATCAAAAGTCCCTTTTACCCCCCTATGCCCTCCGACGACTCCGTCGTGCAGCTCTTCTATGACTGCCTTCCTTTTCTCCAGATCGCAAAGCACCCTCGTGGGAATCGCAAACTTGGTAAGCCTCTTAAAGAGGTGCCCTCCTCGTAGGCAATACCTGAGCGCTTCCCTCTTAATCACCTCGGTGCCTCCCCCCCTGCCTGCTAGGTATAGCCCTATGCCGCGGTACTTCCCGTCATAGAGGTTAGCGAGGAACGTCCCAGGGCTCCTATCTTCCTCCCGGATGGTCACCCCCACTTGCGCCTTGTTAGCAGCCACTTGGATCCCCTGCCCCGTGGACATCGCTGCCCTTGCTTCCTCCAACCTCGGATAATCCTCCTCTCGGATCGGGAGTTGGGACAGTCCGTCGGTGACCTGATTTTTGGCCCCGGAGATCCTCTCGAGCCTATAATCGTAGAGTCTAATATGGATCATCCATCTAGTGATCGTTGGGTCGGTTAGCGAGAAGTCCTTTTGAAGGACAGCCGCTACCGCGGTCGGGTCCACTCTTAGGAGGAAACGTCTCTCGTAGATGTAGTGGCGGAAGGTCTTTAGGCAGTGCAACACCCCCAACACTTCTTTCTTGAACTGGCTATAGTTCCTCTCGACGGGGTTTAAGGCCCGACTCTCGAATCGAAGTGGTCTCTCTTTTTCGTTTTGATCTCTTTGCGATAGAAGCCCACCTACGGAGCACGGCCCAACTTCCTTAGCAACTATAAATGGGCGGTTCTCCTCGTCCTCGAAGAACGGAACACCTAAGACCTGTCCTCCTTCGCGGAATTCTTCTTTAAGGGTTTTCATGGCCATGGTCTGTTCTCCTCCCCAAGTCCACCCTTCAACTTTTCTAAGCAGTCGTCTAAGTGGCTCCGCCTTCTCGCTGTAGGCTTTTATAAAGATCCTCCAGTAGCCCACCACCCCTAGAAACTGCCTAACCTCCGTTATTGATTTTAATGGCGACGGTCAGGTCATCAATTTTTCCAACTTCGTGGGGTCGGGTCTCCAACCCAATATTTTGATCGACGACACTCCCCGGCGGCTCTTTGTCCCACTCACAGTAAGGTTGGCATCATCTAATTTCGCAAGGACCTCCCCGACATCCTTCATATGGTCCACTACGAACTTTCTCACCCCGGGGAAGACCTCCGTCTCGTCCCGTTCGACCGGCCCTTTTATCGGGAAGTCATCAAGGAAGACCTCCACCTTTTCCGGTATGAATTCTTTGAGGACCGCGGTCATGGCTCTTTGGAATACTGCGACGCCGTTCGTCCACCCCATCGGTACCACCATCATTTGGACCAGCCCTAGAGGCGTGTTAATATCGGTCATGTATCTCGATAGTTCAAGGGGATCTCATCATAATCCGAGAAGAGATCGCAGATCGAGTAGATCGAGCGACCTGTCAACCCTTCCGCAAGTAGATCAAACTCAGGTATGGACCCCACGTCCCTTATAGTGACCGCGTTGGTCCTTTGGAGATTCTGGATCCACCTCAATTTGTTGCTACCTCCTTTTCTCAGAAAGAACCATTTGTTGGAGTAGGCACTTTCACAAGGTTCTGCGACGAACGTCCTTATCTTTTCTTTGATAAAGGTCACTATCTCTTCCTTCTCCTTTTGAGCATACTTCCACGGGGGTCTATCTTTCCAAGGTACGTGAGGGATCGTATGGATCCGGGCGGGCTTAGCGTACCTTGGGTCGATTCTCCCCCTCTCCGAGTCATCGAAGGCTATGGCCTTATCGCAGTCCCTTAGGGTCATTGCTACGTACTCCTTCTCTTCGTCCGTGAGGTTCTCATCCCCTATATCCATTTTTGTCAACCTGTCGGCCGTAATTCTCTGTCCTTTGGTCTCCTTCCTTTTTCGGATGATATCGGCGATTTCCTCCTCCGATATCGAAGTTTCCCCCGTTCTATCCCGGCTGACGGCAGCGGGTTTTACTTTCTCCGCCACGGTTTTATGCTTCTTGACTCCGCCGGCTAGGGGGATTCCTCCAAAAAAGACAGCCTCACGTATCCACCGAACTACTCTTCCTCGTCCTCTTTCTCGTATCCTACCCCATTGATTATAACCCGGCCCCCGACATCCTCGACATCTATTCGGTCCTCCGGGGGTTCCTTATCAGCAAAGGGTGATTCTTCTAGACGGACTTGGCACACCCTTGACTGTGTTTTTTTTGGCCTCCAAATACTGGTCCGGTTTCGCTCATCTTGAGCGTCCACAGTCTTTAGGACCACTCGGATCTCATCCGGACTCTGGATCGAGAGAGTCTGACTCTCGTCCGGAAGGTCAACTGTGGTAGCGTGGACCACGCTCAGCCAGGTTCTCCCGAGGATCAACTCGGAGGAACACTCCTTCACCGAGAAAATCGGAACCGTGGCTTCCACCCCTGCGACTTCAATCAAGGGGCTGTGACACACTCCTTCCACCGGTTGGAGCTTGTTATCTGCGACAACCATGGACATGGATACCCCTCTATCCACTTCCAACCCTAATTCCTTTGCGATAAAATCCCTACACACAGTAGATTTGGACCCAGTCCCCAGGGCCCTCATCTTCTTTCCACTCACCGCTGCTTGGAGCTGGCCACTCCCTAGCACATAAAATTTCTTAGTTTCTTCTTCCGAGAAGAAACTAGCCGGTAGCTCTTCCATCGTAATTCGGGAAGACTGTACCTCCTCCTTGACGGGTCCATCCCCCGGAACTGTGGGCCCCCCCGCGAGCGGAATCCTCACCTTCTTGGTGATGCTCATGAGTTCTTCCCTAGCTCTTTTGCTAGCCGCTAAATACTCCAGGAGAGTGCATTGTATCGGTTGCATTAGAGTTCTCCGCACGGGAGCTACCGTGTCTATCTTGTCCAAGGTGCATTTCATCTCGAACTTTTTTGCCCCCTTTTTCCTAGGTGATTTGGGTGACGTGGGTTATTCCCCCTTCCTCTTTTCTGTGACTTTGGCGTCGACCATCGGTTGGTCGTCGTCGCCGCTCCTTCTCTCTCCACCCTCCGTCGCGCTTTCCTTGCCTTTAGACGGCCCGGCCCCAACTTGGGTCCTTACCCTCAGGCAAGGCCCTTCCTCTTCGGGCTGGGTCTCAACGAACTGATGCTCGACACATGGGGCTCCCTTATGGACATGCCTCTTGGCGATTCTGTCATTTGGACGCGGGATGAGTTGGAGGTACCCCCAACCTCGGGCTTCTTCCCCAATCTTGCCTCCTGGAGGGCTATCCTCTTGTCCACATTCACCTTCATTGAGGGATAAAAGGAGACTGCCTCTCCATCGTCCCCCTAAACCACCCACTTATTCTCATTTAATTTTACCACCCCCAACCTTAGGGCTTCCGTAAGGTAAGGGCACTCTCGCTTGATGTGACCCTCCTCATTGCAATAGACACACCCGCTTCGAGGCGGCGAGTTGTTAGGGCGAGGAGTCACTTGAGGGGGCGCTCCCGTTATCGCGGGAGGCCCGAGAGGCGGTGGTGTTCTAGCCTGACTTACCTCTGGTCGAGCCCCCACGACCTTAGGTTGGGGAGGGTCTCCCCATCTTCCATCCCTTGCATTCTTCCAGCGGGAGTTCCCCCATTCCGAGGCCCGATTCCCTCTGGCCTCTCGGTCGTTCCTCCAGCTCCCTTGGTTGCCGGGTTCGTTCCGCCAACCCGGGGGTCCTCCTCCCCAGCGATGGCCAAGAGGCCCAGGAGGCTGCCTTTCGTTTCTGCGGGGTCCGTCGCCTTTTTGGGTATGCATACTTCGGAGTGCCATGTCCAGACTCTCCTTCATGTACTCCCGTACGTCCACCCCTCCTCCAGTGAAGACCACGGTGACTCTTTCGAAATTATCGGAGTCCCTAGGGGCCTTTTCGAGGACCTCCCTCCTCTTCTCGTCGGGCAGGTGCAACATGAACATCACGCACCTGTCTACTTCCTAGAGCATCCCTCTATCCACCAAAGCCTGCGATAAACATTTGAACCTCCGAGTGAAGGTCACCAGGCTTTCTTGCTCCCCTCTAGTTACCCGACGCAGTCCTTCTATCGTGGGGATCATGTCGTCACACGCAAAGATCCTCAATAGGTTGTTCTTGAAGGTCTTTCACCTTCCATTAGACGGGTATACAGCCCTAATGGCTTGGTCCAGCTCCGGGTCCGAATGTTGTATGAAGTGGTTGATCCACTCTTTCTCCGAGAACTTCCGGTAGGCGTAACTCTCCCACTTTTCCACGAAGCCGGTCACGTCCCTTCCGTTGAAGTAGAGCGACTCTAGTCCCAGGTTCACATCGTAGTAGGGAACTCGTCGGTCATCATAACGACGAAAATAAGGATCTTCCGTCGGCCCGTCTATCGTCGGATAGTAGGGTTTGTACCAGGAAGGGTCCAAATCCTCCATCCGAGGTCGAGCTCTCGGAGGTCCCCATGATTCCTCCTCATGGCGACCTCTATACCCCGAGTTTTCGTGTTCCCAGTGCATGGACTCCTGGCCCTTAGCCCTTCTCCAGATGTCTCGGAATCCTTCCATATTCCTTCCTACCGCCTCCTCTTACACCCACGCGGGACCGGTCTTCCTGCCGGCCCATCTTCGCGGTCCTCCCCCAATTTCGATCGGTCGTTCTTCCCCAAGTTCCCTCCTTCTTAGGCCACCTTCTTCGCTTCTCCTTGGTGCCCAGCACCCAGCCCTATCACGAGGGCATTCCTGCCCCTCGCCGATTCTTTCCTCCGTGTCCACGTGGCCCGACCAGCGGGTTTCGACAGGGAAGCCCCTTGTGGCTTCCGCCACCCTTTCTCTCACAGGCACACGCGGTTCCATCTCTCCGTGCAAATGCTCATCTGAACTTGCACGAGGTCCCGTAGTTTTCTCTCCGAGAGGTTCCTCTAGGCTCCTTAAGGCCTTACCAATAGTTTCTACCCCCTCGGTCACTCCTTCGGCCGACTTGCTCAATCTTGCCCCCAACTCGGTATCCTCCTCGGTTCGCCCCATAATAGCGGTCTTAGGTGATCGGGCGACCCCGAGCTCAACCGCACTTTCCATGCACCAGTTTTTAGTCGCTCTCTCCGCTAGATTCACTCCCTCGGCCTTCTGCGCCGCTACTCTCCTCCGAGCCTCTTTCTCCCTCACTCGATCCTTGTTCCTCACTACCTCCTTCGGATTCCTCATTAGTCACAGTCCACCAAGAGTCACACACTTTTTTCTCTTCGTAAGCAGCTAGCGCAAGGTTTGAAATCTTTAGATCTGAGACACCCCTTATCCCTTCTTGCGAGCACCGTTTAATCAGGCCTCTATCTACTTCCCCGGCCTGTCCCGAGAACAGGGGCTTGATGAAATTGCCGACGAAAGCCCACCACTGAAAATCGGTAAGCTCTAGGGACTCCCAACACAGGGTGAACAGCTCGTGCCCCTTCTCTTCTCCTAGGGGGAATTTCTCAATTATCGGTCCTCTAACTTGAATTTTCCTTACTGATGCGTCGTCGGGGTAGAGCAAACGATAGACCCAAGCAGGGACCTCCCAGGTCCGGCCGTGGGCTGCCCGCGGGATTTCTACCCTCCCTCGGTATTCAACCTTCTCTATCTCACGCCTTCCCGCTACTACTCCTCTCAATCTTCTAAGTCGGTCTTGGGCCTTCTCTGCGATACCCAACGGATCTTTTCCTTCGGCTAACTCGGTAGCAAGGAACTGTTGATCGTCCTGAGACAAGAAGATCTCTGCCCTTCGTGTGCGGGTACCCTCTCTTGAAACTACCGAGAAACGAACTAGCGTTTCCTGCCCGTGATTTCGAAGAATTCCGTAATAACCTCCCCTTCTTCCTCAACCTTGGGGAGGGTCACTCCATACCTAGACCCTGACTTCAGAGCCCTTTTCAAGGTCCCGACAGGGTTCCCCCTATCGTATCTAATCATTGGCCGGCTCACCTTACCCGAGCTAATCTCTCTGCCGCCTCGACTAGCGAATCCTCACACCTCTCTCGAGAGTCCGATGCAAGGCTTGCTCGTACTCTCCCGTCCTATCCCAGAAACGCGCCTCCACTAGGTGCACCCTGGCTTCGAGGGGGTTTCCAAGCTACCTAGAGTCCTCAACAAATCTTCTTTCGACCTCAGTCAAAGGTTCCCTCCAAGTTCTGGAGAACCGTACCCCTCTCGCCTCTTGAATAAGGACTGAAAACCTGGCCAAGATGGTCCAGGATCTCCTTTTCCACAAGGCTAGTTGTCTGATCTCGACGAGCAACTCCTTTTTGGCTCGCTCTACTTGGTCTTCCCCAAGACCCGGATCCGCTCCTCCCCTTATCTCGACCTCAGGCCCGTCGTCGCGCGTCTCCAACTCCCAAGCTATCGAGTTAGAGGCATAGGTAGCTCTTATGCCGTTCCTCCTCCCCGAAGCATCTCGTCCGTAAGCTCGTTTAAAATCCTAGTCGTGGCCGCCTCAAGCAACTTGATCTTTCGTAAGGACACCTGCCTCGTTTTCCTCTCCTCCTCCCAACAAAGGGTCAGTATTCTATATACCTCCGCCCTTACCCTTTCTAGCCCTACCGGTTCTCTGTAATCAGGCTCATTCATGCCTCAGGTTCCTTCGTCGACACGCAATTGCTATTCGTATGAGATCCGACGGGTCTAAACCTTCCAATCTTGCCTCACAGATCTTTCCCAAGTACCTCCAGGTGATAGCCGACACCCTTACGTGTTGGCTCCAGCCTTCGAAGGCGTAGCCCAGGCCCTCTAGTGATGACCAATTGTCCTTGTATGGGTTTTGAAGGCACCACGTTAATAGGGAGTGCAGATCCGACCGCGTGAATCTAAATTGGTTCAAGATTGATATCCTACGTTCCACCGCCCTTTTGACTGTTTCTGAGGGATAAACTCGCTCAAGGATAAAAGCGAGGGACTCCCACGGGGTCACTATTGAAAAATAGAGGTACTTCTTCCCAACCCGCGTAGGTTACTTGGTATATCCTATGGTACCCCTCTTGAGGACTTGCCTCTTCCACAAGCCTCTCTAAACGGTCCTGTGTCGCCCGTGCGTCTATGAGTGGATCCTCCCCCAACTTCAAACTGCGGACTACCTCCAGGAGACCCTCTTTAGAAAGGAACACCTTGGCCTCTCCGATTACCAACCCCCCCCCGCTGCTCACCGTCAACCGATCGAAAGCCTTCCCTTGACGGATCTCGGCCACTTCCCTTCGAATGACCCTCGTTGGATTCTTTTGGCTTTCCTTGGGCAACGAGACGTGGACAACCTCCCCTTCCCCTCTCACAGGCTCTATCGAGGTCCAAAGAGTTCCGGGAATTCCCCTTATCATTGAGCTTCGTACCCCCGCCGGTTAGCCACCTGCTCTTCCCCAAAGAGACGGGCGTACGGGACGTCAACGACGTGAGCTCGGATCCCCTTAAACTCTCTCAACCTCTCGAATATAGGGGGTTGTTCTCCCCTAGGGGGAACCCCAGCGTCCACACACCACATGTAGAGCCAAAACAGCCCTCTCGTCCGCACTCCGGATTCCTGAGCGGCTCGGAGTACCGCCACCACTCTCTCTTCCGGGTCTCGTAAGAATGAACGTGTCAAGAATTGGGGCAGGTCCGCGTGGAGCACCCCCGACGCGCGAGGGACCTCGCCCGGTTCGGCGAAGGACACCTGCGTCCACGACTCGAAGGTCCCCTCCTCATAATCGTTCAGTACCAGATTGTTCGCTACCAGCCTCGCGGACTCGCGGTATTCCGTATGGGTCTCTCGGCCGGTCACTAAACCCTTCCAAATCTCGACCCACGTGTCCTTGTCGAGGTAAATTGTAGCCCGAATCTCTAGGAACCGACCGAGGTCAGGCGGACCCCCTCTTTGCACCCCTTCTTTCCAGGTAAGCCTGCGAGCTCGAACCCATACGTAGGCGCCTTCTCTGATGACTCCTCCTTTCTCAACACTCATCCAGTAGGGGATCACGCGAGGGTCCCCTGGGATCAAGACTTTTCCCGCGTCACCGGGTTCTATCGCCTCTACCACTCCGTTTTCGCTGAGCACAAATCTCACCATCTACAGGTGCCGTTTTGAAAACCCACTCGCGGTATCTCTCCGGCGAAAGGATAACGGGTTTTTCCAGAGACCCTAATCTCCTAAGAATACCCCAGAGTTTCCCTCGTGGAGGGATTCCCTGATCGATACAATGTGTGTACAGTATCCACAGGGCCCCAAATGGTAATCCTTAACTCCTTCCTCTTTCTAGGAGTTTTACCACTCTTCCCTCGTTCGCGCTTGAGAACACAAAGTCCGGGATCCACGCGGTCACGGGGTAACTCGCCTTTGGGAGTTCATCTGCCCTAGCGAACCTCTCCGCCTCTATCGCCACAAACCCAAACTCCTTTCGGATCCTATCTATCCATCTCCTTCTGACTTCTCTAGCCTCTCCGATTAATAGGTCCAGCCCACCCCCTTGGCCTAAGACCAGGGGTACTATAACCTTCGACCAAGCCCCCGACTTGACGAAGATTATCGTGGTGACTTTAAGATGTACCTCAGTCGTTCTCCCTGCCGCCTCTTCCGACTCTACCCACATGAAATTTCCTCCGGCCACTGTAGGGCCAAACCCCGGTAGACTTTCAAGCCTTAGTCGACCCCACTGGGGGTCCTAGTTGGCTCGGCCCGCCCACGCTCATGCTCGGGGCGCGGGCCGTTCGTCCCGAGGTCACCCCCACCTAGTGCTTTGAGATGGATGGGGGTGGGCCATCGCGCGTGACATTGGGGATGTAGCTCAGCCCTCACGCCGGGTGGTAGTCTCGCTGGTCGTTCCGCAACGCTGATTTTTTTTTATTCTTTGTTGTGTTCTCATGCAATTGCTCCTTCTAATACGCAGGCAGTCCAAGGATTCTTTGAGTGTTTATCTTCTCTTGTGCGTAGGCTAAGCGTCATTCTTAGGCCGCGCACCATTTCCCTAAGCAATGTGACTATATGGCGTCATCAGGGTGTGGCGGAACCGTCCTCCCCCTCGCCTCTACGCATCCACCGGTCTCACAATTTGCTGTTTTCCTCATTGAAGTAGGCCCCTTAGTCCTTTCGGGGTCCTCATATGCATGCACTCATAACATCACAATTTCTTTGGTATGATTGCACTCTCATTTCCACTCCAAGGCCTCAAGCACAAAAGTGGTTCCCATGGGTTGGCTCTATGTCAAAGGTCCCATAGCCCCTTTGTCCCTCTTCCCTTTCACTCTTGGTGCCCAGTTCCACTCGCCCCTATCCCGCTCAAGGCATTTCTAGCCACCACTCACCTGCACAATCCCACACAAGCAAGAGAATCCATACAATCCCCCGTTGGGGGTCAACACATAGCCCTTCTCGTATGCCCTATCTTTTCAAATCCTTTGGCTGCTCTTTGTTCCCTCTTGATGCTCAATCAGCCCATTCTCTTCTCATAGTGATGCAGTCGGGGAAATGGTTGAGTCAAACTGACCTCTCTCTCAACTTATGCTTCCTTCCAGATCCTGCCTTTTCTCCCACTTTTTCAAACGTCCTTTCTTTTGCCTTCTTGGTGGCACAAGGGACCGACTATTCTCCCCTTGTCCTCTCTCTCCACCAAGTGAGGTCTGATTTCGGTCACCGTCCGTACCCTGGCAATGTTTTCCAAGTGAGGGGAGAAGGGTTAGTCATATGCCAAGTGAGGGGACGGGAGAGAGCTAGGGTGAAGACGAGGTGAAAGAGGGGGGAGGGGAAAGAGAGGACTAGAAAAGAAGGGGGAAAAGGGCGAGAGAGAGACGGAGAGGGAAAGAGAGAGAAGTGGAGAGGGAGAGCAAGAGAGACAGAGAGACGAGGTAAAAGAGGAGGGAGGGGAATGAGAGGACTAGAGAAGAAGGGGGGGAAAAGGCGAGAGAGAGACGGAGAGGGAGAGAGAGAGATGTGGAGAGGGAGAGGAAGAGAGACAGAGATGGAGAAAATAAAACCTTATAATCAAATCATCTCCCCGTAGTAGCAACCAAACATCGATCATCCGTCCCACAAAAAAAGTTTGACTAAGTAAATCATGGAGTATTATGCACGATCATGACAATGAGAAGCTAGATCAATGGAAAACACATGCACCAAGAAAAAAGATCAACAAGGTAAGGATCCGGAACATGAACTTGACAAGGAAGGATTAGACTAGTGGAAGCACATGCACAAAGGAGAAGAGTTCAACTAAGTAAAATCTCCGGAACATGAACTTGACAATGGGATACCAGACTAGTGGAAACCACATGCACAATGAGTAGAGATTAACAAGGTAAAGATCCGGAACATGAACTTGACAATGAGAGACTAGACTAGTGGAAAACACATGCACAACGAGTCGAGATCAACAAGGTAAAGATCCGGAACATGAACTTGACAATGAGAGACTAGACTAGTGGAAACAAATGCACAATGAGTAGAGATCAACAAGGTAAAGATCCGGAACATGAACTTGACAAGGAAGGACAAGACTAGTGGAAGCACATGCACAAAGGAAAAGAGCTCAACTAAGTAAAAGATCTGGAACATTAACTTGACAATGGGAGACTAGACTAGCGGATGCACATGCACAAAGGAGAAGAGCTCAATTAAGTAAAAGATCCGGAATATGAACTTGACAATGGGAGACTAGACTAGTGGAAAGCTCCTGCACAATGAGTAGAGGTCAACAAGGTAAAGATCCAGAACATGAACTTGATAATTAGAGACTAGACTAGTGGAAGCACAACACAAAGGAGAAGAGTTCAACAAAGTAAAAGATCCGGAACATGAACTTGACAAATAGAGACTAAACTAGTGGAAGCACATGCACAAAGGAGAAGAGTTCAACAAAGTAAAAGATCCGGAACATGAACTTGACAATTAGAGACTAAACTAGTGGAAGCACATGCACAAAGGAGAAGAGTTCAACAAAGTAAAAGATCCGGAACATGAACTTGACAACGAAGGATTAGACTAGTGGAAAGCACATGCATAAAGGAGAAGAGTTGAACAAGGTAAAAGATCCGTAACATGAACTTGACAATGAAGACTAGACAAGTGGAAAGCACATGCACAATGAGTAGAAATCAACAAGGTAAAGATCCGAAACATGAACTTAACAATGAGAGACTAGACTAGTGGAAACATATGCACAATGAGTAGAGATCAACAAGGTAAAAATCCGGAACATGAACTTGACAAGGAAGGACTAGACTAGTGGAAGCATATGCACAAAGGAGAAGAGTTCAACCAGGTAAAAGTCACATGAACTTGACAATGAAGACTAGACTAGTGGAAAACACATGCACAATGAGTAGAGATCAACAAGGTAAAGATCCGGAACATGAACTTGACAA
>BFEA01000644.1:782144-813124 GCA_003427395.1 Chara braunii
AGCCCAAATCACCAAGATTGCATCAAGAAGCATCTATGTGTGAAGCGCTACACTACCTACTAGTGTGAGTGTGAAAAACACAAGTTTGGAGAGCCTTAATCACCAAGATTGCGTCAAGAAGCATCCATGTGTGAAGCGCTACAGTACCTACTAGTGTAAGTGTGAAAATCACAAGTTTGAAGCTCCCAAATCACAAAGATTGCATCAAGAAGCATCTAGGAAAGAATCGGAGTACTACCTCCTAGTGCATAAGTGAAAGAGAATAGTTTGAGTAGCCCATGGAAGAGAGAAGGTGAAGTAAGAGAAGATGGAGGAGAAGGGGAGAGAGATCAGGGAGATGGAGATGGAGAAGACGGGGAGGAAGACAAAGAGAGTGAAAGTGAAGAGGAAGAAGGAGGAGATGAAGAGGGGAGAGAAGAGAAGGAAGAAGGAGGGAGTGATGAGAAAGAAGAGGAAGAAGAAGGAGGAGAGGAAGAAGGAGAAGAAGAGGAATAAGCAGGAGAAGAAGAGGAAGAAGAAGGAGAAGAAGAACGAGAAGAGGAAAAAGAAGAAGAAGAAGAAGATGGAGGTGAAGAAGTCTCTTCCTTCCTCTCTCCTTGTTGATTCTTTGGTGTTGGTGTCCTCTTGATGAAGCTTTCTCTTCTTGCACAATCCCCCTCTTGAAAATGACTTCCTTATTCTCCAAGCCCTTCTCTCCTCCTTCCTTGCTCTCCCTCAGGCTATGGCATGCTCCCCCAGCTATGGCTGTGGAGTCTTCCCCTCTAGGAGGGCTAATGGGACTCCTCTAGCCTCTCCTTCTCTCCTACACCCAGGAGGGATATGACGGATCACCTCCCAAGTGTCTCTCCCACCATCACTATCCTCTAGAGTCCTCTCTACTACCTCCTTGTCTCCTCTAAGCTCTCCCACTAGCATGGGTCCCTCCCTCCTCACTCCAAGTGCAAAGATGCTCCTGTGAGCTCACTTGGGCAGCATGGACACTCCTCATGCAAATGTGAGAATGGCGGACTGCATCCTCAGCTTATGTAGGCTGAAACCAGCAGTCCGGCCAGCCCATGAGCCTCCCCATGAGCCTTGAGGTGAACCGAGGTACCCCCAAGGCAAAATTCCCTCACTAGGCCCTCCTGGAGGTACCTGGGCCTCATTTTGGCCAAGTACATGCAGTCCGAGTGGTTGGTACCAACTCGGACAGCCTCTTGGCCTACTCCGGCCTCCTTTTCGCCTCACAAATGCTGCCCCCTTGGGCACTAGGGCATTTTTACTTGAAAGAAAAAGGCCTTGTGGGCCTTTTTCTTGATTTTTTCAAGTTTCGGCCTCTTTTGAGTAGGCGGGAGCATTTTTCCATATAGCGGCATATTTTCAGCTTTGGATCTGGCTGAGATCCAAGGCCAGCAATAATCCGAGCTACCCCCTAGTAACCCTTGCGTCAATTTTGAGCCCCTAAGTCTAGTTTTACAATTTTTGGTGCATCTGGCTCTCTTTTTGGGCCAAATGCACTATTTTATCCTCTTCCCTCTTTTGTTTCTTTCCATTTTGGGCTGCCACCTCATTCCAGAGCTAGCCGTTTTGAGCCGGCCCACAAAAAACGGCTAGTTCCTCTCTACCATGGCATCTGATCTCAGATCCATGACCCAAAAGAAAACCGGTCACTTCCTTTTTGCATTTTCTCTCATTTTCAGCTTTTTAATTCAGATTTTATTGAATCCGGATTGCACTCCCTCATTCTAGGAGGGATGAGGTCACTGTTGGGGGTGCAGGTCCCAATATGCCGGCACACTCTCCTCCACTCTTTTCTCCCTTTTTGTCTCATTCTCCCTCCTTTTTCTCTCATTTTTCTTTCTTTTGCTTTTATTTCAGTTGTGACAAGTGTCAAAGTGCTGTGCACCCTCTTTCTAGGCCCTAAGGCCTAATTCTAGGCCAGGTTCATGGCTGTTACATGGCCGTTACATCTCGGATTTCAATAATGGCACCCCCATGCTCCTAGGGGGCTCCATTTTGCTCCCGTTTGCCCAATTTTGAGCCCCTTTTGCTCCGATTTTCTAAGGGCAGCCTTTTTCTCATGTTGAGCGTCTCAAGGCTCTATTTTCTTACGCCTTGCTAGTCTGAGATATCCCGGACTGTTGGGCAGCCTTCCCAACATCCTTATTTCACTTTTCTTTCTCCCATGGCTCTCCCACTTGCTCTCACTAGTGCTTGCACTAGTGGTGCTAATATTTTCCACCATCTAGATCCTCGATCTCGACGGTGCCGTTTGCTTGCACAATTATTCCTTTTGTTTGCTCATGGTTCCCTTGGGACATCCCGAGTCCCCGCCATTTTCCTACATGCTAGCTCCATTTCTTTGTCCCGTCGGCGGTCCCGCCGGCGCGTATCCCGTTTTTCGTTTTTTATTATCTGGACCCATTTGGTTCCCGACAACATTCCGGACGACGTCCCATTTTTATTTTTTTGGGTCCCATTGCCCTTGGTGGTCCCATCATTTCTACATGTGTGCCGATTTTTCTAAGCCGTGAGATCTCATCTCACGGTTGCCGTTTACCGTCTTTACTTGCCCCTTGCCGAAATTGCTCCTTTCTAGCCTTCCGGGCTTGCCGTAGCCCAATCCCCTTTGGCCTTGGCATCCCCATGCAGTCCGTAATTTCTCGGACTGCAGTCATGGTTATTTTCTACACCCACAGCCCCACAACTTGCCCCATTTTAAAAGAAAATGAAGCGTTAAATTTTCTAGTGTATCCGGTGTCGCGCGCATCGGTCCGGCACCGCACCAAGGCAGCGCGAGACCCTCCCGGTCGTGTTATGCAGGAGTTGGTTTTAAAATCGTTCGTCGCGAATATACATAGAGCTTCCATAAGCCGCTCCGGCCGAGTGCGTCAGCCATACCTCTCGCGAGCCCCTACGACAGGATAGGGCCTACGCGAGGCTTGACTTACCTCCACGTTACGGGAGATGTCACCTCCCTTCGGTGGGCGTATCCCCGCTGAGCTACTAGTCTACAGTACGAAAGCTAATCAGTTGCAATCGCAGAGTTGGACCAGCCGAGGGCGTTTCTCGTTCGGTGTAGCATAGGGGGTACGGGTGGTAATACGCCTCTATCGGACCCGTACAAGAACCGGCATCATGGGGGGTTGAAGTCCCAAGCGCAGTTCGTTGTCGGTCGACTAGGACGCATCCTACACACCACGCGCACACCACTTTACGAACACAAAAATAAAACCTACACACACACACATATAAAATAACACAATATAAACAACGTGACAACGCTCCTAGCCCCTCGGTAGCCGCCCCATAACTTCCTGATACGAAAATCGAATATGCGTCGCACGCAAGACTTAATATAAATACGTTCGGACGCAGGGCTATCGCATAGCGACTTGCAATGCAAACGTGCGCGAGCAGTCGCAATGAAGGCGTACTATGTGGTACCCATACTCACAAGATCCTTGTTAACCGCGAGGGTCGCGTTCGACACTCAAGTGTCGCCTGACACGCGCCTTGAGGGTTAATCTCTCGACGCTGGACAACCGCCATGCGCGGTTGAAGACCACACCCTCTTCTGCACCCTGTGCAGAGGGGTTGAGTAGACAGCTTTAAGTTGTCGTGGCGGTCAAACATCAAGGGGTTTGACTTTGACGGTTGCCACGGACTATAACGTCCAACTATAAAAACTCCAAAGAGCAAAAGATAAGGAATAGGCCGAAGGTTCCCCGCCTAGTAAATAAAATCATAGCCCTGGGGCGTTGGCGGCCTATAACAATCTCAAATATTCGCCCATATGTGTCGGTCCCTTTGTAATCCCATAACTCTTTACACATTAGGGCGGCAAAGCGTTGCGTGCGGGGTTTTAATAAAAAGTCGCGCAGCCGAGGGCCTATCTCATACCAATCCGCAATGCAGGCGTACGCATGCAGTCGCAACGATGGCGTACTATGTAGTGCCCATAATCAAGCGGTCCCTCGTGGATCCGAGCACTGCTTATGACACTCAAGTGTCGTGAAGGTCTGATCCTTCACGACATTGCACGGCTGAAGGAATAGCCGTGCGGCCGCCACGAGATCTCCGGCCTTTGGTCTGAGCGTCTCGGTAGGCAAGGCAAATAGGCTCTGCACGAGGGAAAACCCCTCCCCTGCAGAGCCTAGGGCTAGGGATGTCCTAGACAAGGACCTCGAATCCCGGCCCAGGACCAACGTCCGACTAAGAAAAATCCTTAAGAAGTAAAACCAATAAAGGGAAGGGTCTTCCGTAGGCCTCTTAGTCTTAACCCTTGAGCAGGCTTTTAGTACGGGGTCCTTTAGCCAATGTCAGTATTCATCCTAAGTATGCTCATATATATGCATATATAACAGGGGGAAGTATGTGACGATCACTTCTCACAGTCTCATTGGGGTCCCTCACAGCCATACGTATATATGTGATCGCAGGCAACCAAATCCAGAATCTAATTCATAGCACATACCTGCAAATCATATCAACAAGTCAATCGACAACCCACGCACTACACGGAGTCAACCCCAACCATCCTCAACACTCATACCCCTTGCTTTAGCCATGCAAGCCCCAACCTCCTGTCCAACCAACCTTAAATAAAAACTCAGTACCTTTGTTAAATGGTCATTCAATAAAAGTCTGGGTGAAACTATAACGAAACAAAAGAAGTCATCAGGGCTAAAGCCTTTTAGGTTGAGTGTGGAGGGTGAGTTGGAATTGAGTCGTAAGCCGACGAATCGGCAACCGACCTGTTATCAGTGATAACAAGTAATGATCCCCAAGGGATCAAGCTGAATCTAGTCCTGACCTTTAATCAGACAACCCAAAGGACCTATAACATAAGATAGGTCAAATGCCCAGGCTAAATCATCAGCATATGGGGGATAAAACCTCCATAGCACACCTCCTTATAATATTCTCTAGCGCCACCTGTCGAAAATAATCTCACTCTTCTGAAAACAGGAAAATTTCGGCAGCGCTTCTCGTAGGAAAAGTGTCCTCTCATAATTTATATAAGTCCAAATATGAAATCAGAAATAACCCTTAACTCTCCAAAGTCCAATTTCGTCTAACTCCCTGAATTAACAAAATTTTGGACAGCACTTCCTTTAGAAAAGGAGGCTTCCCAGAATTTTACTAAGCCATATATGAAATCTAGACAAGTTGAATTTTGAGAAGTTAGAAACCTGACCAACTCCCCGAATTAGCAAAATTTTGGGCAGCACTCCCTTTAGGAAAGGAGGCTTTCCAGATTTTTACTAAGCCAGATATAATGAAAAAAATAAACAAGTCAAGTTTTTGACAAGCCAAACTTTTGACTAATTCCCTGAATTAGCAAAAGTTTCGGCAGCACTCCCTTTAGAAAAGGAGGGTTCCCATATTTTTACTAAGTCAGAAAGACAAGTCAAGTTTTGGACAAGGCAAAATTTAACTAACTCTTTGGATTTGTAGAAATTTCGGCCGCTCTTCCCGTAGATAAAGTGGCTTGCCAAGATTTATACAAAGCCAAGTATAAGAAAAGATCCCAGAAAATGCGAGAATTGACCTAAGTAAGAAAAAAACTTAGCTCAGAAAATGCAGGAATTGAAACTAACTCCTATGGCTCTAGCACGTGGCGAGCGACTAAAGCAACTACTTATCAAACTGAAACTCAGACTAAGTAGTAGCCTCACTCAGTCACATGCAGGCCAAACCATAAAGGTAAGTACTCTCACCATCCCAAAGTCAATCTGAACAAACAATAGTTCATAATCTCTCAGTGATTTATCCGATTATCCCCAACTTACACAAGGCATAGGTCAGGCCGCCTGAACTTATAGAACAGCCCAACTTAGCCAGGCCTAGAGTCAGAATACCTAAACTTATAGAGCGTTCTGACTTGGCCAAATATACACAAACAGAGGGCACAACTACTTTTCTCTTCTTTGGGCACATGACTAAACCACTCTAGTCGCCCTGGGCTGTTTAAAGTATCCAAGTTATATATACTTATCTTTACCTTTGTCTTCTAAGGCTGCATATGACTGAACTAACTTTAAGTTCAGCCTGCCCCAGTTTACCATCAATTCTATTCTTAGTTGTACTCTCTTCTAGTTGTTATACGACTATAATCAGACCACCTAAACTTATAGAACAGTCTGATTAGCTCGTTCTTAGATAGAGTAGTAATAAAGTATAGCCAAGTTATTACCATTGGGTTCCAACATGTGCGAGGCTTTGAGCCAGACCCTCTGAACTTACAGAAGAGTCTTAACTCTCTGCCAGATTTGTTTCTAACTGAGCCATTATGTGTGTGGCATCGAGTCAAACCCCCTGAACTTACAGAAGGGTCTACCTCTCTACCATGATTAATTCTTCAGACTAAAGAGCAGGAAGAGACTGAGCCACCTGAACTTACAGAACAACTTGGTCTCCTCGCTCAGAAACCAAAGAAACAAGTAAAATCCCAATGAAAACAAAGCAAACCAAGGTACCAAAACTTATTGAGCGCCCTGAGTTCTTGAAAACCAAGCACAGTCAAACCCCTCACAGGTCAGAGCAATCACGCCACCTGAACTTACAGAACAGCCTGACCCTCCATGCAACCCATATCACTAGGTCTCCCCAAACTTATGGGGACATCCCAGCCTTCAGAGTAACCAGACCCCCTAAACTTATAGAAGGGTCTGACTTCTCCATACAAAACCAAAATAAAACAAAGCACTGGGGTTCCCTAAACTTATGGGGACTCCCCAGCCTTAACAGCCCGTCAACCATTATGCAAATCAAACCCTATTCTGCCTTTCCCCAGATGCAGTTCCTTCTAACAATTTGCTTTCATGCAGTCAACAAAGCTGAAACTGAAACTTGAATAGACATTCCTTTACTTAGTCTTGTTCAGTGTCCTGAAAGTCAAACCAAAAAAAAAAAAAAAAGGTAAGGCTGCACACCATATATTCAGTCAGCGATGCAATGGGTAGTACAAATAGGGATTATAGCTCGGGTGCATAGAGGGAAACGCAAAGGTTACCTGTCAATTCCCTGCCTCCAGAGCCTCGCCTAGGCTCCGACAGAGCTCCCGCAATCGGTAGGTGGACTCCCCACAGAGTCTTGATGCGGTCCTACGGGTTGCAATCCCGCCTGCCGCCTTCCCCTCAGAACAAGACCACAGAGTCTTGATGCGGTCCTACAGGGCTATCGAAATCATTCCCCTGACGCGTCCTCATCCCGCGATACTAGCCTCCCTTCTTAATGCTCAGCCACTCCTCTTGGTCTCATTTTCTGCCCCGTAACAGGCTGTAACAGTTAGCAATCGTTACGTCCGTATACAGTATTAGCTGCAACCAAGAGTAACCAGCAGCAGTATCATTTACCAACCGCAGTAGGTCAGTAGCAACAGCAACCAATGGTAGGCTGCAGCTAAGGAGGAGCCTGCAAGAGCGGCAGCAGCGCACGGTCCACGGCAACATGCAGCGGCCACAGATAACAGTAGCCCCCAACTGCAGGTGCAATCTTTGGGTGTTGCAGTGGCTTGTGGTATAGACGTAGGCCGCAGCGGACCCGTAGCAGTCAGCCGCCGTAGCAGTCAGCCATTGTTCAAGCGTCACCCGCAGCACCTAGCCTGCTCACACCCCGCAACACCAACAGTTCCCTGTGGTATGAACCTGCGGCAACAACAGTGTTTCTCGGCGGTCCACAGTCTTGTAATACACAGTCCTCCGAACAGCTCGCTCGACAGACTGTTCGGCTCACCAGTCTGCAAGCAGCTTTTACCCCTCCTTCAACACGAGGCTCCTACACACAGGGTAAGATCCCACTCGCTATTGCTTCTTGTCCTCGCTGTGTAACGGTCTTGTTCTTTGGCGGTGGACATACCTAGCCATCATCCCGACCAGGTGCAGACGCGTGCAAGCCAACACCTTCTTGGCCTATTCCGCCCCAATTTCAGTCACTTCAAGCTAACAAAAATCGGAGTGAATCTTCCGGTGGATCTCGGAGCCGTCCAGCCTCACCCTCGACGCAGCCCCCGAACGGCGTAGCAGTAGATCCCGGCTTAGCGCATACAAGATAGGAATGCACCCTCCCCGAACTGCGGAAAGATTCACCACATAGTGCGATGTTATAGTAGTGTCCAGTTCACCCCCACCTGGCCTATCTCATAGTGTACGTACTGCACCGACTAACAGGTAGGTCTCCGGTCTCACGGTCAGCCCCACGCTACTCTCTTCTTTAGTTGATCCAGGATCGAATGAATCCGCCCGTAAACGTGGGTAGGTTCATTCCTTATCCGGCCTACTACCCCCCCTCCTCCTCGGCGCAGACCATACACACCATGTCACAAAATCCTTCGCCCCTCTCCCAAATCTGACTTCGCCATCACCTTCGCAACCCCTCAGAACCTCAAAAACCAAATTCCCTCCACCCGTTTCCTCCAGAGGCGGGTGATACCGTCACTCTTCTCCTCCCTCCATCTTCATCTTCACCATCTCCCACGAAGTTCACTTCTCCACTAACTCCTATCCTAACTCAAAACCAACTTCGCTATCCCACTCGCCCGGTCCCAAAACCTTAAAATCACACTTCCTCCTGCCTGATTTCATCGAGGCTTGGGCGAGATAGCCGATATCCACTCCTACCACAAGCACCCCCTGCCATAGCCGCGCGCAGTCTCTCTCTTCCTACCTCATCTTCCACTAGCCCGTCGCCGGAACTATCTTCACCACGATGCACGCCCGGGACCAGAACCCGGGATTCGTCACTTCCTTCGTCCGATTCTACCGTAGAACGGACGAGCTACCTCCCTCCCTTGCCGAGCACGCACCTCGTTGCACTCCCGGGCCAGGTTCGTTCGCTACCCGCCTTCGGCCTCATCACCCCCGCTGACCCGCTCACCGTCATCAATACCGGTCCGATTAGTGCAGCGCCTACGTAGCGCTCGATTCCGCGATAAGGCGAGAAACAGAAGAATCCCAAAAATGCCCAAACCGCAAAGCCTCGGCGCCCGGGTCTTCCCCCGATTTAAATGCGTCGACCACATATGGGCGCCAAGGTAATCTACTCTGTGTCATTCCCTTTTCTCTCGTATGTCTCGGCGGACTCTTCCCAGGTGCAGGCGCCCTGTGGCGATTTTTAGAGGCCACTTGGCCCCCCCCTTTTTCCTTGACCTCCCCGCTTGCACCCGTCCCCCACTTCCGTCTGGGTTCATCCCCGGACTCACGGACATTATTCGTTACGCAGCGGCAAAAAAGCCAAACCCCTCCCTTGTATCATTCCAACTTTAATAGATGTCCCAAAGGACTCCGGCCGGGGTACTGCCCCGTGGCGGCGTCGAACACCGCCCGGCCTGCCCCGATTTAGGAGGACGCCCCGAAATACTTTACTCAGCAGCCGGCGCCTCGCGGCATTTTCAAAGGCCGCTCGGCCTACTCCCCCACCTATTTGCGCGTACCCCGACAAAGAACTGGGTGAAGGGGGGGGGCTTACCACTATTACTACCCATGGGCCAAAGCGGCCCCTTCGTTGTGCACGCTCCCATTCTAGCAGATGCCCCAAAGGACACTGTCGGGGCCGCGGAAACGACCGGCCCCATGCAATTCAAATTATTTGGTTTTTACTCATCAAGTTCCCCCATCTGACTTCGAACTCGGCTCTGTATTTCACCAGTTCAAAGGTGCGCACCTACCGCGTTTCCGCGTCCACATACGGGCGCGATACTAATAATACTTAGATAAATTTAGAAATAATATATATATATATATAAGAAAAGCAAACGGTAGTCGGGCAGGGACCACGGCACCCCTCCCGGCCGGCCCGTCAGCCCCACGCTTGGCCACGCAACAGCAAAAGGCGAGGGGGATGGTCCCGCAGGCCCATCAACCCCTCAAGCCTTTTCGCCTCCCTCCTCTGCTCCCCAGCCGCAAGTTGTTGGCCTCGATCCCTGCGTCTGTTACGTACCAGTCCGGTGCTGGAACCTATAGGGCTAAGCCCAGGCCTGGTACCAACAGGCCAGACACGTCTTATAGAGAGTAGCGCACGGCCCTTGGGGCCAAGGAAACACCCTATACTACTTTCCCGGCCCACACTTGCACAAGGGACTACCCAAAAACTCACGTCGGCCTACCGGCCTTGCCGCGGTTACCCGTCCTTCGCCAAATCCATCAGGTCCCATCATCTGGATTTCCGCGTAAGTCCACACAAGCTCACTGAGTCGTCTATCGTACCACGCAGAACCAAAGAACAAGGTACCCATAGGCTAATTAATCCAATCAAAACAAAAATGACATATGCTGACAAAGATCTACGCCATGTCTGCCGGCGTAACCAAAAAGGAAAATCACGCGCGGCTCAAACCTGCGCACCCACGTACTTTTTACTATGGTCAACCACCTAGCCAACATAAATTACAGACGAGGCCGCGCCTAGCGTGGCATACTTAAACTTTAAACCAAACTGCTTTCTGTTGTTTGCAAAGACCAGGGCGGATACCCTTGTAAGGGTATTCGCACCGACACCGGGCTGAATATCGGCTCCGGATGCATCTAGAATATGTGTTTTCTCTCCCCCATGCAGTCCGTTGCAACTCGGACTGCAATGGGGGTCAATTCCTTAGGCCCAATGCCCCACAACTAGCCCTTACTCAAAAGAAAAAGAAACGGCCAATTCCCAAGTGCATCCGGCCTTGATTTTGGCTCCGGATGCACCTAAAACATGTGTTTCTCCTCATGCATGTATTCCATTTTATTACGGTTGCAAAATGCCTTGATTTTCTTTGATTTTCTCTGCAAAAATCAAAGAAAATCAAAGTTCTTTGTAACCGCCATATTCCAGAATGAATCTGGTCACGGATGAATCTCCCCAAGTGACCGTTTTTTATCCTTAAGGCCTTTTTCCCTTTTCTTTTTTTTTCTTTTCTTTTCTTTTCTTTTCTCCTCCTTTCTTGGACAGTAGGGACCTGCCAGTCCCTACCTATGGCAGTCCCTACTGACGGCCAACTCACTCACTCACTCTCACTCTTTTTGTCTTATTCTCCCCCATTTTCTTTTCTTTTTTCTCTTTTTTCTAGCATGCCAAGTGTCAAGTGACCGTTAAGGCCCTTTTCTAGCCTCTTCCTCTTAGTTTTGACCCTCCCTATGCCGAAGGTGCAGTCCGTTATTTCTCGGACTGCAATAATGGTCTTCCCATGCCCATGGGAACCTCCTTTTACTCCTACACTTCTCCCACAATGGTCCCTCCTACTCCGATTTTCTCCCGGAGGGCTATTTTTCACATGGGGTCTTATTTGACTCTATTTTCTTGAGGGAGGCTGATCCGAGATTTTTCGGATTGCTCCCATGCCTCCMACTTCAATTTTCTTTACTTTTCCTTTTCCTTTTGGCCTTCCCGTTTGTCGCCACTAGTACTTGCACTAGTGGTGCTAATATTCTTGGCCGTCAGGATGTCGACCTTTACGGTGCACCTTGCATTTATTATTTTTCCTTCATGCGGTGCCGCCGTTTTTTCTTGGGACTTTCACATGTCCCCGCCACTTGTCCCGTTGGTGGTCCCCGACACTTAGTCCCGCCGGTGGTCCTCGACACTTAGTCCCATCGGCGGTCCCGACACTTAGTCCCGTCGGCGGTCCCCAACACTTAGTCCCGTCGACGGTCCCCGACACATTTCGCCCCGGATGCCATTATTTTTACTTAGTCCCACGTGGTCCCGGGTGCCTTTCCCCGAGGTGTCCCATGCCCCTTGGGTGTCTTGTCGCCCCATAGCGACCCTTCTCCTTAGTCTTTCCTCGCGCCTTGTGCGTGCCGATCTCTTTGGTCGTGGGCTTCCGCTCCGAGGCTCCTGTAGGTGGCCCCACGTTGGCCCCTCATTTCCTGTCTTCCCGCGGCTTCTGGCCGCCCATCCCTTGACTTCCTCATTCCCTTATTGCCGTCGCACTGCAATTGCTAGTTCAAAGGGCCCTTTGGCCTTAGTCTTATTGCATTCCGATGACCCTCCCGGCTTCCTGCTATGTTCTATGTGCCCTTGTTCTTGCGCTCGCTCGCTTGCTGCCGCTTAGTTCTTTCCCTCTGTGGCTCTCGCCCCAGGGCATTACTCCCTCCTGCGACCTAATCCTTTATCTCGTCTCACTCTGGATATCTCTATTGTGCACAGTTCGTCCATATTCGGTTTCTCAAGTGATGGGAAGTTATTCGGGACTCACCAGTCCCGACACATTCCCCCCACTCTTTCACGATGTCCTCATCGCGCACCAATCTCTTGTCAGTGAGTTTCGGGAGGATAGATGAGAGAGGGAGGTGAGATGTTACGTATGGTTAGTTTGCCAGGGTCCGTTTTGTTCTTTTCCCATTCCTTTCTCAAAGTTTTCCTTAGCTTCTGCCCCTTGGGGTGGAGGAGGGTATGGGGGAGTCGAAGGTTCTACAGCTTAGACCAGGTTGCTCATTTCCGTCATAGCTCTGTCTCTTTATTTTTGCCTCAGTCGCGACGCGAACTTCCTCTTCAGTCAACTCTATATACCCAGCAGGGCAACCCATAATTCTTTCAACTTCAGTAACATGAAGCAGACGAGGTTCTCCTCGCTTCATGTACTTAACTACTCGTATGCTTGTTTTATTCCCAGGGTGACAATTTGTTGTCATAACACAATTGGTTTTCTATGCCTTGGCTTTCTTGATAACAAATTGTAGGCAAATTTTTCGGATGCGACTCAATGTCAGGCATTTGCTCCGGAAGGGAGATGTTCGTCCAATACAACCGCCGCCTTTGCTGTGGTGATACCCACTTTGAATCAGCGAGCCCAGACACAACTCCCCTTAAGTGCTTTGTAATCTTAAATCTATCTTCCCATTTCATTGAGAAAACATTCTCGAGCAGAAACAATTTTGGTCTCGCCTCATTCATTACTCTTAGAGTCATAAAAAAACTAATCTACTTTTCGGCCCGTACAATCCATGTTCTCTCGTCATTATTTCCTCAGTCTCATGCTTAGCCAGTTCCCATGTATTTTTCCCATGTCATTTTGCCCAGCTTATGTGCGTCATCCTCATTCGTCCTTTCTCGTATCCAGGCTTAAAAATGCGCGTTACTCAGTCCCTCTTATTCACATCTTTCTTCTCGCCTCTTGCCAGGCCTCCCTCATACTCATGCAAAGTCCATTATACCTGTATCTCTTTTTTGGGCGTCTTGCCAGACTTTTCCTTAGGTCTACGCAAAGCCAATTTTATATATCTTTCTTTTCTGAACATCCTGTCAGGCCTTCTCTCAAGCCCATGCTAGGTCAAATACTCATCCATTTCTCTCCTAGACATCTTGCCAGCTCTCTTCTCAAGCTCATGCAGAGTCATTCACACATCTTTTCCTCAGTTGGACACCTTGTCAGGCCTTTTCTCAAGCTCAAGCAACGTCAATTGCCAGGTCTTTTCTCAAGCCTGCGCAAAGTCACTTACTCATCCATTCCTTTCTTCTAGACATCTTGCCGGACCTTTTCTCAAGCCTATGTAAATTCAATTACTCATTCATTCTTATGCTCATGGTATCCTTCTCTTTTGTACGCTTTTTCTTCGGTAGATGGCACACCTTCCCCCCACTCAAAATGCGATGTCCCCATCGCACGACTAGTTCTCACTCGGAGGTACGCAGACCTTGGCCCACCAACTGAGTAGACGGATGCCGGCCCATCAGCCCCAAAAAGGAAGGGTGATCAGTCCTCCCCCTGCTGACAACTCACCTCATCCCCTACTCCAGTCCGACCTTTTGTTGCTTACGAGACGGGCGTCATCACTGAGGTACCACACCACATCTGGAAGGTAGGTCCAGTCCAAGCCTCCCAGGACCCCATCTTGTCGTAAGTGCTTTCTCGCGAATCGTCCCTCCCGAGTGGTGTTTTCTTGGATCCGGCCTCTTCCTTTCAAGAGAGTTGGGGCTCTCTATTAGTCTGCGAGTGCAGTTACGAAGACCTCGCGGTTAGTCCCGGAACGGTTGTAATGATCCGGCAGGGCGGTGTCACTCGCCCTGTGGTGGTTGCGGCTTCCACCCGGTACCACGCCCGATTCCTCCCTTTGGACAGTGCTGCTCAACTTAACGCGAGCGGCCGTGGTCCATTCCAGATGGCCGTGCCGCCCCTCCACGGCATGGCGTGTGGTTGGGGAGAAAAAATGAGACCTAGGAAAAAGAATGGCTCTCTCGCCCGTTTGGCACCACGCCCTTTACGTTTAGGTTTCAATATGAGGCGCAGTTTGAACTCCCCCACTAGAGCTCGTTGTCGGGGTTGGTTCCGGACGGCCAGCATCAATCAAAGAGAGAGGTGCTTTGGTCCTTCAACCCTTATTCCTTCTTATGAGGAGCAGGTCGCGCTGAGACTTTTCTCTTAACGGGTAGAGGTCTTGGGGTCGCGATGCAGACATTGCTATCCCCCTTATGTTGAATCTTCAAACACTCAATCCCATGCTATTTCCAAGGCTGATTCTCATGGCAAGTCCGACAACTTCTTTTCAACAAGGCCACCCACATGGCCGGTCTGGTGGTCAGCAAATCCGGATCCGTTCCACCCATGCAATCCTCAATTCTCTCATTCCTCAGCACCCAATCTCTGTAACCGTCCCAACGGTCCCTGCCCTTATCGGCTTTAAGGCTCCGCCTTCTTTATCCTGTCCTTCTCATTCACCTCTCTCTTCCGCCCCCTTGGCTATTTCAGCGGCCGACCCACAGGCCTTTTCCATCTCTTCAGTCCATCCCATTGGCTATTTCAATGACCGACCCACCGGCCTTTTCCATCTCTTCCATTCATCCCATTGGCTATTTCAATGACCGACCCACCGGCCTTTTCCATCTCTTCCATCCATCCCATTGGCTATTTCAATGACCGACCCACCGGCCTTTTCCATCTCTCTCATCCATCCTTTGGCTATTTCAATGACCAACCCATCGGCCTTTTCCATCTCTTATTGCTCATTCCAGCACATTCTCAATCAACCATTCTCAATCAAATATTCAGGGGACCCCAATGCCTATTTGAAAAGGAATGACCCTTATCAGGGGCCATTCGCGAACAACCTGGTTAGGGTCGTTCTTTTTCATTCTCAAGTCGAACAGCCTGGTTAGGGCCGTTCCTTTCCATTCTCAAGTTGAACAACCTGGTTAGGGTCATTCCTTTCCATTCTCAAATGGAACAGCCTGGTTAGGGTCATTCCTTTCCATTCACAAATCGAACAGCCTGGTTAGGGTCATTCCTTTCCATTCTCAATGTTAGGGCCCGAGGGGGTGGGCCTCGAGGTTACGGATCCCATTTCTGTCTTGGAGGTTAGAAGGTGGCCATCTCATCTTTTGCGTGTTGTTTTCTTTCTTCCATTTCTCACAGTAATATACCATCCATTCCATTTCTCACGGTAATGTACCCTCCATTCC
This sequence comes from Chara braunii, assembly GCA_003427395.1. Taxonomy (NCBI): domain Eukaryota; kingdom Viridiplantae; phylum Streptophyta; class Charophyceae; order Charales; family Characeae; genus Chara; species Chara braunii. The sequence continues at coordinate 797,502 of BFEA01000644.1, forward strand.
ATTTCTCACAGTAATGTACTATCCATGCATACATCCGACTTAGCGTCTAACACTCGAGTTGGGGCTCGTGACCCCAAGCAGCATTAGCTCACCCGGTCGTTCAACCACAGCAAGAGACAGGGGCGCCCCCTCTTTTTCTTCACTCGTTCCGACAACTCAGATGTTGACCATTCTTAGACTAATTCATGACTCAGTTAGATTAGGCTCCTAGGGAAGGAGTATTCTTCATGCCGCTTAACCCATAGGTTCCCTAACCTCTCTTGTACTCGACCAATCATTCAATACCATGGTTCGCTCGTCAATCCGTACTCAAGGTTTTCCCCTCTCAAAAGCATAATCCTTATTCCATCAAGAATTTACAATACATCCCCTCCCAACTGGTCTCATCCCATGCCCCATGTCCTTGTCTTGTGTACCAACTTCCGAAGGTAGCTCATCCAAAAGTAGCCCTAATATGCTATCTTCTAATCTTATCACGACACAGTCTTAGCTGACCCTTTCATCACTCATCCTTTGCAAGCTTACTCATACTATACACATTCTGCTCCAATGTTTTGCAATTGAGAAATAGAACCAGGATTCTTGCCCAACACTCAATCAACATCTAATGCCTATTGCTGTCTTGTGCCTCAACTTGCTCGTTTCCTGGTCCACCCTGCTCCTCGGCAGGCTTCCTAACCCCCACGCCGTAGGTCTCGATTTCTCTTTTCATCCTTACAATTTTCCGTAACTCTGCCTCGTTAAAAAAATCCAGTGGTGTGGCTTCCACCCCTGCCCTTGCGAGTTCCCGAGTCTTGATAATCCATTCGTGCCTAATCACATTGGTCCATTGCTGAAACCAATGACTGGGCGTTGGCCCAAACTCGTCCTCCCATCTGAAAGCCCCGTTGCTCAGTTGGTGCATCGGAAGTCGCCCTTCTTCCCTAGGCCTCGAGATCTCATCCCTCTCATCCCCGATGCTGATTTCTATGACTTCTCGCACATCCTCCTCCTCGTCCTCCTCGTCTTCTGTCTGTATGGGGCTATATTCACCTGCAAGGTTCTTTGAATCGTAGGTAAAAGGAATCTTTGTCCCCATCCCATACCCCTCGCAACTGTCGTGGCCGCTTCGTCCTTCAAGCGGACTTTCCCTTCTTTCCTCACCCTCCTCATACTTGTCGCGCACGTCCTGTCCCCCCTCGCTCTCCCCATGCCAAGTCTCACGTCGCTTGCCCCTGTTGACTCCTTTGCCGTCAGAAACCTGAACCTTGTTTCCCATCTCTGTATTGCCTCCCTCTTCCACTTCTGCCTTTTCCTTCCCTCCCTCACTGTCAGACGGGATTTCTATACCTTCTCCCTCGTGGAGGGGTGAGAGTTTCCTACACAAGCATTTCCTTCCTCCCCTGCCTACCACTGGGCCACCCATGAGTCCTATATACAACTTTCTCTTTGTCGCTCTCCTCCCTTGGCTTAGTCCTGCTCCCTCCTCTCCGGTAGGCCTGTTGATTGCCCCGCTGTCATTCTCGTCACCGAACTCCATCTTCTCTTTTCTTTTAGACCCTGTATAACAAAACAACACCCGCAAAACCCCTCATGCACCCATTCCCCCAGTCTAGGAGGTAGTCCCCCCCTTTTTCCCAGAATGCTCCCAACATCCTTCGCAGCATGCCCCTATTATACATGCGAATGTGTCGTTTGTGATGACCCCATTTTTTTCCCGTCAAAACTATGGTACAATGCCCCAAACATCCCTTCCCGTTGTCACACAAGCCAGATATTGCAAACCCCCAAGTCACGCTGCCTTTCAACCTCAGTCAGTCCAAGCCAAAGCGCCAGTCCCCAAAAAAATGACAGTCCCATGAACATGGTCAGAGACAAACCTTAGTGCAGGCAAGGCTGTGGTCAGTCCTTAGCTTGTTTCCTTATCTTCGGCCTCCTGAAGCCATTGTTCTACTGGGTCCCGGCTTGGAAACCTGACCAATCGTTGCCCCGGAAAGGGTCATTTCAATCCAGTTTCATCCAAATCTTCCAGTTCGAAGGTGTTCAGTCCCACCCGCTTGGCGACCCGGTAGGGGCCTTTGAACCTCTTTCCCAGCTGTCCCGACCAAGTACTTTCTAGTGCCGAGTTCCTTAGCAATACCATCTCTCTCACTTGAAGTGGCTCCTTTCTGACATTCTTAACCTGGTCCCACCTTGTTTTGTCCTTCATTCTGCTGTCTAGTACCCGGTTGGCGATGTCTTCCATGACCTCCTCATTCTTAAGGATTTGTTGACACCTTGCCTCGATTAACTCTTCAGTGGTCATTTGTGGGTCATCATCTAACCTATTCCAGTAGGTACCAAGGCTTCCACAGGAAAGTCGATCTCTCTTCCGTACCAAAGCTCTCCCGGGATACATCCTGTTGTCCTTTTAGGGGTCATATTCTCTGCAAAGACAGCCTGCTTAAGATACCTAGGTCAGTTCCCCAGATGGTCCGCTGCGAGCTTTGCAATCGTGTTCTTCGAGGTTCGGTGCTCCCTTTCCACAGGTGCATTGGCCACAGGGTGATACGGCTCGATGAGTTTAATCGGTACGCAGAGTCTCTTAAGCATTCCCAATACTTCTTGGTTCACAAACTCCGTCCCGTTGTCTGCTATAAGCCTCCTGACGAACGGATGCCTCAAGTAGAAGTCTTCTATCCAGTCCGCCACACTCCTCCCTGTCTTTTTCTTGAGGGCGACTGCCTCCACGAACCCACTCAGGTTGTCTCGCGCATCCAGGATGTACCTGTACCCATCCATTGATACAGGCATGACCGCAAGGTCGAGGTGGACCAGATGCCCCGGCCCTAGCACCCGCGTTGGTCTAAGCGGCTCGAAGACCCGCACCGAGCTTCGTTCTTGGCAAATAAGGCAAGTCTGGCAGTATATAGCGACCATGCCTGTCATGCCTGACCAGTAATAGAGTGGCGTCATTTTTGCAAGCGTTCCTTTGAACAACCGATGACCTCCAGCCAACCCATCGTGCATTGCCTGGATAACGTCTACTTGCCTAGACCTTCCGCACACAACCCTTCTGGGCATAGCACCTTCCTCCCTTCGGAACAAATGTCCGCCCTTTAGGACGTACCTTTCCGCTTCTTCTCTTGCTTTAATACTGACTTCCGCAGGTTGTTTGTTTCCTACTTATAACAGCCCGATCTCCCGAAAGAGCCCTTCATATGATTGGACATAGAAAAACTCCTCTCCTTCCTTGCCTCTTTCGTTTCCTTCCTGCATCTGATTTACCACCCATTGCAACTCTTTCCTTTCCCAAGATTCCACTAAGCTCATCACTGCTTCCCGGCCTCCCTCGACTGCCATTGCTATTAGTTCCTCTTTCGGTCCTACTATCGCTCCCCATGAGTCATTTTCTTCTCTGCGTCCTCGAGTGGTAACTGGTCCTTCTCTAAGTTCTGCTACTACGGCAGGTGCCCCCTTCTCCAAAGTGTGGATCAATAGTTCTCCCGATGTGCATCCCCCGCTCATCATTTCGTTATCCACCGTGAGAGTCTCTCCTTCGTATTCGAGGAATGCCTCTATGGGCTTTGCATCCTCCATCCCTTCGGGAGTGATGCAAACCCGACTCAGGCCATCTGCCTTATTGCGGATTCTAGCAATTCGTTCGATCTTGTAATCGAACTCCAGATGAATCCTACCCATCTCCCTACCGTCGGATCTATAGGCCTGTAATTCTTTAGAGCCCCTGCGACATTCGTCGGATCGATCCTTAAGATGAACCGCCTCCCAAATAGGCAGGCCTGGAAGGTCTTAAGGCAATGCAGGATGGTTAGGACTTCCTTCTTGAATTGCAAGTACCGCCGTTCTACGGAGTTCAGGGTTCTACTTTCGAACCTAATCGGCCTCTCTTTTCCTCCCTCATCCCTTTGAGTCAACGCACCTCCTACGGCCAGAGGTCCTCCATCCGTCTCTAGGATGAAGGGTCGTCCCACTTCATCAGTAAAACAAGGCACGAACAGGGCGACTGTCTCAGATGTCAATATGTCCTTGAGCCTTTGGACAGCTCCTTCTCGCTCCTCCGTCCAATCCATGGTTCCTTCTTCCCTGATCACAGCTCGGATAGGCTGAGCAATCTTGGCAAAGTTCTTAATGAAGATCCTCCAAAAGCCGACTACGCATAGGAATGCCCTTACCTCCGTCGTCGTGCGCAGCGGTGTCGGCCACTGTGATATCTTGTCGGTTTTCGCCGGATCCGGCTTCCTGCCGTAAGCACTGCAATGAAATCTTAGTATAGTTACCTCCGGTACTGCTAGGATACTCTTCGGTCCACTAGCCGTAATGTTGTATACTAGGAACCGGTGGAGCAAGTTCTTGATGTCCTGCAGGTGGTCCCACACAAAACGTCGGATCCTTGGTTGGACTTTCGTCTCGTCCTTCTCCTGCGCGCCTTTTATCGGATTGTCATCGATGTAAGGCTCACATTTTACTGGGAACATGTCCCCGACCACGGCGAGCATCCTGCGTTGCGCTTCGGCCACCGCGTTTGTGAATCCCATAAGGGTCACTTGCATCTGTAGTTGGCCTACGGGGATGTGCATAGCGGTGTATGGCCTGTCCCGAACATCCAACGGAAGCTGGTCGTACCCTGAGTACAGATCTATCAGGGAGTAAATGCCCCGACCAGCGTGTGATTCTGCTAATAAGTCAGCCTGAGGTAGCGAGCTAGCATCCCGGATGGTTACTGCATTCAACTTCTGCAGGTCCTGAATCCACCTTAGTGTCTTGTTAGGCTTCCGAAAGACGAACCACCGATTTGCGTATGGCGATGCCGTAGGCTCCGCAACGAAGGAGTCCATCTTTGCTCGGAGGAGGTCTGTTACTTCTCCTGCTATCCCAAATTCATAGGATGGCCCCTTGTCATTCCAGCACTCATGTTCTACCGTGTGGATTCTGACCGGAGGGATCAACTTCGCATCTAGTCGTTCCTTCTGGTGATCATTAAAGGCAAATTCCAGGTGAAACTCCTGGCAGGTCATTTTGATCAGGCGGGTTTCTTCTTCCGTTAAGAACCCATCTATCCCTATCTTCATTGTGTCAGCTACCTCACTGGTATCCGATGTCCCTCCGTCGCCCTTCTTTCTCGGATCACTCGAAGGACCTCTTCCTCCTTCTCCATAGCCTCTTCCTTTGATGTCTCTAGCAGGATCGAGACCGGTTTTGCTTTCTTCCCTACCGGCTTGTACTTTCGAACACTTCCTTCAGGGATCTTTCTCCTAAAAAATGAACAGTCGGAATTGCCCCCGTCGCCTCTACGACTCGTGGCTGAATACTAACTAGTTTCCCATTCAGGAAATATCCCTTTTGCACCTCTCTTTCGAACTTGGCCAAGGCTGCCGAATCCACTCCTACCTTGTGGTATCTGAGGGCCTTGATGAGTTGTAATAGATCGGGGATCTCGAGTGCGCTTTCTGGCACGTCTATGCGTACTTATTTCCGTTTAGGCAGGCTAGCACCAAGTTCGACCTCTGACTCCTTTTCCGCTACCATAACACCTAGGACTTCGTCCTCCTGCCTGCTCTTCTTCTGGGGCAGGCCCATCTTGATCCACTCCTTGTTGAATGCTTCCTCAATCATGATTTCTACCCTTTCTCTCATACCCTTCATCCGTGCGAAAGCCCCTTTTCGCGTGCTATCCTCGAACGACGGCGACCAAGTTGCCAATTTTCCCTTTGGGGGGTCTCCTCCCGTTCCAAGGAGTCGGAGGAGCTCTCCGCGGCCGGTCACAGGGTCCTCTATGTCTACCATGTATGAACCATCGTGCAAGTGCATGCCTATCATATCCACGTTTGCGCACCACGGTCTCCCGAGGATTATGTCGTGGTCCATCTCCTCCATTACGGTCATCCGCTGAAACGACCAGATCGATTCCCTGACCCCTGCCTTTACAGCACACTTCGTGACGTACCCAGCGAACGGGATTTCCCCGCCAGCTCCCTGGATGCTCCCTGTTTCTTCTTTGTTTACCGTACATCCTGTGATCGTTGCGAAATCTCTTCTTATGAGAGTGGTTTCTGCTCCCCCGTCTACTAATGCGTCGGTATGATGACTCCCGATCTGGATTTTCAGTTTCCCTACGGGCAGCGCATGAAAGCTAAGCTTCGTCCCGGGTAGTGATCTCATGACTTCGCCGCCCTCTCGGTCGGGCAAGCTCAAACGAATGTCTGCAAAGGCTTTTTCGAGATCCTCCAAGTCCCCGTGACTCCTCTGAAGGTTAGCCACTTCTTGCGGAGCTTCCTCCTCCCTCTCCCCTTCTGGTAATTCGGGGTTGTCGCCTATTTATACTCGCCTCCGAGTCAACAGTTGTCTGAGCCCTTTGAGCAACCTAGGGCTAGCCTGCAGCATGGTCTGAAAAGAGACCGACACCATGGTTCCTAGTAACTTGCTAATGGTGTCGTCGAGCTCAGGCAAGGTTAAGATCGGGATTTGATACCGAAACTTCTTCTTAGCGGCGGTAACCTTGTCCRCAGGCTCCTCTTCCCTAGRCTTCCCATAGACCTTTTCYGTTTCCTCGGCCTCRGGCTCTGCCTGGGGTTCCGAACTTCCAGCAACCTCCTCCATTACGGCGTCACGGATAATCCTTCTCCCAGCCGTCCCTAGTCGAGTAGTCGCGTTTACCCTATCCCGTCCGTCGCTTTCCAGAATGAAGTTGACCTGCGGCCCGCGCCCCCGGAGTTGATCCCAGATGATCTCGCCCACCAATTCGGCCTCTACGGCTGTTATTTCTAACCCGTTGAGCATGATAATGGCTCGCCGCATCCCTCCTGGCGAGTTCCAGTTCACCCGTTCCCCTTGTGGTCCAAATATCTCCCCCTTTAATGACCTGGTACACCTTCTTTTCAGAATATCATGGTTGAGCTTTGGGCACGCGCGCACATAATGTCCTATCGTGGTACAGTACTTGCATTGCTCGTTAGCAGGATCTCTTCGTCCGAATCCCCGGTTTGCCACCTGGCGGACCCACAGCTTCCTGGGGAGGGAGGGCAGGTCGCGATACTTGCGCCTGCATAACTAGTAGCGCGCCTTCCATCCTTTCAATCTTATTGTCGACCCCGTGCACCCGTTCATGTAGACTTTCAATCCCCTTCTTTAACTTGCCGTTCGTCCTACCGGTCAGATCTATGATCTCTCCTTCCTTGAGCAAGGCCAACGTCTCTGTTACTACCGTTTTCTCAACCAGATCCATTGCCGTGCTAAAATCAACATCCCGCGTGTTTACGAACTTGCTCGTTTGTTGGTAAGCTGACAGGATCTTGTCTTTGTCGAACTTGGAGAACTGCCTGAGGAAATATTTTCTCATTATCCGGTCCGTGACCCCGGGGATCCTTAGTGCTACTAGAGTAAATTCCCGTAAGAAATCATTGTACGTTGCGAAGTTCTTCCTCTGAACTGCCGCTAGGTCGGCCTCCGTTTTCATTTTCTCTGCCACTAGATACTTCCTCATCATCACATCCCGGGTCTCCTTCCAAGACCGGCTTGCGGCTACAATGGCCATTATGTCCCGTCCTAGGCTTAACGACACATGCTGCCCTAGATGGTCCATCATTTCCTCCTCGGTCCACTTTAGTAACGCAGCTAGGTTCTCGTAGTCGATCAGGAACTCGGAGCTGCTGGAACTATGAAAACCAGGGAGGGACAGAAGACCAACAAGGAAAGTCCGGATAACAGTATGGCAGGCGAGGCCAGCAGCTCCATCGAAAGTGAGCTTTTTCTTGGCGTCTGTCAGATAGCCTTGATTTTTGTTTAGTGCTCGCGCGAGGGGCGACACTATCTTCTTAAGGCCGCCCTCGGAGCTGCTGGCCTCGCCTGCCATACTGTTATCCGGACTTTCCTTGCCGGCCTTCTGTCCCTCCCTGGTTTTCATAGTTCCTTCCGGGTCAAACCATCCCAACACTCTTTCCCTAAGGCTCCAAAGTCCTTCGCATCCTCGTGCTACTGCTGGTGTGATCGGCAGGCGGCTAGCCCTACTATCCATGGCTGGCGGAGTCGTAGCCTTTTCTGCTTCCATCCCCGAAGAGTTCTCTCTCTCTTTTCTTCTCTTGCTCGGCGTTCCCTCACGGTCACTACCTTTATCCCCTTGTCTAGTCCCACCTTGGCTGGCTTTCCGTTCGTCCCGGGGTTCCTCCTGCAGAGGACCTTCTTCGTTCCCAGTCATCATTTCCGCAATCAATCTTGCCTTGTATTCCGCGGTCATATTTTCTATCTCGGCTAGTCTGCGCCTCGTATCCGTGACCCTTACTTTCTTAGGCACGGCTCCTTCCGAGTTTCGGGGGCTTGTCCTATCCTTATTTCTGCCTTCCTTGGTCCCCTGGGTCCCTTGCCTGCTTCCCCCGGCTTTCCCCGAGCTTTCTCCTATGGAGATTTCCTTCCGGTTCCCTTTGGTACCATCCGGATTTATCGATTCTCTGTCCTTCTGCCCCCCTTCGCTTTGTGCGGCACTGCCTCCTAAGCCTGGTTCTCCTTCACTCTTACGGTTATCTGTCTCCTTCTCCATTGCCATTTTGCCTAGTTCTACATAAGCCAAAGAATTTCCAGGACACACGCAATGCGAGGTATTTAGGTTCCCTAGGCTCCCAGCTCTGTTGGCTTAACTTCATAGCCTCCTTTCCTATCCCCGTTTCCTGATTGCCCTTCCTTAAGGAGGAGCCACGACTGACCCTGCCGCCCAGCCGAGCTATGAACGTGACTGGGCTTCCTTTATCACAAGCTCGTTTGTAGTGCCCTTGTCCCGTCGGCCGACGCGAGGGAGTCCGGGTTAGGCATCCTGCTAGGGGAAGTCTTCCCGAGCAGCGTTTCCCGTTTTTGACCTTCATGGTTATGGTCAATCATTAGGAGTCTGCCCCCCCTTCTTTGTTTTTCTAGTGGGTTTTAGCCATCCAGGTCCGAGGCCCCTTTCTTATTTCCATCGGCGAACTTCCGTACGCAGCGAACTATACTCGATCTGCCCTATTGACCCGCCTGCGGATGATAATCCCGCTCTCGCCCTCGCGGCTCTTCTGGTTCGGTAGGCTCCTCGAATAGTTGAGCCACCCCTGTTAGATAATTCTCCCCTATCTCGATTTCCCTTTGGATTACGCGTTCGCACCCTGTCCAGTCTAGCCGGGGCGCACAAAACATCAGGATGTGGATGACTTCTCGTAATTCGTGGGCCCTGTTTCCCCAGAACGGCCCGTGCTCCACAGCGACATCGTAGAACATCCCAATGGTAGGGGAGGGAAAGTGGCCTGCCCAGACTATCGCTGAGTCTGCCAACTCCCGCGCCCTTGCGAGGCTTCCGAAGACGAGGTCTATCATAAAACGGGGCACTCGGCATCTCAGCGGTGTGGTCGGTGCCATGAACTCCCTCCAACCTCCCATTTCCACCCGGGTTTGCAAGCCCACGTTCCTTCTTCCCCTAACCGATTGTCCTATCCGGGTCAACGTCCGGGCGGCCCTTCGAAAGATCGGCGCCAGCTCGTGACCCTGTGCTATCTCTACCCCCAACGAGTGCCAGCCGATCTCAGACAGATACATGGTCCCGGTAACTTCCAGATTGGAAAACAGATCGTCTCCGGGTCCTCGGTTGAGTCTCATCCCTGTCCACCGACATTCTACCAACATGAAGGCGGCGTCCCTTCCCAAATTCACGGCCCGCCATTCTGTATCGAACCCCCGATAGGTAGAACTCGACGGGAGGGATACTTCCCATCGTCCATCGTTGTTCCAGGGCGGTCCGGGGTACCGGGGCTGGCGTTCCATTCGCACATGGGGCTGGCGTTCCACTCGCTCACGTCTGACTGCCATTGTTACCTTGGTGATTCCCTGTATGGTCCACATAGAAAGGGTTACAGCCAATCTTCAGAATCCGCCCACCTACTGCCTCCCTCGCCCTTCGTGTTTTCATTTCTCTTTTCTAGTCCCAACTATCCCTCTATACCCCCGGGAGCAGTAGCCTCCTCTTGCTGTTCGTATAGTCGGTAGAGATCATCTATATAGGTCGCGCCCCGACCTACCTCTCGCCGGATGACTCTCCACATGGTCTCCTCACTTATTTGTGGGACTCCTGGATTAGTATTTACCGCTGCTCGTAGAATGCAAAGTACCTCGCACCCTTGTTCGTCCCCGAAAGGCCCCATCTCTAGAAAGGCCCGATAGTATTCTTGATACATTAACGCTTCGTCAAAATTTAGCCTAGTTACGCCAGTCACCGCCTGCTCCACTCGTTCTATGCCTCCCATTTGTCTTAGCAGGAAGGATGGTAGACTCATCCGTATGACCTCATTTGGCAGCTCGAAAACCCCCGCCCTTGCGACTCTTACCTCCGCCGTTACGTCATCTCGTTTCGGGTCTGCAAACTCAAACCCCTCCCGCCAGGTTATTTGCCATGCCCCTTCGAACATTCGTACGAGGTCACCCCCGGAAGCCAAAGCAATCCCAAAGGTCCGCCATCCCTCTTCCGATAGGTGTAAGGATCCCGTCGCATGTATACGCCCTGGGAGGTTCAAGTCTACGCCCCCGAACTCCCCTCTCGCACGCCATTCTAGCTCCACTACTAGGTACACCGTATCTTCCACCAACTCTACCCCCACCCAGTCCATTACCGGATTGCCTACCGTATTTTTTGCCAGCAGGCTTATTTCAACCCTGCCCTCTGATATTCTTGGTGGCAGGATCCCACGAGGTCTATCCTCCCAGAACGTCATTCGCCGGGCCATCTCGCAATGTCTCCTTCCCTGCTTTCTTAGTCCGATTGCTGCACCCACCGAGATTTCATGCCTTTCGTGTTTTAGTCTTTCAACCCTCCCTACTTATCGTACACTGGTTCTTGTTGTTATTCCCAACTCATACACGTTCAATTCTACTCCCTTCCCTTTTTCCGGTTGCTGCCACTTCCCCCTTATTTTGATCCTTATGCACCATCTTACGGCCTAATGTACACACCCCCTTTCTTATGTTACACCTCAATTCACAGGCACCCTCCACACTCAGACCCTTTTCGCGGTGTCCGATCCCTCGTCCTCATTTAGTCGAACCACAACACCTCAAATAGTTTAAAGACATCGTCTACGTAGGAGGGTGCGGCCGCCGCTTTCCGGCTAACTATGGCGTCCCAAGACTCCTTCTCTACCTCTAGGCGGTCATACCTGCCTATTCTTAGGACGATGATGACTTCCTCGGCTTTATCTCCGTAGAAGGGCGCATATTTCAATGAGAGCCTATAGAATTCCTCAGTCAGCCAGGCACGTTCTATATGCACCTTTCTCATGGAGTCGACTACTTTCAGAATGTGTTCAAACCCTCCAAACCACTCGGCTATGAACTCTGGTACCCAAGCCGTTATCCGTAGACTTGGAGGCTTAAGTTCCTTCCAACCTCCCATCACAACTCTGCTACTGACTTCGTCCCACCCCTCGTTGGCGAACCACTTGCCTTCTTTTCGGGTTCGGGCCTCTGCATCCCCTAGAAGCCACATCGGGTCCTGTCTCATCGCTAACATCGTGCAAAATACCATCCATCTTCGGAAAGGACAATCGTTCCGACTGACTCTACCTTGCCTTCTACTATATCATCCGAACCTTCCTCTTCCCTTATCGGGTTTCAAATCCGCTCTATCCATACATATGACAAGTCCCGGGCAACCTTAAAACCAATCCAGTCGCATGTAGTCCCTCTCCATCCGTTTCCTGTTGGTATAGGCATTTCTATTCCTCCTCTGAGTCGCCGTGGTTCCCAACCTTTGAAGGTGTATTCCATCATCCTCTCTTCTCTAGTCATCTTTCCCTTTCCTGCACAATACCAGGCCACCCGTCCTTCCTAAGTTAAGTTACCCCACCCCTCTCAGAAGTCCTAGTCCTCTATCTCTTCATCTTCGTCTTCATCACTGAAGTCGTCCTCCTCGTCGTATACCAACTCCCTTACCCCATCTAGAAACGTCTCCCCTATTGCCACATTCCTGTAGACTATCCCCCAATGCACTGCGCTAGGGACAAAGATATTGTCTATGCTAAGGCAGTTTAGTATCTCGGCCGGCTCCTCCGCCCAGTTTCCCTCGAACGGCCCCATCTCTACTGATAACCGAAAACAATTTTGCCTAGCGCATTGGTATAACCCGAGGTTCGTCATTGACTGACCTATCCGTACTAGCCTGTTCCGAGTTCCGAAAACCGCATCCACTAGGAAGGGGGGCAGCACACATCGCATGGTTCTTACGGGTCGCCTCATGCTTCCTCTATCCCCAAGTTTCACCCGTACGTCTACCTTTTCTATTTTCATTTCCCTCCGTTGACATGCAGCCCACACAACCTCTGCTTCTGCCTTCCTAAACAACTCGTCCGGCGTATTCCCGAGTGCCAACTCTATGATCATAGCTTTCTCACCATCTTGCGACAAGTAGACCCACCCCCGGGCTTCCACTGTCCCTCGGAATTCCAAATCCATTAAACTTGGCGACAACCTCGTCAAGCTGACATTAGTCCATATTGTTTCTATCCAAAGGAAAGCATCCTCTCCTTCCAGCATTACCGTTTGATACGTTGGTTCAAGGTCCGCCCACGTCCCATTTTCCGGGAGGACGACCGATACCCGATCCTTTACATCTACTGGCATTTCCGGGCCGCTAGTATAAATCGGGGAAGCCAACCATCGCACCATCTTGTTTTCAGCACCCGACCCCTGTTTTCATAAAAAGGCACCAACCGATCATTTTGGTCACGTCAACCCTTGTCCTAGATGAGAATTATTTCAGACCCCTCATCAAGGTCTCCCTATTTTACCTCCCCTTTCCTAATTACCCCTTTCCTATAATTCCCTCGGCCGGCCATCCATTCGCCTACATTCTTTCTCTTGGTTCCATTCCAATTGACCCCTATCCTCCTTCCTTCCGATCGTCTCTCACTCGTGTGGACTTAGAAGGGAGGGGGAATAGACTTAGAAGATTGTCCGTCCAACAATCCAAGCTCAATCAATCTTTACGGGGGGGGGGGAAACACAAATAAAAAAATCAGGCAACCTCACATACGGGCCGGTCATCTCCTCACCGGCCATCCCCAATATGGTCTCTCTGCTGGTACTATCGGTAGAGTTTTATCCCATACCTCAAGCGAAGCTCAACCGTCGCGAGCGCGGTACCCAGGTCTCGGCAAGGCATTCGCCCTTTCCTCCTTACCCAGAATACCCCATCCCGTCTTGCCGCTTTGCACATCCATACCGACATCGAGGGTTACCTCGAGTGCCTAAATACAGGGACAAAGTCAGCCGTCCGGGCATTCACTTCCATCGGTCCGACAAGAATCAGCCTTTCCCAAAACCATGCTACGAGAAGCTACTAATCTCCTCCGAGGCTCCGTCTTTGTCCGCATGCAGTGGTACTCCCTCCGCCAGCCAACAGGCTAAGCCTCGCCTGAGGAGATTTCACAACCCGTCCGGTGGATCATCGAGCCGAAGCCCGTCACCACTCGAACGAGAATGCTACTAATCAACCGACGTGACAAACTCCCGTCCGACAGCTCGGTGGCCTGACCTCCACATACGAACACACGGCAGCCTACAAAAAAGAACGACGTTTCTCAACCCACACTGGCCGGTGCAGACCAATCCTTTCCTTTCGAAAGGCAGGACGCTCGAATCCCATCATGCAAACAGAAGTCCCAAGTGGGACACACATAGTACAAGTGTCATTCCCTTGGTGCACCCAGCGCTTTCTACCCATAACTCACAGATTTTCTCTCAGGACAATGAGTGTCACTCCCCCTACTTTCATACATAGTGGTTGATTCCTTCTCGTGAGAATCTTCAAGGGTGAGCCAGTTTTCCTTGGAGTCTAGCAAGTCCCTTCGTTTCCCTTCTATTCACTTGTCTTTTCTTTCATAGGGTAGGATTGTTCTTTCTTGATGACCCGTTGTGTTCATATTGGTTCCTTCAATCATTAAAAAGGTGCAAAGTGCATGACCCCGCTGCGCTCAAAGAAGAAGGGGAAAGCGCCCATTCGGTCGGATCACTCCGCCATGGGATTTTCATTGGAACCTGGCCTAAGCCAAGCACCAACCGCCTGCCAGGTAACCGGAGCCCTTCTTTTATACGAAGAGGAAGGGTCGACCTGCGACTTGCCCAAGGCTTCCCCGGACTGGCGAACACCCGCACCGGACGAAGGAGGGCTAGAGTCATTCCTCAAAGGAACGGCTGATCAAGTGCATAGCATGCATGTTATACCTCCAGGCCTGGCCATGCCATGCGCCCAGCCACCCTCAAATCTGATTTCTCACAAGGGAAAGAGCAAACACAAACCATTTTTCTTATCTTGGGTTGTGTACACGTCAATGCGTCGGGCGCCCCCGTCGGAATCGCAAGGGTCAATTTAACCCCACGCCCGTCACCTCCACCATTTTTGTAGGGCCCAACCCCGGTAGACTTTCGAGCCTTAGTCGACCCCACTGCGGGTCCCAGCTGGCTCAGCCCACCCACGCTCATGCTCGGGGCGCGGGCGTTCGTCCCGAGGTCACCCCCACCTAGTGTTTTGAGATGGATGGGGGTGGGCCATCACGCGAGAGAGCTTTGACATTGGGGATGTAGCTCAGCCCTCACGCCGGGTGGTAGTTTCGCTGGTCGTTCCGCAATGCTGATTTTTTTTTATTCTTTGTTGTGTTCTCATGCAATTGCTCCTTCTAATACGCAGGGAGTCCAAGGATTCTTTGAGTGTTTCTCTTCTCTTGTGCGTAGGCTAAGCGTCATCCTTAGGCCACGCACCATTTCCCTGAGCAATGTGACTATAGGGCGTCATCGGGGTGTGGCGGAGCCGTTCTCCCCCTCGCCTCTACACATCCACGGGTCTCACAATTTGCTGTTTTCCTCATTGAAGTATGCCTCTTAGTCCTTTCGGGGTCCTCATATACATGCACTCATAACATCACAATTTCCTTGGTATGATTGCACTCTCATTTGCACTTCAAGTCCTCAAGCGCAAAAGTCGTTCCCATGGGTTGGCTCTATGTCAAGGGTCTCATAGCCCCTTTGTCCCTCTTCCCTTTCACTCTTGGTGCCCAGTTCCTCTCGCCCCTATCCCGCTCAGGGCATTTCTAGTCACCACTCATCTGCACAATCCCACACAAGTAAGAGAATCCATACAATCCCCCGTTGGGGGTCAACACATAACCCTTCCCACATGCCTATCTTTTCAAATCCTTTGGCTGCTCTTTGTTCCCTCTTGATGCTCAATCAGCCCATTCTCTTCTCATAGTGATGAAGTCGGGGACATGGTTGAGTCAAACTGACCTCTCTCTCAACTTATGCTTCCTTCCGGATCCTGTCTTTTCTCCCACTTTTTCAAACGTCCTTTCTTTTGCATTCTTGGTGGCACAAGGGACCGGCTATCCTCCCCTTGTCCTCTCTCTCCACCAAGTGAGGTCTGATTTCGGTCACCGTCCGTACCCTTGCAATGTTTTCCAAGTGAGGGGAGAAGGGTAAGTCATATGCCAAGTGAGGGGACGGGAGAGAGGTAGGGTGAAGGCGAGGTGAAAAAGGGGGGAGGGGAAAGAGAGGACTAGAGAAGGAGGGGGGAAAAGGGGGAGAGAGAGACGGAGAGGGAGAGAGAGAGATGTGGAGGGAGAGAGGAAGAAAGAGAGAGAGAGAGAGAG
>BFEA01000645.1:10657-26233 GCA_003427395.1 Chara braunii
TCCACGCTGTCGACCTGCACAACAACAACAACAACAACAACAACAACAACAACAACAACAACAACAACAACAACAACAACAACAACCACAATAATAACCACCAGAAGACGAAGAAGAAGACGAAGACGAAGAAGAAGACGAAGATGAAGAAGAAGAAGAAGAAGAAGAAGAAGAAGAAGTATATATTTTTAAAAAATTTGAATGAATCATAGATTTTTAAGAATATTCTTTTCTTCAATGTTCTTAATTTTAAAAAGATATATTTTTCATTATGAATCAATTGCCTTGGTTAAGTATTATTGAAATATTTCCCATCTTTGCAGGATTTGTTATTCCATTACTTCCTAGTAGGGAAGAAGAAGAAGAAGAACAACAACAACTACAAGAAGAGGGGTGGAGGCCATACCTGCATCAGCCATACTTAACTGGGCGCCATAGTCGTGCTCCACACTGGCGACCTGTACAACAACAACAACAACAACAACACATACCTGGGTCAGCCGTACTTAACTGGGCGCCATAGCCGCACTCCACACTGGCGACCTGAAGAAGAAGAAGAAGAAGAAGAAGAAGAAGACGAAGAAGAAGAGGGGCAGAGGCCATACCTGCATCAGCCGTACTTAACTGGGCGCCATAGCCGTGCTCCACACTGGCGACCTGTACATCCAAACTGGCGACCTGTACAACAACAACAACAACAACACATACCTGCGTCAGTGGTACTTAACAGGGCGCCATAGCCGTGCTCCACACTGGCGACCTGAACAACAACAACAACAACAACAAGCACAACCACATGAAGAAGAAGAAGCAGAAGAAGAGGGGCGGAGGCCGTACCTGCGTCAGCGGTACTTAACTGGGCGCCATAGCCGTGCTCCACACTGGCGACCTGCACAACAACAACAACACATACCTGCGTCAGCGGTACTTAACTGGGCGCCATAGCCGTGCTCCACACTGGCGACCTGCACAACAACAACAACACATCCCTGGGTCAGCGGTACTTAACTGGGCGCCATAGCCGTGCTCCACACTAGCAACCTGAACAACAACAACAACAACAACAACAACAACAACCACAACCGCATGAAGAAAAAGAAGAAGAAGAAGAAGAAGAAGAAGAAGAGGGGCGGAGGCCATACCTGCGTCAGCGGTACAATTGACGGCTTATTTTCCTTGGGATTGGGGCATGCAGTTGGGCTG
The DNA here is from genome assembly GCA_003427395.1 of Chara braunii. Taxonomy (NCBI): domain Eukaryota; kingdom Viridiplantae; phylum Streptophyta; class Charophyceae; order Charales; family Characeae; genus Chara; species Chara braunii. Next base: position 11,861 of record BFEA01000645.1, read on the forward strand.
TGAGGCTAGCAAGATTGGTGTGGATGCAGTCCGAGAAATTACGGACTGCACTAGGATGCCCGGACCAAGGGGAAAGGGCTGCGACGTGCCCGAAAATACTAGAAAATGGCGCCGCGGCGCTCGGAGAGTGTGACGGTAAGGCGGTGACGATACGGCAGGGGCCCGCGGCCGGGAAAACATTGACGACAATAATAAACCGGGACTGGCGGGGACATGGGAAGTCCCAAATAAAAATTGGGCGTCAACCGGGGTGGCGCCGGGGACCAAAAGGGCCGAAGTGAAAATTGTCGGGAATCGGGCTTATCGACGGCACCACCGGCGAAACGGAAAATTGGACTAATATGGGAAGCGGCGGGGATTTGAGGTGTCCCAAGGAGGAGACCAGTAGCCAAAGTAAGGAGTGGCCGTGAGAAACAAAACGACACCGGCGAGATCGAAGATCTCGACGGTGGAAAGTATTAGCACACTGGTGCAAGGACTAGCGGAGCCCAAAACGGGGAGGCGGAGAGTGTAATTAAAGAAAACTGAGCAGAGGGAGGGCTGCCCAGCAGTCTGAGATATCTCGGACTTGCTAGACATAAGAAAATAAGAGCCCAAGGGGCTCTAAGCAAGAAAAAAACTAGCCATGGAAAATCGGAACCAAGGGGGCTCAAAATCAGACAAACAGAGACAAAATGGAGCCCCCTAGGTGCTTGGGAGTGACATCATTGTGATCCAAGGTACAACGGCCAACAGCTAGTCATGAACCTGGTCAGAAACGTGGATCCTAGGCCTATAAAGAGAATGCACAGCAGTTTGACACTTGTCACAACAATAATAAAAGAAAAAGGGGAGAAAAAGGAAAGAAAGTGGAGGGAGGGTGAGACAAAATAGGAGAAATGAGTGGAGGGAAATGCCGACAGGTAGGGACTGCTGCCGTAGGGACTGGCAGGTCCCTACTGTGACCTCATCCCTCCTAGATTCAAGGAGGGCACAACAGATTGCAGAGATATGGCCCTTGGGGCCATATCTCCAGAAAATCTGAATTAAAAAAAAAAATAAAAAAAAATCTAAAGAGAAAGCAAAGAAAAATGGCCGGTTCATTTTTTGGCCATAGATTTGAGATTAGATCTCATGGAGGAGATAATCTGGCCGTTTTTTATGAGGTCATCACAAACGGCTAGCTCCGGAATGAGGTGGCAGCCCAAAATGGGAAGAAACAAAAGAAAAGAAAAAGACAGGACTGTGCATCTGGCCCAAACAGAGGCCGGATGCATCACGAATCGAGAAAAAGGCCTTGTGGGCCTAAAACTAAAGCAAGGACTACCATGGGGTAGCTCGGAATAATTCTGGCCTTGGAGCTCAGTCAGATCCAAGGCTGAAAATGCAGCGCCACATTGGAAAATGGTCCGGCTTACCCAAGGTGGGCCAAACTCGAAAAAATGGTGAGAAAAGCCCCTTGTAGGCCTTTTTCTCCAAATAGGAAAACAGTTTTTGGGTGTGGGTCTAGAGGAATATATTTTTGAAAGGGGTAGAGGCCTTGAGGAGGCCTAATGGCAATCCTAGTTGGTACCAACCACTCGGACTGCATGTACCTAACCCAAAAGAGGTCCAGGTGCTCCCGGAAAAGCCTAAACTGAAAATTGGCCAAGGGGGGCACCTCGGTCCACCTAGAGGCACTTGGGGAGGCCTAGAGGTTGGGCGGTGCACCAATTTCAGCCTACATAAGCTGGAGGTGCAGGCCGCCACTCTCACTTGAGCATGAGAGAAGCCCATGCTGCCAGAATTAGTCCATGAGAGAATCCTAGTGGAATAGAACAAGAAAGAGAGAGTCGGAGCTAGCCTGGAGCCTGGTTATGGTGATAGGGCTGAGGAAGAAGGCCTAGAGGTTAGGAGGAAGCAAGGAGAGTGGTCCGCCATAGCCCTCAGGATGTGAGGTAGGAGGAGAGGCTAGAAGGGGTCCCCTTAGCCCTTCTAGAGGGAAGGAGTCCATAGCCTTAGGAGTAGGAGCCTTGCCATAGCTTGAGAAGAGGTGTGAAGAGAGAAGGAGAGAGTTTGGGGAGAGGGAAAGCCATACTCAAGGAGCTAGAGCCAAGCCTGGGACTCCACGGCCTAGGGACAAGCAAAAGGTGAGTGAATGAGGAGGAAGTCTTTCCTTCTTCTTCTTCTTCTTCTTCTTCTTCTTCTTCTTCTTCCTCTTCTTCTCCTTCTTCTTCTCCCTCTCATCCTTCTTCTCCTTCTTCTCCTTCTCCCTCTTCTTCTCCTTCCCCTTCTTCCTCTCCTTCCCCTCCTTCTTCTCCTCTCCCTTCCTCACCTTCTTCCTCCCTCCCAAACTGTGATCTTAGCTGATCTTGATGCTTGTGTATGTTGCCATTCATCTTGGGATACTTCGGTGTACTTTCCTCAAGTGTAGATGCTCTCAAACTTGTGTTTTGGTTGATCTCGATGCTTGTGTGTGTTGCGATTCATCTTGGGATATTTCGGTGACTTTCCTCTTGTGTAGATGCTCTCAAACTTGTGTTTTGGCTGATCTTGATGCTTGTGTATGATGCGATTCATCTTGGGATACCTCGGTGAGCTTTCCTCTAGTGTAGATGCTCTCAAACTTGTGTTTTGGCTGATCTTGATGCTTGTGTGTGTCGTGATTCATCTTGAGATACTTCGGTGAACTTTCCTCTTGTGTAGATGCTCTCAATCTTGTGTTTTGGCTGATCTTGATGCTTGTGTGTGTTGCGATTCATCTTGGGATACTTCGGTGAACTTTCCTTTAGTGTAGATACTCTCAATCTTGTGTTTTGGCTAATCTTGATGCTTGTGTGTGTTGCGATTCATCTTGGGATACTTCGGTGAACTTTCCTCTAGTGAAGATGCTCTCAAACTTGTGTTTTTGCTGATCTTGACACTTGTGTATGATGCGATTCATCTTGGGATACCTCGGTGAGTTTTCCTCTAGTGTAGATACTCTCAAACTTGTGTTTTTGCTGATCTTGATGCTTGTGTATGATGCGATTCATCTTGGGATACCTCGGTGAGCTTTCCTCTAGTGTAGATGCTCTCAAACTTGTGTTTTGGTTGATCTTGATGCTTGTGTGTGTCGTGATTCATCTTGGGATACTTCGGTGAACTTTCCTCTAGTGTAGATGCTATCAATCTTGTGTTTTTGCTGATCTTGATGCTTGGGTATGATGCGATTCATCTTGGGATACCTCGGTGAGCTTTCCTCGAGTGTAGATAATTCAAACTTGTGTTTTGGCTGATATTGATGCTTGTATGTGTTGCGATTCATCTTGGGATACTTCGGTGAACTTCCCTCTAGTGTACATGGTCTCAAAACTTGTCTTTTACTCTCCATCTGCACTTGGGTGAGAATCGGAGCATCCCATGTTGTGCCGCTATGACCCCCCGTAGTGTAGTGAGTCTCAAAACTTGTCTTTTGCTCTCCATCTGCGCTTGGGTGAAAATCGGAGCATCCCATGTTGTGCCGCTATGTTCCTCCCTACTGTAGAGTACTCAAACCTTGCCATTTGGCTGTAATTAGTGTGCATGTATGTGTATGTGTGTGTATGTGTATGTGTGTGTATGCATGTGTAATGTGTGTATATGTGTGTGCTGCAGTCCCGGTGGTTCAGTTCAGTCCCTTCACACTGTTGCTGCAGCCGGTGACTTGTGTTGTGTATATGAGTGTGCTGCAGTCCCGGCAGTTCATTTCAGTCTCGTCCAGCTGTCTGCTGCAACCGGTGACTAGTGATGTGTGTATATGGGTGTGCTGCAGTCCTGGCAGTTCAGTTCTATCCCTCCCCGCAGTTCGCGGCAGCCGGGGACTTGTGCAGTTCAGTTCAAGTTCATTTCCACTGTTTGCTGCGACCGGGGACTTGTGCATGTATGTGTGCTGCAGTCCCGGTAGTTCAATTCAAGTTCCTTCCCACTGTTTGCTGCAACAGGTGACTTGTGATGTGTGTACATGCTTGTGCTGCAGTCCCAGTAGCTCAGTTCAGCCCCTTCCCACTGTTTGCTGCAACCGGTGACTTGTGTTTTGTGTATGTATGGGTGTTGCAGTCCCGGTAGTCCAGTCCAGTCCCTTCCCACAGTTTGCTGCAACCGGTGGCTCGTGATGTCTGTATGTGTCTGTGATGCACTCCCGGTGGCTCAGTTCAGTCCCTTCCCGCTGTTTGTTGCAACTAGTGACTAGTAATGTGTGTGTAGGTGCGTGCTGCAGTCCCGGTAGTTCAAGTTCCTTCCCACTGTTTGCTGCAACAGGTGACTTGTGATGTGTGTACATGTGTGTGCTGCAGTCCTGGTAGTTCAGTTCCGCCCCTTCCCACTGTTTGCTGCAGCCGGTGACTTGTGTTGTGTATGTGTATGTGTGCTGCAGTCCTGGTAGTCCAGTTCAGTCCCTTTCCGCTGTTTGCTGCAACCAGTGACTAGTAATGTGTGTATATGTGTGTGCTGCAGTCCCGGTGGCCCAGTTCAGTCCCTTCCCGTTGTTTGCTGTAACCGGTGACTCGTGATGTGTGTATGTGTGTGTGCTGCTGTCCCGATAGTCCAGTTTAGTCCCTTTCCATTGTTGCTGCAACCGGTGACTTGTGTTGTGTATGTGTGTGTGTGCTGCAGTCCTGGAAGTCCAGTTCGGTCCCTTCCCACTGTCTACTGCAACCAGTGACTTGTGATGTGTGTATGTGTGTGTGCTGCAGTCCCGGTGGTTCAGTTCAGTCCCTTCCCACAGTTTACTACAACCAGTGACTTGTGATATGTGTATGTGTGTGTGATGCAGTCCCGATGGTTCAGTTCAGTCCGTTTCCACTGTTTGCTGCAACCAGCGACTAGTGATGTGTGTATATGTGTGTGCTGCAGTTCCGGTAGTCCAGTTCAGTCTCTTTCCATTGTTTGCTGCATCCGGTGACATGTGATGTGTGCATGTGTGTGTGCTGCAGTCCCGGTGGTTCGGTTCAGTTCCTTTCCACTGTTTGCTGCAACCAGCGACTCGGGATGTGTGAATGTGTGTGTGCTGCAGTCCCGATAGTTCGGTTCAGCTTACCCCCACGTTAGTTGTGACCGGTGCTTTTCAAAGTGATGTATGGAGGGTGCGCTTTGGTTCCGGGACTAAGGGCCGTGGCCGGCGGTGAGCCGAACGCTAGGTTAGGGGGCAACACGGGCTAAGGATCGCCTCGCACCTACCCTCCCTTCATCTCCGTCCACCTTAGCCGACCACCCCAACCCTTCTTCCACCTCCATCACCTACACCCATCCACCATAGCCAGCCACCTCAATCCTTCTTCTTCCTCCCTCACCTACACCCATCCGCCATAGCCGACCACCTCAACCCTTCTTCCACCTCCGCCACCTACACCCATCCACCATAGCCGACCGCCTCAACCCTTCTCCCACCTCCGTCACCTACACCCATCCACCATAGCCGACCGCCCCAACCCTTCTTCCACCTCCATCACCTACACCCATCCACCATAGCCAGCCACCTCAATCCTTTTTCTTCCTCCCTCACGTACACTCATCCACCATAGCCAACGACCTCAACCCTTCCCCCACCTCCGTCACCTACACCCATCCGCCATAGTCGATCATCTCAACCCTTCTTCCACCTCCGTCACCTACACCCATCCACCATGGCCAACCATCCCAACCCTTCTTCCACCTCCATCACCTACATCCATCCGCCACAAGCCGGCCACCTCAACCCTTCCTCACTTATCACCTCCCTAATCCACTTGAGGGCCATAGGGGCCGCAAGGAGCACGCGAAGTCTCGGATAAGGCCGGTTAAAAAGGGTCAAGGGTCAAGGGCGATTAGGGTGTGGGGCCTCTCGTGTCCTCTCTCTGGCGATTCCTCTCTTCCTCCTTTCCTCTCTCTCTCCTCTCTCTCTCTCCCTCTCTCTCCCTCTCTCTCTCTCTCTCTCTCTCTCTCTCTCTCTCTCTCTCTCTCTCTCTCTCTCCCCTCCCTCCTTTTCCCAAGACCTTTGACTCCTAAGCTCTCCCTTCTCCCCCTCCCCTCCATGGCACGTGGCTAACCCCTACCCTCACCTGTTACATTGTCAGGGAACGAATGACAAAGAACTTGAGCCTCACTTGGTGGAAAGCGAGGGCAAGGGGAGGGTTGCCGGTCCCTTGTGCCACCAAGAAGGAGAAAGTACCGGACTTTTGTGAGCACCTAGAAAGGCGGAAAAGAGTGAAGTTTTGTGGCAAGGTCAGTTTGACTCAACCATCCTCCCCGACTGCATGACTAAGTGAAAGGGTATGGTTTGGCTGAGGGAAGGAAGGAAGAGTATAAGGAACCCACCAAGGAAGAATGGAACTTAGGCTTGCGGGAAGGGATATTGTGTTGACCCCAACGGGGATTGTATTTGCCCTTTGCTTTGTCTGATCTTGCGCAGGTGAGTAGCTAGGAGGGATTGAATGGGACTGGACCCGTGGGATGCGGTCGGAACGGGGAATGGACCAGGGAAGGATATAAACCTAGACCAAACCATGAATGTGGGATAGGATCGAGGGTTGGATGTTGGGATGGCGGGATGCGACTTGCATGATGACTGAGTGAGATGATTCTCTTGCGTGCAATGCCAAAGCCCGGAAAGACTAAGGGCGGCCATGGATAGGCGAACGCGATGCTAGCATCTCAAGCAAAAAAAATTATAGGGGCTAGGGGCTGGGCGGCGACATCGCACCCCGAGGATGCCTTAGGAACTGTCTTGTCTATTACACTTAGTGAAAAGGGTGTGTGGCCCAATGGATGACGCTTGGCCTACACACGGAAAGAAGATGAACTCTCAACAAACTCCCTGAACTGCCTACGTATTGGAAGGAGCAATTGCCTGGCCACATAAAAGAGAATCGAGAAAACGTCACGAATGCCCGGAAAGTTACCATCTAGCACGAGAGCGAAGCTACATCCCCCAATGTAAAGCCCTCTCGCAAAACGCGGCCTATCCCCATCCATTCCATAGCACTAGGTGAGGGGTCCCCCGGACGAACGGCCCGCGCCCTGAGAATGAGCGTGGGCGGGCCGAGCCAAATGGGACCCGCAGTGGGGTCGACATAGGCTCGAAAGTCTATCAGGGGTAGGCCCTACACCGTGCTTCAGTGATACCTTATAGAACTCCTCTGCCAACCAGGCACAATCTACGTGGATCCGCTCCATAGAGTCGGCCACCCTTGTGACATGGTCGAAACCCTCAAACCAATCCACCACGAACTCAGACACCCACACTGTCATTCGCATTCACGGAGGGTCGAGTTCCTTTCATCCCCCTATCATGACCCGACTACGGACCTCGTCCCATCCCTCATTGGCAAACCTCTCACCTTCCGCATTCCCAAAAAGCCACATCGGGTCCTGGCCTGCCGCTAACGTGGTGCAAAATAGATGCCACCCCTTCTCGGAAAGCACCAGCGTCCCAACAGATTCCACCTTTCCTTCCGCAATCTCGTCGCAGCCTTCCTCTTCCCTTCTCGGGTTCCAGATCCTCTCGATCCGTAGGTACGATAATTCCAGGGCAATCTCGAATCCGTTCCAATCACACGTGGTCCCTCTCCATTCGTTTTTCGTTGGTACCGACATTTCTACCCCCCCTCGGAGTCGTTTTGGCTACCATCCTTTGAAAGGGTAATCCATCAACACCTGCTCCTTAGCCGTTATTCCTTCCTGCAGAGTGTCGGCCACTCATTCCCCTTGAATAAGTTTCTGCCTCAAAAGTCTCACTCCCCTATCTCATCCCATTCATCATCATCGCTGAAATCATCTTCTCCGTCATAAAACAATTCCTTCAACCCATCTAGGAAGGTCTCCCCCACTGCCACATTCCTATAAACTATTCTCCAATGCACCGGGCTAGGCATATAGACGTCATTTATACTAAAGCAATTCAACATCTCGGTTAGCTCCCTCGCCCAATTTCCTTCAAAAGGCCTCATTTCCACCGACAACCGGACGAAATCCTGCCTGGCGCACTGGTACAACCCAAGGTTCCTCATGAACTGACATATTTGCACCAACCTGCTCCGGGTCCCGAAGACCGCATCCACCAGGAAGGGGGGTAGCACACACCTCGTTGTTCTGCGGGTTGGTCTACTTGTCCCAAGATGAGGAAAATGCGATGGTCATAGATTTGGTACTGGGGACTGCTCCGGACGAGCTGTTTAGACAAGCTGAATGAAAAATAGTATGGGCAGCCTGCCAGTGGGCGAAAATGGAAATGGAAAAGGTGGATGTGTGAGTGGAACTCAGGGATAGGGGGAGAGTTCGCGGATGATGTTCATCTCCGCCCCCGTATCCAGCATTGCTGCGCACTTTGAGCCCTTCGCTACCAGATCCACCATGCCACAGGCCACACATTTCCAATCCATCTTTGTCCCTGTCTCGGCCTATTCTGCTTCCTTCGGCAAAATCACACTCAAATAGACACTGGGCACGAAACGCCGCGACAACCTCCTCTTCAGTCCATCGCGGAGCTTGGGGGCCGACGCTAGAATCTCTTTAAGGGTCATAAGGTCATTATGACCTTCCAACAACCTGTCAATCACCTTCTCAACATCGAACCCCTCCTCCAGTCGAACCGCATACTTCTTCTTCCTCGGCGCCACATCACGCATAATTGGCTCGGTGTCCTCCTGGGCTCCTCTGTTCCTGGCTCTTTGCTCCGCTTTCTGATCCTCCTCCTGGCGCAACCTCTCGTCCTTCTCGTTTTCTTCATCGTCGTCCTCCAACTCCACGACTTCCTTCCTTCTTTCCGGCTCTGGCTCTTGTCGTGGAGGCTCCTGGCTGGCACCGGCCCTAGCCTGGCCTCTAGTACGAGCCGCCTGCGCCATCCTCCCCTCCGCCGTCAGAGGCCTAACCATCATTCCCGACCGTGGGCTTGATCCCTTCCCGACATCGATTTGAGACCGGAGTCACAAAGGAAGACATTTGCGGCCCCAGCGCTCCAATCCTTTACCTCCTCACAAATATCTACCAGCTTTCGCTTGTACCTCCCCACCTTTTCCCATAAGTCCTCCATCTTTCCAATGAGGACTGACGTCGGTGTCGGGCGGCCGAACCCCAGTCGGCCACCCGAAATTCGGCTAATTGGACTTTAGACTAAATGATTAAAGGGAAATTGGCGAGGAGTTTCGTCTGACTCATCGGGAAAAATTAGGGGTCGGAAAGAGACCCCTAATTTTCCCCACCACGAGCGTTGAGGCTGACCCTTGAAAACGACGAAACAGATGACCGCGCCTGCCGCGTCTCGGACCCGCCGTTTTCGTCCGTTCCGAGGCAATTCCCGAAGCGGCTAACCGCGGAACGGCCGTATGGGACTAAGGCTCGACGCGCCGCTTTTACACTCGGTATTTAACGAGGAATTGGACCCTCTATTTTCATTAATTTTAATAGCAAAAGTAAAACTGAGGAAAATAATTAAAAATAATAAAAAGGAGGAAAATGACGAATTAATTGCTATTTGATTAAGTTTTATCGGAATTCTTCCTTGACAAAACGATTCCCTATTTTCTTTAATTCTAATAGTAGAATTAATAAGTCCGCGAAAGAAATGAAAGTAATAAAAGAAGAGGAAACAAATGATTAATTGTTATTTGATTCATTTTTATTAGAATTTATTTTTGATGAAAATATACCCCGTGATCGATGATCTGTGCGAGATTCCGGTAATGATGAAGTCATGCGTGAGTTTGCCTGATTGATCTGATTACTGCCCTTTGCATTAACCCGGGTGTATTGAGTGTGTGGGACCGATTTCGGGGAACGTCGACACGACTGATTTGGCGCAGCTACCGATGCTACTAAGAGACGGGTCACGCGACCCTATTACGGTGGTGCGGACGCTGGTTCCGACTGAACACGAGACGCTGGTCTGGGACTAGTACGGTGCGGTCACCCGTTTGGTATCGGGATAGTTCATTTGCGGCACGGTACGGTATTCTGTATTGGTATAGTATGACTGTTGGATCAGAACAGGCTGGTATACTGGTTCGGGACAGGTATGGCACTGACACGGTATTTGTGCAACGGTACGGTATTCCGCATTAGTATGGTACGGTTGCTGGCCTGAACCGGGCATGAGACATTGGTCCGGACCCGGAACGGGACCAGCATGGTATTTGCGGTGTCACACGGTATTCGGGGGAACGGTACAGGACGTTGCAGTTCGACGTTACTGCTGGTACGACCACATACACGACACCATCTACCCGGTCACGATAAATGGTACTGCACCTAGCCAGTATCACTGAATTATAGTTACAGCCTCAAGGCCTGTGGTATGAGTTTCTCGGTACTGGGACTGGTTCGCAGAAACTGCGCGCCCTGCTGCTGGTACCGCTGGGTTTTCTTGGGCTGCATCGGTAGGCCGCCTTGGTTTCAATGCCTGTAGCCTTCGTGTCGCCACGAGTTCAGATTTAGTAGGTTGGGTAGCCTTTGCAGTATTTTTGTCCATTTTTGTTTTTTTTGAGAGATCTATCATCAAAAGCTCCGTAAAAAAAAAAGAGAATTCATAATGGCTTTAAGTCCACTAGTGTTATGACCCGGACCAATTGCGAAGTACAAATTCACCAATCAGCACAATGTTCACCAACTGCAAAAGGAAATGAATGAACTTGAGAGGATGGAGAGGATAAGAAGAAGAAGAAGAAGTAGAAAAGATTGGAAAAGACAATGTACACCAGCAAGAACCAATGTCAAAGCTCTTCTTCTTCGCTCAACTCCCTTGCATCTTATCTCCCCCTCCTCTTTATAAATTCAAACAATAAATAATACAACAATGTTGGAATGAAGGTCCAGTATCACTGCCCAAGTCTCTCTTCTACAGCTGGACCTGTCTCTTATACACATCTAGATGTGTATAAGAGACAGTTCCTAGGCCGAGGCTATGGCGGACTGCAGAGTACAACCACGATGCCCAAAGGACTTCCCAAATGATTTATGGCTGTCCCCCTAAGTGCCGACATGCCCCAAGATGCTTCGGAGATGCTTGGAGTAGCTCCCTCCCTCGGAGGGCCTTCTTACTGCTGCTCCAAGGTGTAGGAGATGGCTGCCACCATAGCCGGTAAGTACCTCGGCTCCTTCTCTCTCCCCCCTTCTTCTTCCTCCTTCTTCTTCTTCTTCCTCCTTCTTCTTCTTCTTCCTCCTTCTTCTTCTTCTTCTTCCTCCTTCTTCTTCTTCCTCCTCCGCTGTCCTTCTCCTTCCCTAGCCAAGCGCGGCTTGCTGCTTGCTAGCGCAGCTCTCCAGCGCTGCTCCCAGCCGCTGCTCCAAATGCCGTGCTCCAAACTTGTGCGCCCAGCAAATGAGGCGGAGCCTCTGGCTCTGCCTGGATATGTACCGCACCGCGTGACTCTTCGGCTGTGCCTCTTGGCCTACCGGCCTCCCCACACTCCGGAGACTTCCCCTGCCGAGAGGCGGGAACATCATTGCAGATTCTGAAGTACCCCCGACAGGCCCTGGACTCCTACTAGTACCCCCCAGCCTACCGGACTGCTAAAAGTGCCAACTTTGTCTTTTTCTGCCCGACTTTCAAGTGCTTCAAGTTTCGGCCTTCTGGCCCTCAAGTACCCCATTTTGGACTTACCGGCCTACTCAAGTGTTTTTCCGCTACCCACCGAGGGCCGCAGGGCCGCTATCGTCGCCACCTGAGTGTTTCCTGGCTGCAACCCTCAAATGCCACGCCACCGGTAAGTACCGGCCCTACCGGTCCTGCCCCCACATCCACGACCCCGACGGGGCCACACACACACTCAAGTCACTTAGACAGGCACGCAGCACACTCACACAGGTCAGCCAGCATTCAGACAGACATGCAGTCCAGCACACACACACACAAGCAGACTTAGCAGGCGGGGGAACTTAGTATGGCATGCATTCCACGGCAAGACTCAGAAATCGGCTGTCTGTTTCAGTCCGTGTGATGACAGGTCATAACACTAGAACAATTTGCTATTATTCCACTGATTCCTTTTCACTAGACGCGTTCGGTTAGGAAAGAGACAGCGTTGTGTTGAAATATCCGGAAATCCATACTGATTAGGCGCTAGCTTCGCGCCTTCGTGGGATCCTGGCTCTTGCGCCTTCGGCCTTCCATACTCGAAAATGCATACCATGATTTTTTTGACGATCAAATACAGTATGCATAGCACGGTGAATATGAAGCAATAAACTATTGCAGCAACACCAAGGAGCACCAGTGGAAACTTCTCTTTGAGCTAATAGATGAAAAAGCACAGGTGCTCCAGATGGAAGTAGAATAAGAGTATTTAGAAAGGGGATGTTTTGAATTAAAGGCAACCAACCGTCAGGCGGCGAGCCTCCTGAGGCTCGCTAGAGGCCTTCGTTGGCTGCTTCAACATCTACCGACTTCGTACCCTTTGGAAATCAATTAAATTATGCGCGTAGTGGACGGTGATAACAGTGCCCATAAGAGAGGGAAGGGTAAATCAAACGAGAATGAGTGTATATTCATCTCTAATTGTGCTCACCTGATTGAGAAAGTAACGAGGAGCGTTCAAGTTTGAGCAACCAAACTGGTTGGGAGCAGTGTTCAAGCGCAGAGGCAAGTGATGAAGTGAGCGGGAGGGTTAATGTGAGAGTGTGGAAGAGTTAGTAGGAGACAGTAAGGAAGTCAGTGAGAGGGAAAGAAAAAGCCAGTGAGAGAGATGTTGCTTCTTATTTTCATTCTCTAACTAGGTGTATCTGTCGCTGATTGCGCCTAGGTACATTCAAAAATTTGATCCAGCCAGCTGGCTCCCAGGGCAGGAGTGACAGCGCAGGTAAGTAATGGTGTGAGCATGAGAGATAGAGAGTGAGAGAGAGGAAGAGTGAGAGGGGAGAGAGAAAGTGGGAGGACGAATGTGAGGGAGCTTGGGCGAATAAGCAGTGGATGGAGAGTAAGATGAACGGGTGTGTGTGAGAAGGAGAGAGGTACGGGAGTGAGAGGGGGAGAGTGTAGGGGTGTGCCCGTGTTTACGAGCTGTAATGATATCTGGACACGGGCTCAAAGGCAAAAGCGTGGCTGTGCCGTCAGACTGTTTCAACGGGATTTGGCTGTCTTTAGCACACGCACTCATTCACTCTGATCCTTCAACAAATCTTTTACCTCCTGTCATTCACATCAGCCGCTCCTCCCTGTTAATTTCCTGTCAACTACAAGGCATGGTTGGTTTCATAATTTCTGGACTGAAATTTATCCCAAATACAGCTTGGATGACCGTGTGATCTATTCGGGGGAAAAGCAGGAGTGAAAGCCTGCCCGAGCGTGGTAGAGTGAGAAAGGCTGCTCCTGTTAGTGGTTCCCTCCTGAATGCACCTGCCAGCCCGCACATGTCGGATACAGTGTCACTCAATATAGAAGATCTCATGTTCGGGTCTCTTTCTTAGCCTGCTGTGCCTGGCCGCGGGTTCGATGAAGTGCACGTGAGAATGTACTTGTGCAAGGGCGCAGACGATAGAGAGAACGTAGCAGCGCATCTGTTCATGGTCTTGATGAAGATCCATTCTCGATATCTATAATAATAATAAATAGCGGGCGAAGGGGGGGAATTTGTTCGAAGGAGAACCGAAGGGGGAGTGTACTTGCTCCAATAATCCTGATTAGAACGAAAACGAGTGAATGAATGTGGACAAGGACCCGAGAATTCAAGCTAGAGAAAAGGGGCGTTCACGGTTCTCCACTCTGATGCAGGGCTGAATTTGCTCATGGCCAGGACTGCCTATCAAAGAATCCCTCAACTAAGAAGATCAGGTTGTTTTGAGGTGCTCGGGGCCGGAACGAATCGGGACAGTCGGTTGTTCTGCTTAATGTCTCATTGAAATCTTTATTAAACGGGAGTGGGTGAATCTTGACGCTGCCCTTGTCCCGGTTTATGTCCAATTACACTCACTAAACAAGCGTCGGAAAGAGCTGGCTGAGACGGTAGGGGGAGAGAGAGAGAGAAAGAGAGAGAGAGAGAGAGGGGGCGGGGGAGGGGGTGCGGTGAGCGATGCAGCGGCGCAGCAGCACACAGAATTCAGAGCTTGCTGCAAGTGTCTGCTCAGTTGGAAGGACCAGATTTACTGAACCTTGCTGTGTGTAATCACTCAATTGGAGCGATCCGATTTGTTGATCCTTGCTGCAACCACCCGTTCGTTGCTCCTTGCTGCATGTACTCATTCCATGGGAAAGATTAGATTCGTTGATCCTTGGGTTTAAAAGGGCCTTTACCCGATATAGGCCTCAGGCCTTGTAAAAATAAAGCAGCACGGGCCTTGAAAAAGTAAAGCATTGTGAAAAGGTATCTCGTCAGAGCTCAGAAACGTGAAAGCAGGTCAAAGGTCAAGTTCTCTATCAACAGGCATATTTAAAACTAAGGCAAAGGGCATTGTCAAAAGACTTACCTGTTCACCAGGAGATGTGTATGTCATGTC
>BFEA01000645.1:36331-49322 GCA_003427395.1 Chara braunii
TGTGTGTGTGTGTGTGTGTGTGTATGTGTGTGTGTGTGTGTGTGTGTGTGTGTGTGTGTGTGTGTGGCGTCTACAAAAATTGTCGTAAAGATGATTTGCAGATGACGAAGGGCACAGGATGGCCCCATGGCATAATAGTATTGAATATAGGCCATGGCCATTGACCGTCTGCTGGTGCTGCCAGCTGAGAGGGTCCTGCGCTGCTTGACGGGGCCGTCGTACTTGTTGGGGCCACCACTGCCTGTACTTGGGGCGCTTGCCCTTTTCCAGAGCCTTGTCCCCCTTGCGTCAAGTTGCGCTGTTTTCGCTGCGCCTTTAACAAATGCTGAGGCACGGGCTCTTCCTCCTCCCACTCGTCTTGGACGGCCTCCTCAATCACAACCCCTTTTCCCTTTTCCTGAACCGCTGCCACCGCTCTTTTTTGTATTACCGCATCCTTCCCATACCCCAGCTCTGCGAGCACATCAGTAACGATCCTCGTCACTCCCGGGGTCCCTGATGCGGTTGCATCCCGCTCCTTCCTCTTCTGCCTCTGCAGCCGCACTTGGTACTGTTCGACTTGGTCCAAGCTTCCCTCATTCACACCCTTATCAATCGTGGCCCAGGTGAGCTTTGAGGGCCCACCTCCACGACTTGTCAACTCTACTGCCTCTAAGGCAGTGAGTAGTCTAAAAAAAATGGCG
Source organism: Chara braunii (assembly GCA_003427395.1). Lineage (NCBI taxonomy): Eukaryota > Viridiplantae > Streptophyta > Charophyceae > Charales > Characeae > Chara > Chara braunii. The sequence goes on from BFEA01000645.1 coordinate 37,015, forward strand.
CACAGCGCCTCCTCAGATATCTCAAGGACCTTTCTCGCTTTCTTCTTAAAATCTTGGACAAAGGATCCCACCGTAGTGAAGTCGTCCCTGTTCATTGCCTCCAGGTCCGCCGTGGTTAATAGACCATCGCCCAACCTGTACTTCCTCTGCATTCCATCCTTGAACCTGGCTCAACTTGCATTGGCCGCACTTATGACCTTCTCCACTTCTTGACGATGGATATGCAACACATACTTCAGGATTCGCTGGAACTTTACCGCATCCGATAGCCCCACCAGCGCTTGGTCGACGAGATCCAACCATTCGGACACTCTTTCCCCATTGAAGTGGAAAGTGTCTATCTTCGGGACATTACTCGGCGTCCTCTCCCGCCGGTCCAGGGCTTCAATAAGGTCGTCGAGCGTCAGGGTCTTCCTTGACCCACTGGCCGCTGCTTTCGACATCTTGTCTAGCTGTCCTTGCTTAGCTTCCCTGTTAAGAGAAAACGACAAATCTCCACTCAGATGCATGGCTCATCAAGTCTTCCTCAGCCTATACTCAACCTTTACACAACTTATATCTCGCATTCTCCTCCTTTTTAGCACCCAACTTCTACAGAACCTATTCCTTATCACAAGATCCCTTATGCAACCTCTTCGATCCATTACTCAATCAATATAAAAAAAATCAAAATCATTAACAACCAATATTCACACATGTAACCAAGCAAGGACCATACATTCAATCCCATAAGCTTACCAAGAATCTTCTCACATATGCCTAATTTTCTCTCAATCCAATACCCGGATGTCGTTCCACCAGGGACAACGGTAGGCTTCCGTTATCCCCGGCAACGGCGCCACTTATCGAGCGCATCGGTCTGGCGCCGCACGGGGCAGCGCGGGACCCCCCCTGCCACGTCACGCAGGAGTTGGACCACCTCGTCACGAAATAATACAATGGAGCTTCATATAAGCCGCTCCGGACGAGTGCGCCAGTCGTACCTCTCGCGAGCCCCTACGACAGGATAGGACCAACGCGAGGCATAACTTACCTCCACCTTGCGGGAGCTGTCACCTCCCTTCAGTGGGCGTATCCCCGTCGAGCTACCAGTCCACAGTACGAAAGTTAATCAGCTGCAATCGCAGAGGTGGACCAGCCGAGGGCGTTTCTCGTTCGCTGTAGCGTAGGGGGTACGCGCGGTTATACGCCTCTATCGAACCCGCACGGGAACCGACATCTTGGGGGGCTGAAGTCCCTAACGCGGCTCGTCGCCGGTCGACTAGGACGTATTCTACACACCACGCGCACACCATTTTAACAAACACGGGACACAACATATACACACATGCACACATGAACGAAATGACACAAATGGAATAACGCACACAATCCTAGCCTCTTCGGTAGCCATCTCATAACTTTTCCGAAACGGAAATCAGATAGGCATCGTGCACGAGGCTTAGTATAAAACCGCGTGGACGTAGGGTCTTCCCATATCGACTGGCAATGTGTGAATATGCAAGCAGCTGCAATAATGGTCTCACGATATTGAATGGTTGAAGGGAAAAATATCGCGGGGGGGGTTACCCTTCAGGATATTGAATGGCTGAAGGATACGCCGTTCGACCTCCGCAACACAGTCGGCCTCTAGGCCGAGCATCCCGGTGAGCGGTGACTGGGATGTCCTAGACAAGGACCTCGAATCCCGGCCCAGGACTAACGTCCGACCAAAAACTCCAAAAAACAAATAATAGGAGGGCTCTCTTCCCTTAGTCGCAACCGCCATCTATCTTCCACGCGCGGGTTGCGCTGATCATGCGTATATTCAACACGTGTACATGTGTGTGTATAAACTTATATAGGGGTATATATTATGGGACGATCACTTCTCACAATCACAGTGGGTTCTTCTTCAACCATATATATGTGAATCGCAGACAACCAATATCCAAGATCCGAACCACAAACCATACCTGCATTCACATCAAATTCCAACGAGAAGAAAATCAACACGCTACACGAAGTCAACTTCAATCACTTCACTACACTCATACCCCTCGCTTTAGCCATACAAACCTCAACCTCCGTCCAACCTTCCATAATTAAATACTCAACAGTTCTTTTAAATGACTATTCAATAAAAGTCTGCGTGAAAACCTTAATAAAACAAAGAAAACCATCGGCTAAAGCCTTTAGGTCGAGTAAAGGAAGTGGGGTGGAGTCGAGTCGTAAGCCGACGAATCGGTAACCAACCTGTTATCAGTGATAACAGAAGATGATCCTCGCAGGATCAAGCTGAATCAAGCCCTGATCTTGGATCAAACAATCAAGGGGACCTGTTACATAAAACAGCTCAATCCCCAAACTAGATCTATAAGTCAATGGAGAATAATATCCATATCACAATCTCACCAAGAATCGTTCAACTTAACTAAGCATGAGTTTACCTCTAAGCAAGTGTCCCAAAGCAAAGGTAGATCCTGGCAGAATCTCCTCCTCACAGAGTGGATCCTAGAATCGCCACCTATCAGTATATAATCCAACCTTTTTAAACTAAGAAAATTTCGGCAGCGCTTCCCGTCGGAAAAGTACCTTTCCAGAATTCATATCGGTCTGAATACAAAAATTGAAAATGACTCCTTCCCTTACGAGGTCAGATTTTGTCTAATTCCCTGAATTAGTAAAAATTTGGGCAGCACTTCCTTTAGAAAAGGAGGTTTTTCAAATTTATACTAAGTCAGATATGAACTCAAAAACAAAACTCGAGTTCAAGTAAGACAAAATTTAATAGTCATTTTGAATTTGTAGACGTTTCCGCAGCACTCCCCTCGAAAAAGTGTTATTCCAAGATTTATACAAAGCCAAGTTCAGACACTAAAGTAACCATGCCTTCTCAAGGTCCAATTTCATCTAACTCCTTGAATTAGCAAAATTTTGGTAAGCTATATACGAAATTTAGACAAACTGAATTCTGTAAAGTCAAAATTTGACCAACTCCTTGGATTTGTAGAAATTTCGGCAGCGTTTTCCGTAAAGAAAGTAGCTTGCCAAGATTTATACAAAGCCAAGTATATAAAGAAAATATCCTAGAAAATGCGAAAATTGACCTAAGTAAATAGTTAACTTCGAAAATGCAAAAATTGAACTAACTCCTATCGCTCTAGCACGTGGCGAACGACTAAAGCAACTACCTGTCAAAACTGAAACTCAGACTAAGTACTGATCTCACTCAGCCACATGCAAGTCAAACCATAAGGATAAGTACTCTCACCATCCCCAAGTCAGAATCCTCATAGATAGTTCATGAAATTTTCAGATGACTTAATCCTCATACCCAGCTTACATATGGCATAGAGGTCGCATAGTGCTAGACCATTCAGCTTAGAAACAATGTCTAGCGTGCCTTAGGATATACACGAACAGGTTGCACAACTACTTCTCTCTTCTTTGGGCATATGATTAAGTCATTCAGCTTAGAAACAATGTCTAGCTGCTTTAAACTATTTAATATCCATAATTTAATACTTTTCTGACTTTATTCTCAAGAAAAAGAAACTATGGGCAGGGGACTGAGCCATTCAGCTTAGAAACAATGCTCAACTTGCCCAGATTACTTCCAATTATACTCAGTTATTTCCCTTCTCTGCTTAGTGATATGGCTTAGCGTTGGACCATTCATCTTAGAAACAATGTCGAACTGCCAGTTCACACCTAAATATAGGTAAAGTACTTTTTATTATACTTTGTTTATACCTTGTGCGTGATTTCAGGCTAAACCATTCAGCTTAGAAACAATGCTTAGCCTTAGATCAGAGATTTTCACTCAAAATAAAAACAAAGGACTGAACCATTCAGCTTACAAACAATGTTCAACCCATCTTTTAACCACTCAAAACATGAAGTTGGATTCTTCAGCCCAACTCCAGTCAGAAACCCCAAAAGAAACAGATAGACCAAGCCATTCAGGTCAGAAACAATGCTTGGTCTCACATATCAGCCAGACAAACCCCTCAAAATAAACATTGTTGCCAGACCATTTAGCTTAGAAACAATGTTTGGCCCTTTCAGAAGACAAGTCAATAAACATAGCAGCCAGACCATTCAGCTTAGAAACAATGCCCGACTCTTCAGAAAACAGCCAAATAAAACATAGCACTGGGCCATTCAGCTTAGAAACAATGCCCGGTCTCTGGTTGACCCGGTCAGCGCATGCAGTCTGCCTTCTTCCCACCTTCCCCCCCAATTCATCCCTTAGTCTGCTTTCAGTCGGAAATAAAGAAGAAACTTAAACTTTGCAACCAGGTTCTTTCCATTAAATCTTATCTGTCCTGAATGAAAGCAAATCATAGGGGAAACACATTCATACATTCAGTCAAACTAAGGGGAAATAGTCAAACATGGGCATAGTGGGGTCATATAGATGAGAAAAGGTATACCTGTCAGTTCCCTGCGTCCAGAACCCTGCCTAGGTTCCGGCAGAGCTCCCGCAATCGGTAGGTGGACTCCCTAGAAAGTCTTGCTGCGGTCCTACGGGTTACAATCCCGCCTGCCGCCTTCCTTTCAGAACAGGATTAGACTTAGACTTGGAAAGGCAGAATAAGATAGATTTGAGACTCTCAGATCCAAGGGGGGTGCTCTCAGACTCGCAAAAGAGGACCTTGTTATCTTCAAATTGCCTGAGGGCCCCGCAATGATGGCCAAAAAGCAACAGCCTGGTCGACTTTGAGTTCGCCTGACGACGTCAACCACCTGACGACCTCCCGATTGGCAATACGAATTCCCCTTGTTCAAAACCTAATCACTCCTCTAATTCTCCACACCTCTCCTTGTTGGAGATAATTTTGTACCTTCGCCCCTCGGACTTCGTCACTTAGTAGGAACCGGACGGCAGACGACCCAGAACTGTGGTTAACTCATAGCCCTTTGTCTACAGTCCGTAGCCTACAGTCTACAGTCAGTAGTCCACAGTCTTCAGTTCGCATTCCACAACACTCCAGTTTGCAGTCCACTGCACTCCAGTTCGCAATCTATTCACTCCAGTTCGCAATCCATTCACTCGATTGGCTGCGAACAACCAGCCTGCTAGCTAGCTTGGCTGCAAACTACCCGCCTGTTGCCTCGCTTAGTCGGTCGCGGCTGGCCCTACACAGCTTCCATCAATAGAACGTGCATCGCCCAGACCAACATGTAATCGATTCCTGTCGATCTTCAGTCAAGCGCATCCCATAGGATGCATAGCGCAATGGCCAACAGGTAAAGTCTCCAATCCTCGCTGTTGTACTCATGCTACTTCTCTCGCTAGGCAGGGCAAAAATACTGGAATGAATCTTTTGCAGAAAATTGGAAAGATACATTCAGCTTCTCGAAAAGCAACTCCCCATGCGGCTCACAACGCCCGCACCTATCAAACGAAAGTTCCACTATGAAATCTAATGGCGGCATCGTGTTTGCCACGCCCGAAATCCCCTAACTAATACCCTCCCGTGCTCGATTTTATCCAGAAGCGAGCGGGCTATATGTTTCTTTCCATCCCCCTTCGGCCATAGCTACTACTCCGCGCAGGCTTCTTTTCTACTAACTTTTTTTTTATTGACTCTTTGCTTGTTTTGATCGCAGATCTGGGGTCGCCAGCCCCAAAAACCCCTAATACGAATCTTTCCCCACTTGATTCTGCTCAGAAATGAGCAAACACATTCGTTTCCTCTTCCCCCTTTCCTCCTTTCGCCATATCTCTGCGCATCTCCATGTCTTCTAGCTTCTCTCCTATATGACTAACGCTCAAACTAATGATACAGACGTGCTAGCCTTTCCTAAAAACCTCTATCTACTACCTTTCCCCATCTAAGTCCATGAAGAACCGGACAAATACCTCATCTGTAGTTGTGCTCGGCTAGTTTTCTGCCATCTCCTCCTCGATTGTACCTGGCGCGAGTAGACGGCCAGATTCATCCTTCCCGCTTTCATACTTTGTAGTCCCTCGCTTATGCCCTCCTATGCCAACTCATTCATCGTGGCGCGCAGCGCTACAGCCGTGCAAGTTCGACAGCCTCCGCTAATCTGACGAAAGCCTTGAGGGGAAACAGTTACTAGGTGGCCCAACCAACTTCCGCAGCTATACGTACGTCCACCACATGATTTGCGCGTTGGTGTTGCTGCGTGCCTTCTGCTACAGTCTACTCCTACCTGCCCCGCGTGCTTATTCCAATGGCCAGGTTCCGCCCCTCCCATTTTTTTATGTGCCCAATCAACGTCCGATTTTCCTACGAAGCTTCGAGAGAAGGTACCCGCCGGCTGGTAAGTCTTCCGCTCCTACTCCCAAGTTCGACGACCGACTCTGCATGCAGATTTCCACTGGTCCCCTCCTCCTACGCTTGTGGATTGTCTGTGCTAGCACTTCTAGCTCTTGTCAGAGTCTTGCCTGACCCGCCCTGCTCAGGCTGGGCTGGTCATTTTTCGGATTCCCAACAAGCTAAGCCACACAGACAGCAGCCACAGAGTCGTGGGCGAGGGCTCTGATGCAGATCTTGGGAGTAGTAGCAAATATTCAAATAAGGACTTTGGACTTAACATGAGAAGGGGTGTTCACGTGAATAGTCGAGCAGCGAAGATCCTCGACTTGGTGCCCCCCCCCCTGCGTACAAGGCACAATCCATCTTCTAATGATACCTCGTGAGCACGCTCATACTCAAACTGCTTAATGGGGGAGCCGCCTAAAGGATGAATAAAACACAAAGCACTTTAACAGTAAAATAATAATCACAGAAATAAAGAACCGTCCGTACCACCTCGGCCCCACGACAAATAAATTCATGGGAGATAGCCCCACCGGGCCCTCAACCCGTCGGTTTTCCCTCTCACCGTTGCAATACTCTTGCGCCTTCACTCATTGGCCTCGACCCCTGAACCTCCTGGACAAAAGTCCGATGCTGTAACCGTTGGTGGTAGGCTCAAGGCTAGGTCTTAGCCTTGACAGACGCCTAAACAGACAGACATCGTGCGACGCGTGGGCCTACTGAAAACACTTCAAGGCCCCCTCGTTGTCGATGTCGCTCCTCGCACGTACGCACAAGTCACAAATGAACACACCAATTAGGAGACAGGATCCGCCTAATCCTAACTTAATCGGGAAAAAAAAAAAAGAACTTGGCCGACGATTACGTCGACTCTCATAATCATCAATCAAATAAAGTGATCACGGGCATCTCAAATCCGCGCGCCCACACACTCCCTATTCTAGTCAACCGTCCAACCTAATCGTAAACCATAGACACAACCACGCCTCGCGCGGTGTACCTGAACATTTAAACCAAGCTTGTTTTCTGTCGCTTGCAAAAAGCAGGGCGGATACCCATGTAAGGGTATCCGCACCGACAGCGCATCCTACCCATACCTCACGATTTTCTCTCGGGACCGTGTGTGCCACTCACCCCTAGTATCCATACCTCGTGCCTGGTTCCTTCTCGTGAGCATCTTCAAAGGTGAGCTAGTTTTCCATGGAGTCTAGCAACTCCCTTCATTCCCCTCATCTTTACTTGTGTGTCCGTTCATAGGGCGGGATTGTTCATTCTCGATTACCATTTTGTTCATATGAGGTTCCTTCAAGCATTTCAAGTGAAAGTGCAAGGAGCCCACTGGGCTCCGAAGAAAAGAGAAGAAGGCACCCGTGTCGGTCGGATCGCTCAGCCGCGGGATTGTTATTGGAACCCGGCCTAGGGCGAGCACCAACCACCTGTCAGGTAACCGAAGCCCTTCTTTCATACGAAGAGGAAGGGTCGACCCGCGGCTTGCCCAAGGCTTCCCCGGACTGGCGAACACCAGTACCGGAAGGAGGACTAGAGTCACCTCACAAGGAGATGGCTAAGCAAGTGCACATCACGCATATTATTCTTCCATGCCTGACCATGCCATGCGCCCAGCCGCCCTCAAATCTGATTTTCTCAAGGGAAAAAAGCATTCACGAGTCCTCATTCCTTCTCTTGAGTTATGTTCATGCACGTGCGTCGGACGCCCCCTTCGAGATCGTATGGGTCATGTTAACCCATACCCGACACCTCCACTATTTTTTTGTAGGGCCTTACCTTGTTAGCCTTTCGAGCCTTGGTCGACCCCACTGCGGGTCCCATTTGGCTCGGCCCGCCCACGCTCACGCTCAGGGCGTGGACCATTCGTCCAAGGGCATCCCCACCTGGTGCTATGAGATGGATGGGGATATGCCATTTGTGAGAGGGTTTTACATTGGGGATGTACCTCCGCTATCGTGCTAGATGGTAGCTTTACGGGCACTCGTGACGTTTTTTTGATTCTCTTAGGTGTGATCAAGCAATTGCTCCTTCCAACACGCAGACAGTCCAGGAAGTTCGTTGAGAATTTGTCTTCCTTTTTGTGCACAGGCCAAGCGTCATCCTTGAGCCACACACCTTTTTACTAAGCACACAAGTCATGTGGCATCCTCGGGGCGCGACGGTGCTGCTCGTTCCCCTAGCCCCTACATTTTTTTTTTGCTTTAACATACTCATTCATGCATACATTCGTCGCAGGCCCTTAGTCTTTCCGGACCTCCCCTTTGCAAGCAAGAAGTCCAAACACACATCCATTTTTCCAAGTCGTACTCCCTTTTTGATCCTTAGTTCTAAAGCGTCCAACATCAACAGCCCAATCACGTTTACGTTTTGTGCTAGGTCCATGTCCTTCCTTTCTCATTCTTCCCATTACCCCGCGTACCGCAGATCCGACCCGCTCAATTCTCCCTATTCTACTTACCTGCACTAGCCACACAAAGGCAAGGACCAATACAATCCCCCTTTTGGAGTCAACACATTGTTCCTTCCCGCAAGCCGAAGTTCTTTTCTTTCCTGAGGGTTCCTTTGATCTTTCCGTTCTTTCTTCAATCAAGCCAAAACCTTCTCCTTAGCCATCCAGTCGGGGAAAATGGTTGAATCAACTGACCTTGATTTCAATTGCACTTCTCTTCGGACTGCGCCTCTACCCAAGTTTTTCAAAAGTCCCTTTCCTTTTCGTTCTTGGTGGCACAAGAGACCAACTACCCTTCCCTTGCCCTCTTTCTCCACCAAGTGAGTTCTGATCTTCTTTTACTGTTCGTCCTCAAACATTGTAACAAATGAGAGGAGAAGGGTTAGTCATATGCCAAGTGAAGGGAAGGGGGGGGGGAGAAGCCAAGATGGTGAGGAGAGAGAGAGAGAGAGAGAGAGAGAGAGAGAGAGAGAGAGAGAGAGAGAGAGAGAGAGAGAGAGAGAGAGAGAGAGAGAGAGAGACATAGAGAGAGGCAGAAAGGAAAAACGAGAGAGAAAAAAAAAAAAGAATGAGAAAGATGAGAGAGAGAGGAGAGGGAGAGAGAGGAGAGATGAGAGAGAGACTTCTAGTCCTAATCAAGTCATCTTCCCGTAGCAGCAGCAAAATGTCGATCACCCATCCCGTAGTTGTAGCAGCCAAATGCCGGTCACCCGTCCCAAAAAAAACATTCCGTGCGGGACCGGAACATCAACACATGCTTGAACTTCGCAGGGGACTACAGTCATACGAGTAGGAGAGCCCCTAAGCGAGAGCCGGATCATCAACACATACTTGAACTCGACACTTGACTAGAGGGACACATTCACATGAGTAGGAAATCAACTAAGTGAACCGGAACACTACCACACACATGAACATGACAATGAGGAGATTGAACTAAAGAGAAGCACATGCATATGGAGGAAAGATCAGCTAAGTACGAACCGGAACACTATAACACACATGAACTTGACAATGAGGAGATTGATCTAGTGAAAAGCACATACATACGAAGGGGAAATCAACTAAGAGTGAACCGGAACACTACAACACACATGAACATGACAATGAGAAGGTTGAACTGACGAGAACCACATGCACATGGAGAAAAGATCAACTAAGCATGAACCGAAACACTACAACACACCTGATCTTGACAATATGAAGGTTGAACTGATGAGAAACACATGCACATCAAGGAAATATAAACTAAGTATGAACCGGAACACTACCACACACATGAACTTGACAATGAGAAGGTTGAGCTGATAAGAAGCACATGCACATGGAGGAAAGATCAACTAAGTATGGACCGGAACAATACCACACACATGAACTTGACAATAAGAAGACAAAACTTGTGAAAGGCAGATGCACATGGAGGACGGATCAACTAAGTATGAACCGGAACACTACCACACACATGAACATGACAATGAGAAGGTTGAACCGATGAAAAGCACATGCACATGGAGGAAGGATCAACTAAGCATGAACCGGAACACTACAACACACATGAACTTGATAATGAGAAGACTGAACTAGTGAAAGGCACATGGACATGGAGGAAGGATCAACTAAGTATAAGCCGGAACAATACAACACATATGAACATGACAATGAGAAGGTTGAAGTGATGAGAAGCACATGCACATGGAGGAAAGATTAACTAAGCATGAACCGGAACACTACAACACACATGAACTTAACAATGTGAAGGTTGAACTGATGAGGAACACATGCACATGGAGGAAAGATCAGCTAAGTATGAACCGGAACACTACCACACACATAAACATGACAATCAGAAGGTTGAACTGATGAGAAGCACATGCATATGGAGGAAAGATCAACTAAGCATGAACCGGAACACTACAACACACATTAACTTGACAATGTGAAGGTTGAACTGATGAGAAGCACATGCACATGCAGAAAATATCAACTGAGTATGAACCGGAACACTACCACACATATGAACTTGACAATGAGAAGGTTGAGCTGATGAGAAGCGCATGCACATGGAGGAAAGATCAACTAAGTATTGAACCGAAACACTACCACACACATGAACTTGACAATGAGAAGAATGAACTAGTGAAAGGCACATGCACATGGAAGAAGGATGAACTAAGTATGAACCGGAACACTACCACACACACGAATATGACAATAAGAAGGTTGAACTGATGAAAAGGAAACGTACATGGAGGAAAGATCAACTAAGTATGAACCGGAATACTACAACACACATGAACTTCACAATGAGAAGTTTGAACTAGTGAAAGACACATGCACATGGAGGAAGGATCAACTAAGCATGAACCGAAACAACACAACACACATGAACATGACAATGAGAAGGTTGAACTGATGAGAAACACATGCACATGGGGAAAAAATTAACTAAGCATGATCCGGAACACTACAACACACATGAACTTGACAATGTGAAGTTTGAAGTGATGATGAGCACATGCACATGGAGGAAAGATCAACTAAGTATGAACCGGAATACTACCACACACATGAAAATGACAATGAGAAGTTCTAAATGATGAGAAGCACATGCACCTGGAGGAAAGATCAACTAAGCATGAACTGGGACACTACAACACACATGAACTTGACAATTTGAGGGTTGAACTGATGAAAAGCACATGCACATCGAGGAAAGGTCAACTAAGAATCAACCGGAACACTACCACACACATGAACTTGACAAATGAGAAGGTTGAACTCATAAGAAGCACATGCACATGGAAAAAAGATCAACTAAGTATCAACCGGAACGGTACCACACACATGAACATGACAATCAGAAGGTTGAACTGATGAGAAGCACATGCACATAGAGGAAAGATCAACAAAGCATGAATCGGAACACTACAACACACATGAACTTGACAATATGAGGGTTAAACTGATGAGAAGCACATGCACATGGAGGAAAGATCAACTAAGTATGAAACGGAACACTACAACACACTTGAACTTGACAATGTGAAGGTTGAACTGATAAAAAGCACATGCACATAGATGAAGGATCAACTAAGTATGAACCGGAACACTACCACACATATGAACTTGACAATGAGAAGACTTAACTAGTGAGAGGCACATGCACATGGAGGAAGGATGAACTAAGTATGAACCGGGACACTACTACACACATGAACATGACAATGAGAAGGTTGAACTGATGAAAAGCACATGCACATGGAGGAAAGATCAACTAAGCATGAACCGGAAAACTACAACACACATGAACTTGACAATGAGAAGACTGAACTAGTGAAAGGCACGTGCACATGGAGGAAGGATCAACTAAGTATGAACGGGAATACTACCACACATAGGCACATGACAATGAGAAGGTTGAACTGATGAGACGCACATGCACATGGGGGAAAGATCAACTAAGCATGAACCGGAACACTACAACACACATGAACTTGACAATGTGAAGGTTGAACTGATTAGGAGCACATGCATATGGAGGAAAAATCAACTAAGTATGAACCGGAACACTACGA
>BFEA01000645.1:50779-64245 GCA_003427395.1 Chara braunii
GAGAGAAGTGTCGAAAAGCATCCATGAGTGATCCGCTATACTACCAAGCATCATATGAGTGAAATATGAGAGTTTGAACTGACCAAATCAAGAGACAAGTGCCGCGAAGCATCCATGAGTGTTTCGCTACACTACCAAGGATCTTATGAGCGAGATGTGTGAGTTTGAACTGACCAAACCAAGAGAGAAGTGTCGCAAAGCATCCATGAGTGATCCGCTATGCTACCAAACAGCATATGAATGAAATATGAGAGTTTGAACTGACCAAATCAAGAGAGAAGTGCTGCGAAGTATCCATGAGTGTTCTGCTACACTACGAAGCTCCATGTGAGTGAAATGTGTGAGTTTGAACAAACCAAACCAAGAGAGAAGTGTCGTGAAGCATCCATGAATGTTCCGCTACACTACCAACTAGTACCAAGCATCATATGAATGAAATGTGTGAGTTTGAACTGACCAAACCAAGAGAGAAGTGTCGCGAAGCATCCATGAGTGATCCGCTATACCACCAAGCATCATATAAGTGAAATATGAGAGTTTGAACTGACGAAATCAAGAGAGAAAGTGTCGCGAAGCATCTATGAGTGATCCGCTATACTACCAAGCATCATATGCGTGAAATGTGATAGTTTGAACTGACCAGATCATAGGAGAAGTGTCGCGAAGCATCCATGAGTGAACCGCTACACTACCGAGCATCATATGAGTGAAATGTGAGAGATTGAACTGACCAGACCATAAGAGAAGTGCCGCGAAGCATCCATGAGTGAGTTGCTACTCTACCTACTATGAAGATCAAGAGATGGAGGAGATCCTGCAGGAAGAAGAGGGAGAGGAAAAAAAAGTTGAAGAAAAAGGTGAAGAAGAATGAGAGAGGGAAAATGAAGAGGAAGAAGAACAAGAACAAGGAGAAGAAGAAGAAGAAGAGGAGGAAGAAGAAGAAGAAGAAGAGGAAGAGGAAGAAGGAGAGGAAGAAGAGGAGGAGGAGGAAGAAGAAGAAGAAGAAGAAGAAGAAGAAGAAGAAAAGAAGGGGATAGGGAGAAGGGAGAGACTTCTTCCTTCCACTCACCTTTACAAGTGTCCCTGGAGATGAAGCTCGCTTCTTGGCTATGGCCTTTCCTTCGCCTCCAAACCGTTATCTTTTCTCCTCACAGTTGGCACAAACTCCTATCACTATGGCTATGGAGTCCTCCCCTCTAGGAGGGCTAATGGAACTCCGTCTAGCCTTGTTTCGCTCTTCTTCAGCTTGAGGTTATGGCGAAACTTCTTCCTCACTAACACTAGCCCCTAGAGCTCCTCTCCCTAGCTCCTAGTCTCCTCTAAGCTCTCAAACTGGCAAGGGTTCCCCTCCCCTTACTCCAAGTGAGTGTAGAGCTCTCATGGGCTCATCCCAGCAGCATGGGTACTCCTCATGCAAATGTGAGTGTGGCGGACTGAAGCCTCAACTTATGTAGGCTGGGAGCAGCAGTCCGGCCAGCCCTTGGGCCTCTCCATGTGCCTTGTGGTGAACCGAGGTAACCCCAAGGCCAATTTCCACCACTAGGCATCTCCGGGGGTACTTTTTCTTCATTCTGACCAGGTTCATGTACCCCGAGTGGCAGGTACCCACTTGGCCTACCCCCTTGGTCTCCCTTGTCCTTTCTTCAGCCTCAAAAATGTTGTTCCATGAGGTCCTCATGCCCAAGGTACAGCCTTTCTTGAGAAAAAGGGCCTAGGGGCCCATTTTCTCAGTTTTTATGAATTCGGCCTACTTTTCGGTAGGCCGTTGCATTTTCCAAAGTGGCGGTGCAGTTCCAGCCTTGGATCTGGCTGAGATCCAAGGCCTACAATATTCTGTGCTAACCCCAAGTGCTCCTTGCTTCAGTTTTGGGCCCCAAAGCCCACATTTTCAATTTCTGATGTATCTGACCATCTGCTTGGGCAAAATGCATAGTTTTACTAGGTTACCAGTCGTCCGATGGTCGGTCATCTCGGTCGGACATCTCCCCCAACCGTCCGGTAGAGGGGTTGTCCAAGATCCCGGACAACCCCTTTTTGACATTAAAAAAAAAAAAAAAAAAAAAAAAAGACAATGTTGCSCAKSCCATAGARMCCCCCCAWAAAAAAATTMARAAWTTTCTGRGCATTKGGTGATAGGGTGCTWTTKGGGGKGGGGGGGGGGGGTACGCGGGGTTTTGGTGGGATAAGGAGGGGTATAGGTGGAGATTAGAATCTTTGAAGATTTTTTTATTTTTTTTTATTAGCTCAAATGAGCAAAAAATTTGGTGGCATACACCTTATGCAAGGTAGAAGCCACATAATTTTTTTTTTTAAATGWTTTTTTTTTTTTTTTTTTTTTTTTTTTTTTTTCGCTAGGTCGGACATTCCCTGTCCGGTTCGACGTCCGACCAGACGTCCGGTTGAACATCCCGGACGTCCGATTGAACAACTTAGTAGTTTTGTCTTCTTCTGCTTTTTGTTTCTTTCCTTTTGGGGTTGCCAACTCATTTCGGAGTTGACCGTTTGTGATGACCTCATAAAAAACGGCCAGATCCTCCCCACCATGGATCAGAATCTCAGATCCATGGCCCATAAGAAAACCGGTCACTTTCTTGTTGTTTTTCCTTCATATTTTTTTCTTTTTAATTCAAATCATATCTCTGCAATCCAGACTGTTCCCCTAGAATCGAGGAGGGATGAGGTCATTGTAGGGACCTGCAAGTCCCTACTGGAGCAGTCCCTACGTTGGGGCACACCTCCCTCCACCCATTTCTCCCTTTTTGTCTCATTCTTCCTCCTTTTTCTCTCGTTTTTCTCTCTTTTACTTTTATTTCTGCTGCGGCAAGTGTCAAACAGTTGTGCCTCCTCCTTCTAGCCCTTAGAATCCTCATCCAAGGTCAGATTCACTAGCCGTTGTATCTTGGATTGCAGTAATGGCACCCCCATGCCCCTATGGGGCTCTATTTTGTCTCCGTTAGTCCCAATTTGAACCCCTTCTGCTCCGATTTTCTTTGGACAACCTTTTTCTCATGTTGAGTCTCTCAAGGATCTATTTTCTCATGCCTAGCTAGTCCGAGTTATCTCGGACTACAGGGCAGCCCCCCTCTCACCCATTTTTCTCTCCTTTTACTCATAATTTTTCCGTTTGGGCTTCTCTAATGTTTGCCCAAGTGATGCTAATATTTCCCACTGTCATGATCTTCGATCTTGACGGCGCCCCTTGTCTCATGCTTCCGTTTCCAAATCTGGCTCGTGGTCCCCCTTCTCTGGGACACTTCAAATCCCCGCCATTCCCTCATGCTAGTCCCATTAATTTGTCCCGTCGACGGTGTCGCCGACGAGGTCCCATTTTCGATAATTTTTATTTGGTCCCGTTGGGTCCCCAACATCATTCCGGTTGACGTCCCATTTTCATTTGGAACTTCCGATGTCCACGGCATCCTCAATTGTCCTCCGCCATGTGTCCCAAGGCGCCAATTATTTTCGGCCGCGAGATCCACATCCCGCGGTCGCTGTTTACCGTTTCCATTTTTTCTATACCTACGGCGCCGTTTTTCTAGCCCAGTGGGCATGCCACGACTCATTTTCTCTTCGCCTAGGCATCCTCCAAACCGTGGTTCCCGTTAGTCGCCGTAGGGGGCTCCCATACTGGCCCATATTTTCTAGTGTCTCGCGACGGTCGGGGCGGTTCACCTCCCGACTTCACAATTCTCTTGTCCTTTTACTGCGTCTTGCGTGCTTGGTACATGGCCCTTCGGCCGACGCCGTGCCGTATTCTCATCGCCATCCTAGCCTCATGCCGTTGCTCTCATGTGTCCATGTCCGATCATCTATTCTCTTGACGTTGTCGACCCTTCATCCTGTGGCACTCCGCCAAGGGTAATAATCCTATCTTAGTCTTGACTTTTTTCTTTCTTTCTCCCCCTTGCTTTGGTTTTCTCCACTGTGCACATCTTGACCATATATCGGCTCTCAATGGCCGAAACGTTACTCGGGAACCAGCGGTCCCGACACCGTTCACAGTGCTTGGCTCTCACCTTCTTGTTCCTCACGATCGGCGACTGGTGAAAATCAGACGGCGCCAAGAAGACTGGCGTTTATTTCGGCCTTGTCCTTCTAGAGAGAGAGAGAGAGAGAGAGAGAGAGAGAGAGTTGTCATTAGTGGAGTAGTGTACCGACGAGCAAGGAAAAGGTGCATATCGCCACAGGGGTGTTTTTGTTCACCTTCACAGGCTTCACGGTGTTCACGACGTACATGGTCATCGCTTCATCGTTCTTGGCTCTCACCTTGTTGTTCCTCACAATCGGCGACTGGGGAGAATCGGACGGCGCCAAGAAGACTGGCAGTTACTTCGGCCTTGTCCTGAGAGAGAGAGAGAGAGAGAGAGAGAGAGAGAGAGAGAGAGAGAGAGAGAGAGAGAGAGAGAGTTGTCATTGGTGGAGTTGTGTACCCACAAGCAAGCTTGGGTTCGTGATGGGATCATCCGACCCTACCTTCGTTGCTTCTATAATTCGTTTTTCCTCACTTCGGTAAATTTTTCGTAGTCTGTTGAGTTCATATCCAGTTGGTAGATCAAGTGTGAGGGTGGCACTCATGTGTTTTCAGTGAGATGGCGCATCGTAGCTCCCCAGACGGCGAACGGGAGATGGCGAGTGTGTACGCTAGGGAGGAGAAACCAGTGAAGATGCAGCCGGTTGAGAACTACCACATAGCCGCAGTGTTAAGGTACGTTTTTATTTTATTGGTACAAATCCAAATGAGATGACGGTCATCATTGTTGCCCAGTGATGTTTTTGCTAACGACATTTGTCTATCGCTGGCTGATGATCGTGGGCGGTTGCTGCGGACATTGGGACATTTGTCGATAGCATGACTATAGTAAGGAAATTGTAATGTAATAGTGGGTGGTTGCTGCGGTCTACAATACACACTATATCTTCCTTATTTTATGAAAATTGTCATGGTTTCTTGGTTCAGTTCTCTTGTGGAAAGAGCATTATATCGGGTAGGTAACTCCAATATTATCTTAGTTGCTTTCTCCCTGCGGAATTGTTCCTTTTGCTCTTTTTTTGCTTCTTCCAGATAGAAACATGTTCCTTTCTTCCCTTCCTCGCCTTGATTTATTTGCTTTTATGCCCTCGCTCTTTGTCCTGCTTCTTCTATGTGCTCCCTCTTCCGTGTCCTTGCTCCACCTCTTCCATGCGCTCTCCATGACGCTTCCAGACTCTTTTTCTACATCTTGGATCCCCTTGACCTTCCCATCTCCAAATTCTTCTTCCATGCCCTTTCTTTGCCCTGATGAGCATTGTCTTCCTCCTCCGTGTCTTCGCTGCCGCGTCTATGTCCGGTTTCTACGCTAGTTTTTTTGTCTGCCTTTTCCATGGCCCCTCGGCGTCGCCCATGGCTACGTTTGCGTCCTCTTCGCCTTTACTGTGAGCCTTCTTTGCCCTTGTTGCCTATGTTAATTAACCGTGCTCACTTCCTTGCCCGTGATTTTACCTCTATTTATTCTCTTGCTCCCTCTCCCTTTATGCCCTTGCTATAGCTCGTGTATGTCCTCTATTTTTTTGAAAAAGCAGACTCCGCCGACTAGGGGAATCTCGTCTATGTCCATCTTCCTGAAAAAGTAGCTTATGCCCTATGAAACACCCAAGGCGGCGGACAAGCGTGGCCAAGTCCGCAGCCGCGGAAGAGGCCGCGAGCCCGCGGACGTGTCCGCGCGAACGTGCGGATTTGACGCCACGTGGCAGCCGGAGGGGAGGGGGGTCGAGGATTTGAGAAGCGCCATTGGGAGGTGCAACCAATGACCCCCCCCCCCCCCAAAAAAAAAAAGCGGAAAAAAAAAATCTTTTGGTTGGGGGTTTTGAGCTGCGAACAAAGAGAAGTGAAGAAATAAAAAAAAACCTCGTTTTTTTTTTTTTTTTTTTTTCGTTGATTGATTGATTGATTAATTGATTGATTGATTGATTGATTGATTGATTAAGTGATTGATTAATTGAGTGATTGATTGATTGATTGGTGGGGGCGGGTCGCCCCACCCCGCGATTGATTGATTGATTGATTGATTGATTGATTAATTTGTTTGATTTTTTTTATTTTTTTTTGACTGATTGTTTCATTGACTGATTGATCGATTGATTGATTGATTGATTGATTGATTGACTGGTGGGGGAGGGGTCGCCCCACCCCGCGGTTGGTTGATTGATTGATTGATTGATTGATTGATTGATTGATTGATTGATTGATTCGATTTTTTTTTTTTTTTATTGATTCTACTTTTTTTTTTTATTGATTGATTGATTGATTGATTGATTGATTGATTGATTGATTGATTGACTGATTGATTGACTGATTGATTGATTCGATTTTGTTTTTTTTTTTATTGATTCTGCTTTTTTTTTTTATTGATTGATTGATTGATTGATTGATTGATTGGTGAGGGAGGGGTTGCCCCACCCCCCCGCCACCCACCACGAGCGCGCGCGAATACACACACACACACATACACACACACACACACACTCACACACACACACACACACACACACAAACACAAACACAAACACACACACACACACACATTTGCAACAATGAAGATTTCAACGTTGTAGGTGAATATTCGATAGATTTTGCTCATCCTTTCCATGGAAGTTGCGCGACGCCAGCCGCGGCCTTGGAGACTTACCTGTTGCCCGGTACGTTGCTCAATNTCTCTCTCTCTCTCTCTCTCTCTCTCTCTCTCTCTCTCTCTCACACACACACACACACACACACACACACACACACACACACACACACGCACACTCATAATCAATCAATCAATCAATCAATCAATCAATCAAACTCCTTTTTTCTTTCTTTATTTTTAAATTTTGCGTCTGCATTTTTTTTAAATACCTTAACCCTTCCAAAAAGCAAAAATTTAATTCTTAAAAAAAAAGGTGAACTCAGGGATCATATATCTCATGATAAAAAATGATTAAAAAAAAATCCTCCTTTCTTTTATATATCTTCTTTAAATCCAATTTAGTTTTTGATTTTTTTAAAATACTAAACAAAGTCGGATTTCAAAAAAAAAAAAAGGCGGTTGTAGGGATTAAAATTCCCTACAACCCATTTTTTTTTTTTTTTACGTATTATTTAATTCAGGAAAATTTTAATAAAATCAAGTCCGCGGTGCGGATAAGGTCGGCCGCGGATGCGGCCGCATATGCGTCCACCATCCGAGATCAGGCCCCGTGGACACGTCCGGGGGTGTTTCATAGCTTCTGCCTACTACGGGAAGTCCCATGTTTCTCTCACTCATGGTCAATGGGACCCTGAAATTTAGCCGAAACGCATAGCGAAGCTTAGTAACAAAAAAATAGTGTTTTCGTGGTTTTGAAACCCGAGTTCGTCCTTTCTGTTACCGAAATCGTATTTTTAAAACCTGATATGTGATTTTAGGATAACAACTAGGTCTATAAAGTTTCTATTAAAACCATAAGTTATCAATTTTAAAAGTAATATCGGCTCGTGGGATTTTACTTAGTCGATTTTTCCGCATGTCGTTCGGGATTTCGTTACGTGTATTCGGGATTTCATTACCGAATTCGTACTTCGGGATTTCAAGATTTTACTTAGTCATTTTTTCAAATTCATGTTCGCACTTGAGGTTCGGGATTTCGTTACCGAAATTGCACTTCGGGATTTCTTGATTTTACTTAGTTGTTTTTTGAAGGCTTATCCGCACGACATTCGGGATTTTGTCACCGAAATCACACTTCAGGATTTAAGGATTTCAATTAGTTGTTCTTAGGAGTCTTATCCGCACGGTCTTCGGGAATTCGTCATTGAAAACGCACTTCGGGATTTCGGGATTTTCGTTAGTCGTTTTTTCAAAGTTCTGTTTGCACGGTGTTTCGGATTTCGTTACCGAAATCGCACTTCGAGATTTCGGTATTTTACTTGGTCGTTTTTGGAAGTCATATCCGCACGGCGTTGGGGATTTCGTTACCTAAATTACACTTCAGAATTTTGGGATCTTACTTAGTCGTTTTTCGAAGTCTTATTCGTACGGCATTCGGGATTTCGTTACCGAAATCACACTTCGGGATTTCGGGATTTTACTTAGTCGTTCTCCGTGAGTCTTATCCACATCGTGTTCGGGATTTTGTTACTGAAA
The DNA here is from genome assembly GCA_003427395.1 of Chara braunii. Classification (NCBI taxonomy): domain Eukaryota; kingdom Viridiplantae; phylum Streptophyta; class Charophyceae; order Charales; family Characeae; genus Chara; species Chara braunii. The sequence goes on from BFEA01000645.1 coordinate 58,924, forward strand.
TCGCACTTCGGGATTTCACTTACTCATTTTTCGAAGTCTTATCTGTACCACATTCGGGATTTTGTTACCGAAATTGCACTTTGGGATTTCGGGATTTCACTTAGTCATTTTTCGAAGTCTTATCTGTACCACATTCGGGATTTCGTCATCGAAATCACACGTTCGAATTTTGGGATTTTACTTGGTCATTTTTCATGAGTCTTTTCCGCATGTCGTTCGGGATTTCGTTACTGAAATCGCACTTCGGGATTTCAGGATTTTACTTAGTCCTTTTTCGAAATTTTATCCGCACGACGTTCGGGATTTCGTTACCGAAATAATGTTTTTCGTTAGTCTTTTGCATAGCGTTCGGAAATTCATCACCGAAAACGCACTTCAAGATTTCAAGATTTTACTTAGTCGTTTTTCAAAGTTCTCTCCGTACAACATTTGGGATGTCGTTTCCGAAATTGCACTTCGGGATTTCAGGATTTTACTTCGTCGTTTTTCGAAATCATATCCGCATGGCGTTGGAGATTTTGTTACCGAAATCGCACTTCGGGATTTCGGGATGTTACGTAGTCGTTTTTTGAAGTTATCTCTGCACGACATTTGAGATTTCATCACCGAAATCGCACTTCGGGATTTCGGGATTTCACTTGGTCGTTTTTGGAAGTCATATTCGCACAACGTTCGGGATTTCATTACCGAAATCGCACTTCGGGATTTCGGGATTTTACTTGGTCGTTTTTTGAAGTCATATCCGCATGACGTTGGAGATTTTGTAACCGAAATCGCACTTCGGGATTTTGGGATTTTACTTAGTCGTTTTTCAAAGTTCTCTTTGCACTGCGTTCGGGATTTCGTCACCGAAATCGCAGTTCGGGATTTCGGAATTTTACTTCGTCATTTTTTAAAGTCATGTCTGCATCACGTTCGGGATTTCGTTATCGAAATCGAACTTCGACATTTCGGGATTTTACTAAGTTGTTTTTCGAAGTCATATCCGCACATGCATTCAGAATTTCGTTATCGAAATCGCATTTCGGGATTTCGGGATCTTACTTAGTCGTTTTTTCGAAGACATATCCGCACGATATTCAAGATTTGGTTACAGAAATCGCACTTCGGGCTTTGGGGATTTTACTTCGGCGTTTTCGAAGTCTTATCCGCATGACATTCGAAATTTCGTCACCGAAATCGTTGTTCGACATTTTAGAATTTCGCTTAGTCGTTTTTCAAAGTCTTATCCATACAGCATTCGGGATTTCGTTACCGAAATCGCACTTCGGGATTTCGGGATTTTACTTAGGCGTTTTTCGTGAGTCTTATCCGCACGACATTCGGGATTTCGTCATCGAAATTGCACTTCGGGATTTCAGGATTTTACTTAGTCATTTTTCGTGAGTCTTATACGCATGACGCATGACGTTCGGGATTTCGTTACCGAAATCGCACGTCGGGATTTCATGATTTTAGTTTGTCCTTTTTCGAAATCTTATTCGCACGACATTCTGGATCTCGTTACCGAAATCACGTTTTTCGTAAGTCTTATCCCCATAGTGTTCGGGAATTCGTCACCGAAATCGCACTTCACGATTTCAGGATTTTGGTTAGTCGTTTTTCGAAGCTTTCTTCGCACGGGGTTCGGAATTTCGTTACCGAAATCGCACTTCGGGATTTTACTTGGCCGTTTTTAGAAGTCATATTTGCATGGCGTTCGGGATTTTGTAACCGAAATCGCACTTCGAGATTTCAGGATTTTACTTAGTTATTTTTCGAAGTCATATCCTCACATGCGTTCGGGATTTCGTCACCGAAATCGCACTTCGGGATTTCGAGATTTTACTTAGTCATTTTTTCGAAGTCATATCCACACGACATTCGGGATTTCGTTATCGAAATCACACTTCGGGATTTCGGGATTTTACTTAGTTGTTTTTCGAAGTCTTATCCGCACAACATTCGGGAGTTCGTTACCGAATTTTCATTTCGGGATTTCGAGCTTTTACTTAGTCGTTTTTCAAAGAAAACTGTGCAGAAGAAAATTGCACCAACTAATAAAATCGGTCATTCTTTCAATAAAAGTAAGGATTCGCCTGTACACCGCCGAATGATGTGGGCAAATAGGAAAAATGGCAACTCTCATTAACTTGACCATCTTATAAATGTGCATGCACATACACACACGCTGAGACAACCTCCTGATGATTCGGTGAATGTCAGAAGAAACGGTTTGTCGCAGTCATGCTTGTTTTTGTGGAGTCGTGTATAGCGAACATGACAACACAGAGACACACAGACATAAACACAAAAACACACAGTGAAATGCGGACAGTATCGTTTCTCCTTTTGCGTGCGTCTGATGTGCCATACCCATGAGCGAATACAGACAGGGTTGAACTAAAAATAGTCTACCACCTTTTGGTGGGGTATTGCTACCTCTCAGCACTGTGAAATTCCTTAATACTCCTTATCCATCAGTCAGATGCATTATGGGTAGGTTGTTCAGGATCACTGTGGTGAGTCCTTAATACTGATGTGCCAGTGAATCTTCGATGTATCTGCCTGCACAGATGTGCTTTTTGGTCTTGTGTATAGTGAAAATGACAAAATGGACCAAGGGGAGTAAAGGCAAAGGGAGTCAGTTGCAAGGAATATAAGCAAAGTGATTGACAGAAACCAGATTGCATCATCCCATAGAGTCCAGATAGTCAAAAGCACAAACTGAAAGCAGAAATGCACCAAAATGCACCAAGTATGAGTACAACAATCATGCGAAATGACCATGAAAACCCTCTCTCACGAACGTCATCAAAGTTTCCGTCTATTTGGCGGTCAACACCTAGACTACTGACAGACTACCACCTATCCGCTAGGCTCCCTACCGACGACAACCAGTCGTCATGAATATCAGCAACCAGATGACGAAGAAGATTCAGCTATGGTGGCCTGTTCACCATCACCAGGTAAGCTCTCTTTTGCCCTGCACATCCCTCAACACCCATATTGCACGTCTCATATGAGGCCTGTCACCTTGCTATGGTGCAGTGGCCCTCTCAACCAGCTATGGCTGCCTTCTCTCTCGAGCGTCCGTGCGCTACACCAAACAGCAGCACGTTAGCCCACTCTACTAAGCAGCAGCGCTGTCAAGCGGCCACAGGCAGTGCGCCGCCTGAGATCCGCAGTTTTGCGACTTAGGGTCAGGGGCAGATCCGTGTTTTGATGGAAGTCTCGTATGACCAGGCAGCAAAAATTAGGGGAACTCAGGCACTCCTGATTTTGGGCGCACTGAGCTTTATGAGTAACCTTCAAAAATGGCGAGATGGGTGACCGGACTCGGCATGTCTAGGGACTGCCATTTCCGACCGTTCYGAGGGTTARACCGRGATTGACCTGCCGCGGAGAGGCAACAAGGGAGTTGACCTCACCGCAACGTTTTTGCAGCATACGACCGGAGCAAAACGGGGCCTCAAATTTTCGTCTATTTTAGTACCATAATTAAAGGTGGGAAGAGGGGTTAAKACCAGTAGGCGAGAAGGGAAAGACATAATATCCTCTAATTTCTTCATTTTTTCACAGCATTTAATTATAGGGGGAATACCGTTGTTATTTTATTTTCCCGACAATTAAATTAAAAACATAGAAAAAGATTAAAAATCSTAAAAGAGAAAAGAAACACAAGGAATTCGGTCATTTATTTAAACTTTTCCGGGATTGAATTTTATGAAACTTACGATTCATTTACTRTTTCYGACAAYAGAATTAAAGAAAGGGGAGAATGATTAAAAACGATAAAAGGGACGGGAACCCATGACTATTGGGAGATTGGGCTAGTTTCGCTTTGGTCACCCGCCATCAGCCCTGACCCCGGATTGAGCATTTTCCCCGAATTTTATCAGTTTTCCACTAGTGCCGATGACCGAGGCTCCCTGCGTCGTTTTCGCTGGTTTGCTTGATTACTAACCTTATCGCAGTTGGGATGTTCTGAGAGCGGGGGTCGCATGGACAGGTGCTGCTTTGGGTTGACTATGGTGTTTGGTGTGGTGCGGATACGAGGGTTGATACGGGGTGGCTAGGTCCTACGGTGTCTGACGTGCTTCAGGTACGGTGTAGGCCCGGTGACAGTTGTTTCACWMAGGTGACTTATTTTCASGTTCSGGACAGCGACGGTGGTTTATTTTCAGGACCGGGGCCACTACGTCAGTTTTTCCAGGTTTGGAACCTTGGCCGCAATTTGCTTCAGGTCCGGAATAGGTTCGGTACTACCCTGGTTTTCAGTTTTCTRCGGTATCCGGCATTGGTATGATACACATCACTACATCACTTTCAGGTTCGCAGTGATTTATTYTCAGTTCGATGTTGACAGATCAGAATTGTCAAGAGGCTATTTCTGGTTCGGCCCGACATTCTGATCCGGGACAGATACAGAACAAGCATGATAACTGGRTGTTGGGAGCAACAGCTGGACCGCGGTTCGGYTTTTGTGTTGGTAGCTGGTATAATACAATTGCTTTTAAGTACCGTGGTTGGCTTTGGAGCRCAAAAGTGACAGGTCTGCTATGAGTACCTGCCATACGGAAGTATCTSGCTTTATTTTTACAGCAGGTATCAGTGGCAGGTCCCGCTAGAACTGTATATGAGTTCCCTGGCACCAGCGCTGGGCCTGGCCCTGCTTTTACCTTCAGCCTGCGAAGGCCTACKGATTGGACCTAGGAGGAGGAAAGACCACGTTCCGAAACCATAAAGGGAAAGGGGACTAGAGAGCAGGGGAGGTATGCACGGTGTACCCAGCCCTCGTCAMAGTGGGTATGCGGGCGGGGACAATGKGCAGAGGAAGATGAGGAAARTCGTACAAGGTGTCCCTCGCCCTCCCCACGGCGATGAGGAAGCGGTTACGGAAGTCATCAAAGAGAGGAGGGGAACAGATCTGAGGAGAATAGCCTKTGCGAGCTGGCTAATCAAGGTACACTTGCTGAACTGCTGAGAAGAGCCGCCGTGAGCGGGCTAGCCAAAGTCCGTTTCCAGATCTGACGAGAATAGCCTGTGCGAGCAGGCTAATCAAGGTACACTTGMTGAGYTGYTGAGAAGACCCGCTGTGAGCGSGCAGCCAAAAGTTCATTTCCAGATCTGACAAGAATAGCCTGTGTGAGCAGGCTAATCAAGGTACACTTGCTGAACTGCTGAGAAGAGYCGCCRTGCGCGGGCTAGCCAAAGTCCGTTTCCAGATCTGACGAGAWTAGCCTGTGCGAGCAGGCTATTCAAGGTACACTTGCTGAACTGCTGAGAAGACCCGCTGTGAGCGGGCAGCCAAAAGTCCGTTTCCAGATCTGACGAGAATAG
>BFEA01000645.1:83716-95081 GCA_003427395.1 Chara braunii
AGAGAGAGAGAGAGAGAGAGAGAGAGAGAGAGAGAGAGAGAGACTGAGAGAGAGGGAACGGCGAAGGTGAGAAAGAGAGTGCAGCGAGACTGAGGGAGAGAGAACAACGTGAGTAAGGGAGCGTGAAGAGCGAAAGGGAGGAAAAGAGAAAGTGGGGTGGCACATCCAAAGATTGACTGTGAAACTTACTGTGGCGACCTAGTTGCTGTTCCCAGCTGACTGCTAAAAACTCACCACTGCGTGGCGTGGCTATTGACCGTTGAAACGCACTGCTGTGTGACACCGATTGACTGTTGAAACCCCTTAGAGCGTGAATTGGCGGAATAATAAATTGATTGCAGAAACGTACTGGTGAGCGACAGTTGGATCCCCTTGTTAGTCGAAGCTGCTAGGGAGCGTGACAGGGCGCCCCCGACTTCGATGCCTGCTGGTCGCTAAGGACCTCGGAAGCGGGCGCGGCGAGTGACAGGCGCCGTAGCCCTTGGCTTCAGCGAGCAGTAGGTGCCCCTCCCCGGGTTTCCTCACAGCGCTGACGCATCTAGCTCTCTGGCTAGCAAATGAAGTTGTCCTAACCCAACACTCTGTTGTGCAGATTCTGCACGGGCGAGGGCCTCCGTTAACCGGCCCTGTCCCGGGTCCCAAGTAGTTGGAGACTGCTTCCTGAAGTGGTTATACGAATGGCTCGGAGACTTCGGCCTCAATGAAATTTCAGTCCCGTGACACATTTCCAACTACCATGGAGCCCCCTCATTCCCAGATTTGACTGTAGGGCCCCAAGAACAAATGCAGGTATGCCTGCACTTAAGGCGGGCACATCCAACTCAGGAGCGGTTTCCAATAGGCTCGGAACCCATATTTCCAAGGTTGAGGGCCTTATGCTTTGCATAATTGTGTGTGATTGTTGCGACTGATGCGGCAGATACATGACCAAAAGACAGACTAACAGACCAATACAGAGAGGAGTGCTGATTAACATGACACATAAATCGAAGCTGGAGGGGGTCAACCGTGGAAGAGAGAAAGAGAGAGAGAGAGAGAGAGAGAGAGAGAAAGAAAGAGAACTTTCACTGCAGACAAGTTCAACTTTCTGCCTTCCCTTATGTGGCTGTGAAGATACACGTGAGACATCATTAAGGAGACAATCGGGCACAGTCATGTTTTTTTTGTGGAGTTGTAGATAGCAAAAATGACAAAAAAAAAAAAAATGTAAATCAGGCACACATGACCTAGAATCTTACCGCCCATTCATACGTTCTCCATCTTTGTTTTCCTACTGCATACAGAACAGTCTACATACAGTCATGTCATACCTGTTCACATGCAATCAGTTGCGTAATATTGTATGGCATGTGGGTCTATTTGTCTTCTCTTGCTTTTACTCTAGCTCAGTGTTACTCCCTCTTGGCTTGGTTGCATAATCACCAATACAGTCAATACTCCTTTTTCTACGAAGGCGGAGATGCACTAGCTCTTCTTGTGTTGTATACTCCTTTTTGTTTCTTAGAAGCGGTGATTTTATGTTTTGAACGTTCTTGTTTATGAAAGTTTTGTTATGGTTCATGTGATAAAAACTATGTTGAACGCATATGTAAAATAAAAATAAAAATTCTGCATCTAAAAAATTACACCATGATTCAACCTGTAATTAACTATAGTCTTTTGTGAATATATGTCATGAACTTGTCATGTCATCATGTTGTGTTTTTTCCTCAGTCCAGATTTCAGTTGGTATACTAATATATGACTTACTTTGTATTCACCAAGAGGAAAATGGTTTCGATGGAATCGTTTCCTGTGATCATATCACAACAAAGACCAATTTCATTCAAGGTGTCTTTAGCTTGTACTCTGGAACAAGTGCACCACATCAAATGGCGGCATCACCGTTCCCAACTCTTGATGCTTTTATTCTTGAACTTGCAAGCGCACATTTTTTGCCTAGTGAAACATGTGAGTTTCTTCTTATGCCTTGTTTTTTAACTTATGTTTAGTACCCTCCCTCTCACCCCCCATACCCTTCTCTACACTATAAGAATTGCTACTGCGAAAACATGTAAGAAATCTGGGATCTCGCTCGTCCGGCCCTACCGAATCGACGGGCTGGATCTCTGTGCGGTCTTCAGATCCCCTTTTTAAAAGTTTTTTTCCTTTTTTTTTGTTTCGTTTGTTGGCCAAAACAACTGAGAGGACAGATGGATAATCCTCTTGTAATATATTTACGACAGATATTAGATAAACATAAAATCCAAGAAAAGACAGTTCCAAAATCTGAAATAGAAATTCTAGAGAAAGGATGAAGAAAAATAAAAAAATTAGGATTTTTTCCACTACTCACCACGTGCAGATCGAGGCCACTAATCTGGTAGGAGAAAAGGAGGTTTCTCAAATTTATACGAGATCAGATATATATCTTGGACAAAAGTTAACTTTGGAAAGCCAGATTTTAACTAACTCCTTGATTTTGCAAAAAATTTCGGCAGCACTCCCCCTAGAAAAGTGCTTAGCCAAGATTTATACAAAGCCAAGTGTAACAAATGGTCCCAGAAAATGGGAAAATTTGACTAAGCAGAAACTGACTCAGCTAAGAATATGCAGAAATCAGAACTAACTCTTATCGCTCTAGCACGTGGCGAGCAACTAAAGTAACTATCTATCCAGACTAAAACTCTAGACAAGGTAACACTCCATTCAGCCACATGCAAACCAAACCACAAAGGTAAGTACTCTCACCATCCCACGTTTGAACCTTGTCAACAATAGTTCATGCTCCCTCTTGTGAGTTAACCCTTGATACCCAACTTACATAAGGCATAAGTCAGGTCACCTGAACTTACAGAGCGCGCCCAACTTAGCCAGGCATAAAGTCAGAGCACCTAAACTTATAGAGCGAATCTGACTTAGCCAAATATACACAAACAGAGGGCACTACTACTTCTCTCTTCTTTGGGCATATGACTAAACCACTCTAGTCGCCTTGAACTGTTTAATAGCCAAGTTATATATATCTCTCTGAACTTGGTCTTCTCAACGGGTGTAAGACTGATTCACTTGCCTAAGACACGATGCTCAGTCGGCCCATGTTACCTTCAGTTATATTCTTAGTTATACTCTCTTCAATTGTGATAATTTATAGTCAAGCTACCTAAGCTTATAGATCGGTCTGACTAGCCTGTTCTTAATAAAATGATAATATAATATAGCCAAGTTATAACCATTGGGTTCCAACATGTGCGAGGCATTGGGTCAGACTACCTAAACTTATAGAGCGGTCTGATCCTTTGCCAAGTTTGTTTCTCTCTGATTCAATCTATGCAAGACAGTAGGTCAGGCTACCTAAACTTATAGAGTGACTTGCCTCCTGCCAAAATTACTCCCTCAGAATAAAGCAGGAGAAGGGATGAACCACCTTAACTTATAGAGCGATTCAAACCTCCTCGTTCAGAACTAAAGAAACAGCGAGAAACTCCCAAATAAACAAGGCAACCCAGGGTACCTAAACTTATAGAGCGCCCTGGGCTTCTAAAAGTCATTCTTAAAGTCAAACCCTCGCAAGTCAGAGCAATCAGGTCACCTAAATTTATAGAGCGTCCTGACTCGCCATGCAATTCACAGCACCGGGTCTCCTCAAACTTATGGGCACCTCCCAGCCACCAGAGCTTCAGGCTACCTAAACTTATAGAGCGGCCCGATGCTCCAAGCATAACCAAAATAAGCAAAGTGTTGGACTTCCCCAAACTTATGGGGACCTCCCAGCCTCAATGACCCAATCAAACCGCATGCAATACTACCTTCCTCCCAACCTTCCCCCAAATGCAACCCACTTCGTTCACAATTTTTTTTCAGGCAATTAACAAAGCTAAGACCGAGATTGCACGTACATTCCTTTACTTCAATCTGATTTATCTTCTGAAAGTCAAACCAAAATCAGATACAGGACTCACACAGTACGCTCAATCAAACCATAGAGAGATGTACAGCTAGGGGTTATAACTGGGTTTATAGGAGTCAGGGAATTACCACTCAGTTCCCTGCCTCCAGGACTCCTCCTGAGTCCCGGCAGAGCTCTCGCAATCGGTGGGGCGAACCTCCCACAGAGGCCTTTACGCGGGTTACGGGTTGTAAGCCTGTCTGCCGTCTTCCTCTCAGAATCAAAGTACCAGACTTAGAAGAAGAAAGGAAGAAGGAGAAACTTTGAGACTCTCAGATCCAAGGGAGTTGCTCTCAGACTCGCGGGAGAGGCCCTTCGATCCTTCAACGTCCGAGGGCCCCGCAATAGCGGCCAAACAAACGCAGCAGCTCGACCAACCAGAAGTCAACGCTAAAGCAGGCTCGCCAGACGAATCCCTAGGCCGCAACAATAACCCTCTTCGCAACTACTCCCCCAGGCTGCAGCGACAGTCTCCCTTACAGTCCAATCACTCTTTCGAAGTGTGGCGGCAACCCTCCTTGCTTTTCACAACCACTTCTTCCAAAACCTCAGCAGCAGCCTTCCCCCACCGGTCCAACCGCATTCACACAGCGCTGAGCAACCGCATTCAAGGCAGCGCAGCAGCCCATAGTAGGCCCAGGCTGCCCAGCAGGTGCTGCTGCAGCATGGTCAACCAAAGGCAAGCTGCAGAGCCCGCAGCGAAAAAAAAACAGCGACGAGGGCCGCAGTTTTGTAGCTCGCTCCCTCCTCCTTGCTTTCTCGTCGCCAAAGCTCGAGTGTGTCCCTCTCAACTCTGGGCAAACAGCACACCGGCAGGTAAGTTCTCAATAACACGGATGGCTTTCTCGCGCCTTCAGTCTGATCGGGTGGCAGGGCAGCACGCAGGTTAACAGGTACGTCTCCAGCCCACAGTTGGCCTCTCCCTGCTTCGTTTCCTTACCTCCCCCGCCGACTGGACTCAAGTTACTCCTTTTTATACCGCACCTTTACCTCCTGTGGTAGAACTGCAGTTGCGTAGTCCTAACCAGCTGTACTCAGAATAGCGCACACTTCATGTGCTTAGTCTCGAAATGTGGACACACACAGCAACATGTGTGGCGTGGCACACGAAAACGTAGCGAGTACAGCAACACAGCGAATATACAGCGGTCTGTGCGGTCGTACCAACCACAGCACAGCAACCCCAATAAGCAGCAATGCAATCGAAACAAAAAGTCGGACCTTCAACAAGCGCAATAGTGATCACCACTACTCTGGCTCATAATTAGTCCTCAGTTCACTCCATGCGTCAACCCGTCGCTGCAATAGCTTGGCAGTCTAAGGCTGGCACCCATCAATCCGATCGCCACCAGCTATGGGTTGGTCAGGGCAGTAGTCAGCTGGCTCTGCAGAGCTTCAACAGTATCCCCTGTCCGCACGGCCATACCAATATCATCTCAGTAGACAGTAACTCTTCAAACAGCGATTCCCGCAACGACACCTGGTCAGCAAGCTCCACCAATTTCGCGGCCCGCTTCTCAGCCCTTCCATCAATAGGAACACAAGCGAACGGATCCCTCCCGAAAATGCAGCCAAGTACATCCGTTAATACGCCGAGCAACGCACTGGTCGACAAGCGGCCTTCACTCTTGCAGCCAGTTTCACACCACTCCATCAGCTCCCAGGGCAGATAACATCTTCACCCACAAGTAAGCCCTTAGGTCCACCATTGCCCCGTGATACTTCCGTCGGACCGACGAGAGAGGTCGAGCAAAATCTTCTGCTAGAACGTGGAGAGACGCGCTGTCTCACCCATGGCTCGCATCATGCTACTTCCATCGCCAACACGAGCATCGCACTGTCCACCAGGCAGGTCCCTACCCCCGTGGCTGGCCCCACTCCATTCAAAGGAGCATCGCACTGGCCAGCAGGTAAGTCTTCAGCCCGCCCGTGTACCCTCATGCTTGAACCCCTCGTGACCGCTCTCACATACTTCGATCGACAGAACGGGCGAATCCGGATTAATCTACCGCTGGACCACGGAAATGTACTTGGTCATACTCCTACCCGCAGCCTTCGGAGTTCGTACGCGCCATCAGGTAAGTCTCCTACCCCGCGATTCACCCCCCCGCCATCCTGCTTACTAGAATAAGCAAAATCAAATGAACCTCTACCCGAATCCCGGCCACATTCATTCACACTTGCTAAGTTCAAGCCTTCCCTTCCCGCCATATCCCGACTTTTCGCGCACTCGATTCTCACTCTTCGCTCCCTTGCTGCTCACCAACTCGTCGTCCTAAGAGCATAGTTCGTCTCGCCCGGCGTCTAAACTCCGAAAATGCCTCCTCCCTCGACCATTTCACCATGGAATGAGCGCGATATGCCGCCCTCCTCTCTCACTCCCGTCTCGCTCTTCGTCTCCCTTCTCCTCATGTTGTCGTCAACTTGCATTAGCGCCTCACGACCGAACCACTCCCCCTCTCCGACCGACCAGCGCGCGGACTCGGGCCGTAAGAGATCGGATGTTTCAAAACGGAAATAGGAGGACCGCCCTAACTTTATACGCGTCCGCTTGCCGCTAAGGCCGAGCTAAACTTGCCACAGGGTGTCCCGAAGGACTCAGCCGGGGTGATGCCCCACGACCTCTTGGAACCGATATGGCCACATTGCTGTTTTTCCTTAACGCATGAACCTGCCCTGCGTTTCAAAATTTATGCGTGCCAACTTTGCACAGGGGTCATGCGAATCTTTTGTATCATTCCCAATCTTTCGGATGCCCCGAAGGACTCCATCTGGGGTAACTCCCCGTGTTCGCACCGAAGGCCCAGCGGCCCCTCTCTTCGCACGTACCCGGCCTTTCTCACGGTCGGGTTCATTCCCCCGCCCGTGGGCGTCACCCTTGCACAACTGTCTTACGGATCTACCGATCCGGTTTTTAGCAGATGCCCCGAAGGACTTTTCTGCAGATAGCACCCGCAACTCCTCGCCATTCGTACGGCTGCAATGCCGCCTTCCCCCTAACCCATGAACCTAGCCCATGTCCCAGGGCTTATACGTGCCAGCCTTTGCGCGAGGCCATGCTAATCTTTTCTATGTCGTTTCAAATCTAATAGATACCCCTGGGTATGTCACTTGGGTCAAAAACCCCCACGGCCCTTTGTGCCCTTTTTGCAGGTATCTAGCTCGTTTCCCCACCCTGATTCATTTCCTGGCTTCACAAGCATCACCCCCTTTGCTCAGGCTTCACGAATCTCCTCCTCGAATATGCTCCCTGCTGCGCGGCGCCCCACCGAGGCCAGTCCCTCATCAACTAAAAATGGCCTCGGTCGTAAACGGCACTAAAGCGCATGGCCCAGGCACAAAACCCTCCATACCAAGCTCGCGGGTAAATCGACACACTGCCCTGCCGCTAAAGTCGCAGGCCTTGAGACTAGGGCCGGGTCTTCGAGGTAAGGACGGGGTCCCGAAAACAACAATTGGGCTTTAAGCGAAACAAAACCAACCCCTCGAGTCAGGGTCGACAAGGAAAAAACCATCGGGGCTCCCCTAGTCCTGCGGTGAACCCCCATGATCGGGCTCCTCCAGCAAAACAAAATGAGGATAATCCCCGCGGGACCCTCGACCCCTCAACTCCGCTATGCCCCATTGTTCCTACACTACCGTCCGCTGGCCTCGACCCCCGCACCTCTACCGTACAAGTCCAGTATTGTAACCAATAGGGCTAAGCCCAAGCCTGGCGCCAACCCGTGCGAAATTCTTTATAAGGCGGTGTGGCCTACCGTTCAGGTCGAGAAAACGGCCCAAGCCTCTCCTTCTCCTGCACACATGTGCGCGGCCGCTGAGTACCCACGCCGCCTTGCCCAGGTCGCCGCTCGGCCACCACTTACGCCGCCCCGTATGCCGAACCTGCCGCCGGTTGAACGTGGCCACCAAACATTCGAGCCTTCTGACCCCTAATTTAATCAAAAAAAAAATATAAAAAATCAGCCAGATAATTATACCAGCGTCGCGACTAATTTTTAACAGAAAAATAACACGCGCGCCTTGAAACTGCGCGCCCACTCGCCCTTCCTACTCAGACAGACTTTAGCCTACGTGCGGATGGTCACCGCGTTTTCGCACAGGCACTCAGAGTCCAAGTTAACGAGGTCTTTCTATCACTTGCAAAAACCAGGGCGGATACCCTTGTAAGGGTATTCGCGCCGACAACGTCATCACACAGATAGACAACAGAACAGCGAAAGTTAGACTTAGGAATTAGAAGTAGATTAAGTTGTTTTTTTCTTTGGTTACCGGGCTTCTTGTTGTGAAGAAAGCGGCCGTGAAATTTATTATTGTTTATTAGTTATTTATTGCGCGACAAACGCAAATCATGATGTTTCATTTCTGGAAATGTCTGAAACTCTCGGTGCTCACGCGTTTCATCTCACTTCTGTTCTATCATGTTTCAGTAGTTCTTGCGGTAGATGAAGAACAGCGTGAACCACAGACCAGGCAACAAGTTGATGAACGGAAGAAAGTCTTGATTGCCCTTTTGAATCAACTTGAGTCTGAACTCCATGGCACTGGTCCAGAGGCTGAGTCCCATGTTCGTGCATTGTATGATTTGCAGGCACTAAGAACTGCTATTGAAACTGCGGAAACTGGGACAGACGTCCTTGCTGTCCAAGGCATACTGATCAAGTGCAATAACGCACTTGATGATTTTGTCATTGGTCAGTTTGCTGAAACTGAGAATAAACAGAAACAAGAAGAACAGAAGACGGTTTTCGAAGAAGTCTTGGATGAAAACATCAGACAACTCGAGAAGGCACTTGAGAAAGAGAAGAAAAAAAAAGAAGAAATGAAAAAGGAAAAAAAGAAAAATACACAGCAAGAAAGAAAGATAGAGGAAATCAGACAGAATGTTGTTGTGACCGAAGGGGAAGAACAAACTGTCTCCATTTCTCAGTTAGTGACTTATCTTGCCCATCTTGAGATGAAAATGGACCAGTACGCTGTCCGGATTGACGAGGTAACCGCGGGTTTACAGACTATCACCAATCTGGTCAAGGGAAAAAACAAGGTGACTGAGGAAGACAAAACTGAGAAAGAAAAGAAACCAAAAAAATTGATGGGAGATGCTTTCAAGGCACTCGAGGTAGGGATGAAGAAGACCGGAGGAAAGAAAGGAGAACCTTTAAGTCCGCCTTTGAGTCCGCCTTTGAGTCCGCCGAAGTCTCCCGGTGGAAAGAAGACTACCACCCCACAACCCGAGAAACCAAAAAAAAGAGAAAAAGGTCAAGATGAAATTGCCTTTTACGTTTTGTAATAAAAAAGACGAAAATCTGCTTTTGTGGATTGCTGAGACTCAGACGTACGTTGGAACAGCCCATGTAGAAGAACAATCTCAAGTTGCTTTCTCAACATCTTGCTTGAGAGGGGAAGCAAAAAAATGGGTACTATCGGAAGCTAACGCCGCAGGGTTTGACGACATTGGTGACTGGGATGGTACCTTGACTCTGAAGCAGTTCCTTGCAAAGATCAAGGAACACTTCTTGGATAAGACCACGGCTGATAAAGCCTTTGACCAGCTTACCACCATTGGTCAAAAACACTGGACCTCAGTAGAGTCCCTGTCACGGGAGGTCGACCGGTTGTTGCAGGTTCCAGGATTGAACCTGCAGGACAACCAAGTCTTGTAAATCTACTCCCGTGCTCTGGTCGAGCCTATTCGTGGACAACTTGTGGCAGAGTCTAAGTCAGGCAAGTACAACTATAGGCAGTTTCGGGATTTGGCTCTCCAGAGAGAGCAAATGACATCTCAAGTTAAGAACGCGTATGCATCTGTGGTGAAGCATGATGGTGGTGGTGGTGGTGCAGGTTATGGAAAGCGAGTGATCTGGCGTAAAAAACGTCAAGACCACACCCTCGTCGTCTTCGACAACGATACTATGGAGAAGTGGTCATTGGAGGCCGAGGGTGTGGAAAGCAACGGTGAGTCCGGGAAGGGGGACGTCACCGCTGCCATGGTCAACAAGGGAGGGTCACGACCGCCAGGTAAGAAGAGGAGACCACGCTCATTTCCCGAGCATCCCGACATTGCGGCAGGGAAGCCCTGGGAGAAGATGGATCTGTCACGAGAAACGTGGCAGAAAAGGATGGACAACGTGCAGTGTCTGAAATGCGGCACTGTTGCGCACGTGATTGCATGGTGCCCGCTCATCCGAAACCGGAACCCAAAAGTGAGCGGCCAGTAGGAGTAGCATTTGCTCTACTGAGTCTAAGGGTTTGGATCAGACTGAAGGTAAGGTGTTGACTAACCCTTCCAAACCTTCGACTCACATGGCAGAGGATGGTTCTTCTTCGGCCCATCGTCCAGAACACCCTGAACCTATCTTATGTTCTGTCTCTCTGGACGACTCTCTTGACGAGCGTAGTAACGAGTTGCTGGCATTACGAAGCTCGTAGGCTAAGAAAGCAAAGTCCAAGGGTGACCTACTACTCGCGGATGTAGAGATTGCACACACACGCGTAGGTGCACTATTAGACTCAGGATCCACGCGATCCTACATTTCAGAGAAAGCAATTCGCAAGTTGCATCTCGGAATGAAAGTGAAAACTTCGTCCCGACCTAAACTTCCTAAAGAGTTCTCTTTAGAAGAACTGTGTGTTCATTCAACTCGCAACGGGAATTATTCAACTCCGTTGAACCCGTTGAATGGCCATGAGGCTCGAGTTGAATCCCCGTTAAACGGTTTAACGGGGGCTTTCCGTTGAAATCCGATCAACGGGTCGAGCCCAATGGGCCTCGGACACGTGGCAGGATACGCGTGGAAAAAAAAAAGTGAAAAAAAAAAGTAAAAAATCTGCCCTCTATGTGTGTGTGTGCGCGTGTGTGTGTGTGTGTCTGTGTGTGCGTTCATGTGTGTGTGTGTGTGTGTGTGTATGTGTGTGTGTGTGTGTGTGTGTGTGTGTGTGTGTGTGTGTGTGTGTGTGATCCGGTGGGGGTGATAGGGGCGACCCATCCCCTACCAATCAATCAATCAATCAAAAGAGAGAAAAAAAGTTAAAAAAAAAAAAGGAAAACCCGTTTTTCTCGTTTTTTTTTACTTTTCCTTTTTTCTTTTGATTGATTGATTGATTGATTGATTTTTGATTGATTGATTGATTGATTGATTGATTGATTGATTGATTGGTGGGGGATGGGTCGCCCCCCCAAACCTCACCCAATCACACACACACACACACACACACACACACACACACACACACACACACTTGCGCCGAAGTTGAGCGACTTCGGGGAAAGAAAGTGTGTGTGTGTGTGTGTGTGTGTGTGTGTGTGTGTGTGTGTGTGTGTGATTGGGTGGGGGTTGGGGGGCCGACCCATCCCCCACAAATCAATCAATCAATCAAAAGAGAAAAAAAAAACGGGAAAAAAAAAACGGGAAAACCCGCTTTTCTCGTTTTTTTTTT
>BFEA01000645.1:95917-109408 GCA_003427395.1 Chara braunii
TTTCTACTTCACGTGCTTACGCTCTTAGTGAATAGTTCTGTGACAATATATATATATATATATATATATTGTCAAATATATATATATATACATGTCTCCTGAGGGTAGTAACTATACTACCTCAGGAGCTGTCTCTTATACACATCTAGATGTGTATAAGAGACAGGTGTGTGTGTGTGTGTGTGTGTGTGTGTGTGTGTGTGTGTGTCTGATTGGGTGGGGGTGGGGGGGGCGACCCATCCCCCACCAATCAATCAATCAATCAATCAATAAAAAAAAATTAATAATAATAAATCTATGCGTTTTGAGTCTGGTCTTGTTTTTGATTTTTTTTAAAAATAATTTAAATGCTCAAAAAATAAAAATAAAAATATTGGGATGTAGAGAGCAAAAAAATCTACACCCCAATATTTTATTTTATTTTTTTAGTTATTTTTTGGCAGTGAAAAAAAATTCCGCGGGGCGAGTTGTACCACGTTGTAACGGGGTATAACGCGAAGTTGAAACGGGGGTTCAACGGGAGTTGAACTGTTCAACTCCAAACCCCCGTTGAATCAAATTTCGGACACGTAGTAGAAGAAGATGTAACGCAGAAACTGCTGCCTGTCTATTTTGGACCCTGGGAAGTTCTCAAAGTTATGGGAGATGCTAAGGGACCGTTCTATCGGATTGATATACCCCCCACCTCAAAACTTATCCCGTCTTCCACGCGTCCAAACTGTTACCTTACGTGGAAGGAGACAAATTCCCAAATAGACCCTCTATGATACCCCCTTCCATGGATGGAGGATATGAGGTGGACAGGATCATCGAACATGGATATTTTTCCAACGGAGGACGTGGACGTCCGCAAAAGCAATTCAAGGTAAAATTTAAAACTCAACCACCCTCTGAAGATAGGTGGTTCTCTAAAAGACAATTGCTTGAATCTGCTCCTGACATTGTCTCTGCATACGAAAGAGGAATGAGGTCCTAAACATTTCTGCGATGGAACTCGAAATCCGGTCGGCAGGAATGCAGTAACTCGTGTGCACAGGCTGTCGGGGCTCAGATCCGCCCCAGGCAGCGCAGGCCTTTCTGGCTCTGCGCTTGGGCTGTGTGACCAGGCACTGCCCAGGCCACAGTCCGCTGCGTCCAGCCGTGAGACCGAACGCTGCGTGTTGGAAATTCAAAGGTCAAAGTCAACTGTAGAGTCAAAGGTACCATGCCCAGGCCCTTGGTTGGATACACTCACTTGTGGTGTGCAGGTACCCAGACAGCACCCAGACCGGAGAGGATTCGGTTTCGGAATAATCTGAGCCCTCGTCCGCATTGAGATCTGGACGACTGAGGAAGGAAGCCTCTAGGGCCTAGACCCCGAGTCAACACTACATAAGAGCTGACTTCCCTGGCTTTGACATTCATTCAGTCTTGCGTCAATGCTGACTTTCGGCTTTGACGACGACGCTGGCCCTATGCTGTGACGCTGGCTGGACGCTGGCTTATGCTGGCACTTGCGGGATACAGCGACGCGCTGCTTGCCAGGCATGGTGGCTGGCTTGCACCTGTCTTCTTGGTATGCTGACGTGGCAGCTGCCACGCGTTGCTGCTGACGTGGCCGCTGCCATGTGTGTTCATTGCTGATGTGGCGGCTACATTGGGAGAATACTGCTGTTCTGATTCGTCGTACTCAGGAGGAGATCATGACTGTGGGAGGATCAGAGATACGTACCTGTTTATCTTGAGGTCGATGATGCTCCAGAGCTGATGAGGGACTATTGACGTGCCACATGGCACATTGGAAGAGAATTTCAGATATCATTCAAATCATTGTTTACTGAGGTGGCGATCGTGGGGAGAGAGCCCGAAGTAGAAGAGGGCTTTGTCCTTCTTCCACCCTCTAAGTTTCTTCTCCCCCCTTTCTTCTTCGTCTGTGTATGATTATCCCATCTCTTTGTATCTGGAAACGATTACGATTATTGACATTTCATCAGCGGGTTGACGACTTTCTGGGTTTGCATTATTGACGAGTATCATCACGATCTGGGTCCATTGCAGTTCAAGCCTGTTCTCTAGGATACGCGTTTGAAATTCGCCGGTTCAAGTTTGAGATACGCCTTTAAGTTTGAAAACTGTTCTCTGAGATACACCTTTAAGGCTCGTCGGGTCAAGTTTGAAAATTACTGTTCTAGTCTGTTCTCTGAGATACGCATTGAGATTCGTCCGTTCACGTCTGAAATACGCTCTTGGGGTTTAACTGTACAAGCCTTCTCTCTGAGTTACGCTTTTGAGGTTCATCAGTTCCACTCTGAAATACACTTTCAGGGTTGTCAGTCCACGCCAGTTCGCTGAAATATATACTTTTGGGGGTTCTATGGTTCCAGTCCTCTCCTTCTCACTAAAAGACACCCTTGGGGCCACACTCTTTTCAGTCTTAATTGACTCTAGTCTGTTCTTTGAAAATTTCCTTTCTACGGGCCTCCTGCGGGCCTTGCCTGTCCGGATCTGTTCGCAAAAGATTTCTCAAGTAGCAAGGGGCAAGACTGGTCCAGCACGTATCCTAACGATTCGCAGGGTCTAATGAGGGGGCTCTAGCTCGGCGAGACCCTTCGCCGCGTGACCGGTCAGGTATGGGCTGCACCGGGCGACACCGATACCTCACCGAAAACGAAACGAAAAAAAAAAAAAAAAGAAGTCAGTTTCGGAACTTCGGAGGGAAAAAGAGGTCGCACGGAAAATCCTGAGGCCTACATTGTATTTCAAACAAATTGTGGTACCAGTACCACAAACACATTCCCGCTACCAGTACCCACTAGTAGCAGCTTCGGAAAAAACTGGCGTGCAGGGGGCGTGTCGGTTCAGGAAATCAGGCCCGGATGTACTGGTGGTTTAAGACGTGCAATTCCGCAGACTAGACCATAGAGTATAGTAGACACATGCAGACATACACCAGTACCTCACCCAGCTAAAAAATCCTGGAGCGGCCATTAACGCACCACACCCAACGGGGGTCAGGGAGTGGAATGCCCGGTCTATCCCAAATGCACGGGCAGAAACAGAATGGGGAAAAAAAAAAAAAATCGAAGGAAAAAAACGGTTCTTTTTGTCAACTGGTAATGAACGGCGCGGGGAACGAGAGAGAGAGAGAGAGAGAGAGAGAGAGAGAGAGAGAGAGAGAGAGAGAGGCGTGTGAAGTGGGAATGAATCTTCCAGCGGGTTGTGGAAGATACATTTTGATTCCGCTAGTTTGGAAGGCAGGAAGATTTGTTGTCGACACATGCAGTGTCTCTCTCGAGAACGCGGGAAGATTCATTGTTGACACAGTCTCTCTCTCTCTCTCTCTCTCTCTCTCTCTCTCTCTCTCTCTCTCTCTCTCTCTCTCTCTCTCTCTTGTGACCGCGCATTTCATTTCTTTGTTGGTTTCCTTTAATTCTTTTTTGAGTCTTGTTCTTTTTTTTTTTTCTTTGGTCTAGGCTCGGCAAGGCTCGGCATAGCTGGGTGATGTACTTGTGGTTCAAGAAACTTCATGCTTCATTGTACCATACGACTTTGCCCAAAATGGAAGGCTCCAGAAGACGAGAAAACACAACAGGAGTTGCAGCCTCCAGATTGCCAATAGGCATTTTCAGAACGCCGTACCCTCAATTTCATAAATTCCGGGCCGAAAAACGAGATTCCAATTTTGTTCAAAAAATATATATTGTCCATTTTAACAAAATCGCTGCTAACCCAAGTACACTCCCTCTATAAGGCATTCTGCCCATGGCACATTCAAATTTAACGCCCCATTCTATTCAAATATAACAGTCAAGCGTTATATTCGAGGGGGCGTTCTATTCGAAGAAGCGTGAGTAAAAACAAAAATCTGATTTTTTTTTTGGGTAAGTTGAATATAACGCCCAGGCGTTATACAGGCAAAGACCGTGGCGAAACCCCCTGGCTCTTAGACCATCTTCTCACACTGGAATTGCTTCGAATGTATCTGACCTCAACTGCAGCATACAGAACGGCGACCGTATTCCCAAGAAAAAAAAAAAAAAAAAAAAAAAAATCAAAAAACTTTGGAAAGTGAGGATAAAAAAAAAAAAAAAAAAAAAAAAAAAAAAGAGTGAGGACTATGCCTTCAGTTCGTACACCCATGAACTGTTGAAATGCAGACCTTATTCAAATCTGTCACTTAGTTCAGCTGCTGAGGAAGCAGGTTTATATCCCTGCGCCACCCCCTCCTCCCCCCGCTCTTCCCCATGTCAGCTTCGTTGAAGCTCAGGGCATACTCACACTAAGCCCTTTTTCTGCCAATTTATGCTATAGAGTGATTATGCTCTCAACACCTTGCTCTTAGAGCATGTACTCCCAATGAAACTGATCATTCGGAGGAATCTGCCCGCAGCATGGAGAGGGTATCCAAAAAAGGAAAGGGAAAAAGAAAAGGGGAACGGCAGCCGCGGCGCGAACGAGTTTCGAATAGGCGAAAAAAACACACGCCTGCAAAACAAACAGCTGCCGAATTTGAAAAGGCAATGAAAGCACCGCAGCTGTGACAAGGGCACAGATGTCATAACTGCAGGGGCAGGCCGTGGTACCAAACACGAAATGAAAAAAGAAAGAAAAGTCTGGTTTGACTGAAATCGCCATTTCAAACTCGCGCCATGAGCACAGTGCCATTTAGTGTTTTTTTTTTTTTTTTGGCCTTTTCAAACGCAAGACCTGCTGTGTCCGCCGCTGTTTCAATAAAATAAAAAACACTTAGGAAAGTGCTAACGTGAGTATGGCCTCGGTCCGTACAACCATGAACAGTTGAAATAAAGACCTGAATTCAAATGCATCAGTGTGTCAGCTTTGAAATGCGGATCTGAGTTCGGATGCGTCTTTATCTTCGGCGGTGTCAGAGGGGGGGCCTACGCTATGGCCCCCATGTCAGCTTTGTTGAAGCTCAGGGCATACTCCACTAGGACATTTTCTTCCGAATTGTACAGGTGATACTGGTCATATTCATCTAGTCCGTAACTGCAGTCAGATACGCTTAGAAAAGTGCTACCTTCTTCCCCCGAATATAACGCATATGTGTTATATTCGAGTTTTCAAAAAAATCAAAAAAATCGAATAGAACGCATATGCGTTGTAGTCGAAAATTAGGGCTATATGAATAGAACGGATAGTACTCTTTGTATTCGAATAGAACACACCCTATGCTACAACGCATAGGCGTTATGTTGGAGGGAAAAAGGTAGTGCGAGTATGCCCTCGCCGTCGTTATGTTCGGGGGAAAAAGGTA
This sequence comes from Chara braunii, assembly GCA_003427395.1. Classification (NCBI taxonomy): domain Eukaryota; kingdom Viridiplantae; phylum Streptophyta; class Charophyceae; order Charales; family Characeae; genus Chara; species Chara braunii. The sequence continues at coordinate 101,172 of BFEA01000645.1, forward strand.
GTGTGAGTATGCCCTTGCCGTCGTGCCATGACTCTCCCCCCACAGGCTCACCTAGCGTCGATGCACATTGGAACTGATTTGGATGTAGCTCACCGCAATTGCAGCATATGGGAAAAGAAATTAAAAAAATCTGAACGGCTTAATCGAGTCTGTAACTAGGGCCAAATACACTTAGGAAAGTGCTTTTTTTTTTTTTTTTTAATCAGAACCTCTCGGTTCTGGCTCCTGCCATTCTGGGGAGCGACAGTCCGGTTCCTACTCCCCCGGCAAGTCAAAATAAGTACAACAAACTGACACACGCTCCTCCCCATTCTGGTTGAGAGGTCCGAGTGGACGGCATTGATTACTTCCTTAAGGAAGGATATACCACCCCTCACCCCTGCCTAAGTTAGCCTGCTTGACTTAAGTTCTGACTGTTGAGAACCAGGCTGTACAAAAGACTTGTATACAATGGATCGGCTATTTCACTCCTCTCAGCTACTCTGCTGTCTGATCTGAATTTAAACGCTGGAGATCCTTGCCTGTATCATGAACTAAATGATCTGCTGGTGAAGGTGGTATCTTTAAACCATATCATCCCTGGGCCTTCAGAGCCCATCGTCAGCCCCATACCAATGTAGGTCTACTATTGTTAACTGATGGGGTGGGAAGGGATCCGGAAACTCGGTGGCTGGTCGCAGCGGGAGCCCCTGTTCTACCACAGTCCAATCTTTAAAGCAAATACCGTAATCCCTTCTAAACACACCCTGATGATCCCCCTGGGCAGGTCTACCTTCCCATCGGACGGAGGCAATCCAGCCCCCGCTCTCGCTGCCCAACCAGTCTCTTGAGAATCGCTGGATTGATTGTGCTATGTCCTTGGCTGAGTGGAACAAGTCCAATTGGTTTTTTGTTCGTTGCCACTGTACCATTAATTCTTGTTGAACATATTGCTTTATCGTGTCTATCACCTCTCCCTCCTCCATACGGGCGCCCTCGATGGCATATATACAGCGTCTCCTCCAGAGAGCCCACATGACAGCTCTCCTTCCTATTTTAAACATAGTGTTCTCGAAGGCGCTATCTGTGGGGGAGGACCAGGATTCACACAGTATGGCTCTCCAGTCCCAAGGCCATTTTGATCCTGTGTCCAGGCGGGACCAAATTCTATCCCACCATCGCCATGTGAGGACAGCGCCTGGACATTGCATGAATATATGCGCAATGGTTTCCGGGATTCTGCGGGAGGGGAAGACGGTGTGGCACGATTTGCACCACGGCAGTGCCAGCCCTCTCTGCTCCAGGCGGGTTCGATCAATCAACCAGTCGTTGGTGGTTTTTTTTTTTTGCAAACTCTTCCTTCTTCTCCTCGGCTATGTCTGCCTTCACCTTCTTCGTCTCTCCCTTCCTCCTCTTCGTCTACCTCTCTTCTTCTTCCCTTGTCTGAACTCCGCGGCTATGGCCGCCTTCGTCTTCTTCACAGCAGCGCAGCTTACAGGTATGTGACAGCCAACTTGTATTGCTCGTCTTTCTCTCTCTCGTAATCTCAGAATCAGCAGGTATGTAACCAAACTTGTATCGCTCAACCTCACCCTCTCTCTCTCTCTCTCTCTCTCTCTCTCTCTCTCTCTCTCTCTCGGTCTTCTTCTTCGTCGTGTGTCTTGGATGCAGGTGCGCGGCGGCTTCTTCCTCCTCCAGCGGCCACCTCAGCTATGGCGCATCCTGCTGCGCGCATGGAATAGCGGGTACCAGCTCTGATACCAATGCAATCAGACTTGCATCATTCACCAACTCAACCATATGCAAACAGATGACAAACTGCTTCGGCGCAGTGCGCCCAACCCAAGCTCAGAGATATGGAGAACTTGAACTCAATTCAGAAACAAACTCGTATACACACCCTCACTCTGGCGCCCAAACTCTTATCTGTTCACACACAGTCTTCGGATCACCCTGAATATCCCACACGCATCACTCTGCACTCTCCCATATACACACACAGAACACTAACACTCTAACTCGCAGCTATGGCTGCTCTAACGGAACTAACACTACACTCCTTCCTCATGCCCCCTTCGTCCTACGGGCTTCCTGCAGACCTCCTCGCACAAACGCTTCTGGCAGCGTTTCCCCATGGCTCACGCAGTGAATGTCTGAATGGCTGGGCGCTGCATCTTTATTTATACTTCTGTTGATGCTGGTCTGCCTCCCTTCCATTGGGCCCTTGGTGCACACAGTCCCTCATGGTACTTGCTGGACCGCACTGGGACTGACTGGACCCTACTACCGACTGCATGGGGACTCACCGCCGACTTACTGCTATTGCACTGACCCACTTGACCACTTGGCTGGCCTTTTAGTCCCCACTTGCCCACTTGACCACTTGGCTCACCACTTGACCACTTGGCTGGCCTCTTAGTGCCCACTTGCCCACTTGGCTCACCACTTGACCACTTGGCTCACCACTTGACCACTTGGCTGGCCTCTTAGTGCCCACTTGCCCACTTGGCTCACCACTTGCCCACTGGTCGACCTTCTAGAAGGCCACAGCTACGACTTCCAGACTTCACTAAGACTTCTACTCTACAGGTCTACAGATCGAACCCCTATCACCTACGGACCTCTACAACAGTCTACGAACTGTTACTAATACGCAGGTCACGGGTTCAACTCTCGGGTGCGGCACAGGTAATGTACACAGGTAAGGTCGGGGTCTAGGGATCGAGCCCTAGGATCTGCATCTGCTACTGCAGAAAGGTGAAAACCGTTTCAGTGACAATATATGTACGGTTTACCGGGCAGCTCTGGTTGACAATATATACTATATAGGGTTCAGCCTCCTGATGAGTCGGTGAAACTCCGACGAAACAGTTTGTCACAGCCCCTCGTTTGTTGTCCTCTTCTCCCTCTCTGCCTACGGTTTACCGGGAAGTTCTGTTTGATGATAGCCCCTCGTTTGTTGTCCTCTTCTCCCTCTCTGCCTACGGTTTACCGGGCAGTTCTATTTGACGATATATATACACACCTAAACCATCTCATGGCTGATTATTTAATATTCATATTTGCGTCCTCTATTTTATGGTATCTCAAGTGCCGAGAAACGGGTACAAGTCCTTCGGGACATCCATTAAAATTGGAACGATATAGAGAAGATAGATTAGCATGGCCCCTGCGCAAGGATGACACGCGTAAATCGGGAAATGGTCCAAAAAGGGAAAAAAAAGAAAAAAAGAAACGGGTACAAAAACATACAAGTAAATGAATCCAACTTCACAGATACCAACGAAATTGAGATAGCAATGAAAGGGAAGACTGTGTGAAGAAGAAGAGCAAGTGCATGGAATTATATCTATATAAAAAAAAAAAGACACTGTGTTGTCATGTCAATTTTCAAGTTGCTCCTCCCTCTTCTTCCTCAGGACTCCTCTTTTTTTTTTTTTTTCCCCCTCTCTTTAAGAAGGACCGGACTTGGCTTTTGGGTTTGTATATTACAATGAGCCAGGAAATTGGGCCTGGCGTACCTCACAAAAGATAGGTGGTCCAATTGGCAGCCGAGACATCACCTGTCAACCCCTCTCCCCCCCCCCCCCCCCCCCCCCCCCCCCCCCSSCCTCAATGTATTCTCTATCTATATTCTTCACATCCAAACCGGACAGCAGATCTTTGGGAAAAATAAAATATAATTGAAAAAGACTGCAAACGCAATTCCATTCTCCAATCCCATCTCTCCCTAGCGCCGGCTTATTCAAGGATATTGCCTTTTTTTTTTTTTTTTTTTTTTTTAAATCGAAGGATATACTGTATTACTGGTGGAACGTGAAATGACAATGCCAGTTGTGTCTGAAACTGCATGGAGTCCCCTATTTTTATATTTATGCACTTTTTTTTTCCTTCTTTTAATTGTGAGCACATTGCCACCCTTAAAAAAAAAAAAAAAAAAAAAAAAAACATTTAATTCAATACTCAAAATGGTACCTTAGTTTGAAATTTCAGAAGTTAATTTATAATAATTTGATAGTGGAAATCATGGTACCCTCGTTTTAAATCGCAGAAATGCAAGTTGAATTATTAATTTAATAAATTTAATAAATTGAAATCAACTCGCATATCATTGAAATCATGTGATATGTCAATCTGTTTCCTAACTTCCCACTGACAAAGAGTGACTCTTTGCATGAATCTCTTTCTCCCTCCTCCCCCTCCCCCCCTTCTTCTCACCCCTCTTCCGCTTTTTGTTTTTTCTTTGGGCTCATCGTTGAGGCAGTCCAGCTGTGTATCGTGCAGTGAAGTGAAAGGGTTACCAGGTCCCGACCCCAATTCAGGTGAATTCACCTTCCTCTGGCCTTGCTCTATGATTCATTAAATATAGTACTCTAATAATAGAGCCCCCCGCCCAAAAAAAAAAAGAACTGAACCCGGTTTTTGTTTTGCTACTGATTTCAACACAGGACGAATCTGTATCTTCCAAAACAGGAAGAATATATGTATTTCAAAACAGGAAGTATATAACAGTTTGTCACAGCTCCTCGTTGGTTGTCCTCTTCTCCCTCTCTGCCTGCGGTTTACCAGGCAGTTCTGTTTGACGATATATATATGTAGAGGCACGGTGGAGGAGGCGTTAAGAAGACTGAGAAACTGAATGATTTCAATGTGTCTTTGTTTTTTATTTTTATCCTTTGTTCAGTGTAAATTCTTTTTGTAAAACACTGAGAGAAATAAGAATACAGTGAAATAAAGAATAAGAGGACACTGTTTTGTGTCATTCTAGTTTGTCTGTCTCTTTGCCTGTCTGTCCTTTCATTTTTCTTTTCTTCGCTCATCTTATTTCTTTTTCTACTTCACGTGCTTACGCTCTTAGTGAATAGTTCTGTGACAATATATATATATATATATATATATTGTCAAATATATATATATATACATGTATTTGTTGTGCTCTTCTCCCTCTCTGCCGATGGTTTACAGTGTGAAACAGAGAGGGAGAAGAGGACAACAAACGAGGGGCTGTGACAAACTGTTTCGTATATATATCGTCACAAATATATATATATATATCGTCAAATATATATATTTATATATACCTCCTGAGGGTAGTAACTATACTACCTCAGGAGGCTTTACTGTAAACGTCTTACAGTTAGCATTCCACGGTCGCCACCTTCTTATGCATCATGCGATGCCAGGCGATCACCTTAATGCCCATCCTCATATTTCTGCCGGCATTTTGCACAGACCCGGGCATTATATGGCGCTCATTCGTGCAGCGGCCCAGTGGGAACTGTGGGATAGTGGCACGAGGCTATTTTCAACAGAAATGAATTTTTGTGTGCCTTGCCGAATCATACGCTATTCTGGATTGTTGACCGGCTCTCGTGTGACACTTGTCGGGACAGAGATGCGGTGCGCCTTGGCTGTGGAATGCATCATCTATGCCATCGCCATTATCAATCTATTGCGACTACCGCCATCTGTGCTGAAGGGTGTCCAACATTTCCTCATTGTACACATCCCTATCACCCAGATATACGTTGTCCCTTTTGTGCCCAAGGACGCTATCAGAACTGCATGATGCCGCACTGTGATGAACGTCCTGCTGTTCTTTTGACATGTGGACAACATGTCCTCTGTCAGGACTGTTTTGATGGGATGGTTCGTGCTAGCCGTCCTGCGGAATGCTGTGCTGGCGCAGCTCTCCTTGGGTATCCTTGTGAACATCCACATCATCCTCACCATAGCTGTGGTGGGGACAGATAAAGCCTTCGACACTACCGACAGATACAGAATTAAAGAAAGAAGAAGTAAAAAATGGGAAGAAGTACAGATTGTTGAAGAAAGAAAAAAAGGAAAAAAGAAAAACAAGAAAAAAGGAAAAATGTGTTGATCTGTGTGATATGTTATTTGCTTTGTGGCAATTGGATTATCTGTGGGATGTGTCATTTGCTTTGTTTGACTGATAGGCTTTCTTTCCCTGTCAGGTTTGGTTTCCTCCTCCTTTTCTTTACCTCTTTGCCTTTTGGCTGCGTGCAAGTGGGTCCTTGTGACACACGGGGATGGGGGCAGCCAGCGCTCAACCTGCCATCCACGTGGCTGGCCTTGTACGTAAGAGGTGATCAACAGGTGGAGCTTTCCTTCCTTATTTCTTCCTTCTTTTGTTTTGACTTTTTCGCATTTGCGCTCTGATCCACAGTGTATATATATCGTCAAACAGAACTGCCTGGTAAACCGTAGGCAGAGAGGGAGAAGAGGACAACAAACGAACTGTTTCGTCGGAGTTTCATACATGTGTGTTACCAACCGGGCTGCCCGGATCACCTTGTTTGCCCGGGCGGCCAGGCCGGGCAAGGGCCCGGGAATGGCCCTGTACCCCACTCCCCCCCAAAAAAACAAAAAAATCCGAAAAAAAATATTTTGTGCAGAAAAATAAAATGAACAACTTTTGCCTCAGGGTCACATTGATTTTTTTTTCCAAATTAAAAATAGAAAATGAACTCATTTTTGGGCCGGCTGGGCATGTGGTCTCGGGCCACTCTGGTAACGTAGTAAATAATATAAATAAATCATGAAATATGGAAGGCCTCCCACGACTCAACACCCCAATTCGAAGTTAGGGATCTAAGTCCAAGGCCAAAACGAGTCAGTCGGTCAGGCCCTGCAAGGTCACAGTCGGGAGCCCAGGGGTAAGTCGAACAGGTATCCGCTGGGAAGTCATGTCCGAAACAAAATTGCATTTCGAAAACAAGAGTCAGGTCCCCCGTTGAAAGGCCACGTCCCAAAGGCAAGAGGCACGTCTGTAGGCAGAGGTCGTGTCCTGTGGCAAAAGTCACTGTCCACAGTCAAAAGTCATGTGCCAAAGATGAGAAGTCATAACTCGCAGACCCAGCCAGCAGAAGCCAATGAAAATTCGGGAAAGGTACCAGGCCTCACATTCTGAAACAGGCAGGCCGTGGGCATGTGGTAGTGGGTCCAAGACAAGTCAAGGACAGCAGGGGCTGGGACCAGTCAAAGGCAAACGAAATCCATATGAGGACTGGCCAGGCACATTCCAGGGGGGGATTGCTCATTCGTGAGAATGTGGAAGTGCTGCTCCAGCACTTGTGCACTGCTTGCGTGAGCCATGCGCGAGAGCCCTGTTGAGGCAGCGCAGCAGGGGAAGACAGCGGCCATAGCCGCACGGCTGACAGAGTAGGAGATAGGTTGAGTGCAGCGGATGTATTCAGAGTTACGATCTTCAAGCAGAGAGAGAGAGAGGGAGAGAGAGATAAAAACAGAGAGAGAAGGAGGAGGAGCACGTGCATCATAAGTGAGAGAGAGAGAGAGAGTGAGGCAGAGGAAGGGAGCCACTTACCTTGAGGATGGTGCAGAACTTGAGCTGTTGGGATAAGCGCCGATGAGCGCTAGGTGACTTGGACTTTGAAACTGGTTAATATGATGATTTGTTGGGAAACTTAAGCTGCGCCACTCTGTGCTTAACATCTCTGGACTTCAGTGTGGATTTTCGTGTGCATACCTCATTCGTGTATGAGCGGGAATGTGTGCGTTCATGACTTTGAGCAGCAAGGCTCGTTGCAGATATAAATAATATAACAATAACTGACGGAACTGATATGGAGAGAGATTCACACACACCCAAAAAAAATTCCGGAGAGAAATAATGCACAGCGGATTTCCAAACCAAGAAGAACTGAACATGTGTCTTTCCCCAACTCTCCAAGTCCAAGCAGTCACGTAGCAGCGTGCCTGGGGCACGGGTACCTTGTTGGGGTACTGGTACCCCTTTTGGAGGTACTGGTATTTTGTTGGGCCCAGTGCAATTGAAGCAATTCTGAATTACCTAGGGCTGGTCAGTTCACATTATGATACGTCAAGGCCGTAGCCCTTTTCAAATTAAGAAAAAAGAAGAACTTGAGACAGCGTTTTGTGAGTTTTTCTGTTATGGGACATTTTTTCAGACCGTTTTTTTTGTTTTGCCTTGTTCTTTTTGTCTTTCTAAAAATTTTCAGATGTCTTTTTCTCTTTTTCCCCCTGAACTTCTTAAGATCCATCCACGTAGGTTTATCATGGTATAACCATCTATTTAAAAATGCTTTTTTTCTGGGTTAAGTCGACGTCCGGCCCAGACGGACTGGGCCAGACGGACTGGGGGGGGTCCGTCCGGCAAAACCAGACGAGCCAAAAAACATCCCGGGAATTTTTTTTTTTTTTTTTAAGATGAGGTTGGAGTGCGCTCGCTGAGAGGAGCCCAAATCCGCAGAGAAACT
>BFEA01000645.1:144049-155890 GCA_003427395.1 Chara braunii
TCACGCCCACCTCAGGGTACAGTTGTCGGGCAGTCGTTGATGCTCAACCACAGCCGGGGTGGATTACAGTGTAATCGGTTAGGGGATTCTGCAGACTGTTGAGGGTTCAGCCTCCTAATGTTTTGGTGCAACTCTGACGAAACAGCTTGTCACAGCCCCTCCTCCCTCTCTGCCTATGGTTTACCAGGAAGCTATGATTGACGATATATATACATGAGTCGGTGAAACTCCGACGAAACAGTTTGTCACAGCCCCTCGTTTGTTGTCCTCTTCTCTCTCTCTGCCTACGGTTTTACCGGGCAGTTCTGTTTGTGACGATATATGTACATATATGTACATATATATACATACATGTGTCTATATACATATATGTATGTATATTCTTTGAACAAAGCTTTGAAGCGAAGGACGCATAGGAGAGTGCAACAAGGAAAGAAACGTAGTGAGAGTCTAAAAAGTGCAAAAAAGAAGAAGAAAAAAGGAAAAAGTTCTCTTAATGCGGGCTCTCTGCATAGCACACAAGCTTTCAGAGATGCATCAATGAGTTGATGCAGGCTCCTATGCGCATAGTCCTATCTAGTGCGCTATGCCATAGGCATATCACACTAGATAGGACTATTCACATAGGAGCCCACATAGCACACTGGGTAGGACTATGCACATAGCACACTAGATAGAACTATGCGCATAGGAGGCTGCATAGCACACTAGATAGTCCTATCTAGTAGCATAGCACACAACCTTTCAGAGATGCATCAGTGAGTTGATGCAGGCTATGCGCATAGCACTCTAGATAGTTGTGCTATGTGCATAGCACGCTAGATAGTTGTGCTATGCGCGTAGCACACAACCTTTCAGAGATGCGGACTATGTGCATAGCACGCTAGACAGGGCACCGCATAGGACACTGAGTTGCACATAGCGTTTGAAGCACACTGCAAGGCAGGTTGCTCATGCTTTCTCGCTGCAGCCCTGAGCGTGGCGTCCGGGTCAGAATGTCATCACTGTCACGTTCAGTGCATATACTCTTGCCACACTTTTTCTGATTGAATCTAAGCTGGAATGTTGGTTCGGTGCATCCTGTTGTAAATCCCTAGTGTGAAGTAAAAGGCCTTGACTGGTAGGTAGTTGAGTGGATTGAACATCCTGTTGTAAGGTCCTTGTCCGAAGCAAGCGGTTAGATGAGTGGATTGAATCTATAAGCCGGAACAAAGGTCACTCTTTTCATTGCATTTTAGCCGGAATAACGGCCAGATATGTCCTGTGTGAAGTGTATAAGCCCTAAGCCCTTTTCACGCTACGTTTGTTGTGTGGTTCTTTCCTGATGCAGATCATATTTGTTTCGACAAAGCATCACGTAGATTATCTCAATGAGCTTTTCCTTCAGGAGGGCATCTACACGTCTGTTGTCTATGGCGCGATGGACCAGAGAGCTCGTAAGATTAACACGGCACGCTTCCGCAACCGAAAGACGGTTGGTAATCGACTTCCTTATCCAGTCATTCTTTTCCTTTCCTTTGCTTTGCTGTTCTCTCTTGCTTTTATTCCAAGTTTTTTCCTTTTCAGGCAATGTTTGAAAAATCTTCAAAAAAAAAAGCAGGAAAGTTGCAACCTGGTTGGGACAGCTTTCTTGATTTGGAAACTGTTCCTCGTCCACCTTGCCCTTCCCTCATCAAGACACCCCAAAAAAGGACAAAACAAAAAGAAAAGTCTTCAAGAAATAAAGAACCTATGGACTGGTATGAAAAACCGTCCTGCCCCCACCTCCCACCCTCCGGTCCCCCATCGGCTCCCTCCCCCTCGCGGTTCCTGCCGCTTTCTGCAGAGAAGAGAGAGAAATGACAGGCAGGAAAAGCTGTTCTCTGAGCGTTGATTACAGATGGCCAGACTTTCTATGCCCTTCTTTCGAAGTCCCTCCAGTCAAGTGCCATGCTGTGTTGCAGCTCACCCTGACCGGATTCTGTCCTACCGTCGTCACCCGAATAGAGTGCCCGGTCTTTATAGCTGTATTTGGTGCAACTTTCTGTCCAGATACGGCAATAATTACCAGGCTTTCCATTCGGGTGAAGACGGCAGGCCAAAGCCTGCCATGGGATGAGGTACGCATCTTCCTGTTTGGATATAATACAGTCTGGGAATTGATGAATGCCCACGTCCCCGAAATCATGAAGCCATTGATGAATGCCGACGTCCCCGAAATCTGTGTAACACTCCGTACGACGTACGGGGGGTTTATCGTACGGTCGTACGTACGTCCGTATGAACGACCGTACGGCCGTATGTACAGCCCCGTACGAAAAAAAAGAAAAGAAAAAGGAATCGTTTTGTTTTCTTATCTCAAATTTGGTAACGAATTTCAATATGACCCTGAGGCAAAAGTGTTTCAGTTTATTTTTCTGCATAACATTTTTTTTTTCAGATTTTTTTGATTTTTTTGATTTTTTTGATTTTTTTGTTTTTTGCTTTTTTTCCGTATGTACGGCCCATACTACCACATGAGCCCGTACGTACGGCCCGTATTCGTACGGGGGTCTACGCAGCTCTTGTCATCGCAAACTCTTTTCAAGCATGGAGTACAGTGGCCTTCCCCCCCCCTCCATGCCATTATTGGAGTACAGTGGCCTTCCCTCCCCCCCTCCCCCCCCCCTCACAAACCTTTTTCAATCATGGAGTACAGAGGCTGACCCACCACCCCGCTTTGGTGATTGGGCAGTATTCATTAAGTACTCGTTGCTGTGGCTGTTGTGCATGTTGTAGAGCTCATAGTTTTTCATCACTTTCATCTCTTGACCGACTTCCTTGCATCCTTGTTTTGTGTTTTTGTGCATTGATTGCGATGGGCCGCGGCATTTGCAGGCGTGATGAGCCTTGCCACCATGCTGTCGACTTTCTCAGGCTTTCTGCTGTTTGTATTGCATATCGTGTGTTGCAGTTTTGTCATGTGTGTGTGTAATAGTGTATTGCTTCGCAGATGTGCATGGCTGTGTTGGATGTTGGACGTCACTCATTGCGATTGCAGTTTTGTCGCTTGTGTGTATTGCTTCGCTGACTTACTTGGCTGTGTTGGTCTTTGGATGGTACTTTTCGCCAGAACAACAGTACACAGTATGCGTCAGCTGACTGATATGTTGTCTTCGCTGTGTCGTGTCCATGATGCGTGTTGCAATCATGTGGTGCAGATGTATTTGATTGTGACGGACGTTGCGGCTCGCGGTATCGACATTCCGCTGCTTGACAACGTGGTGAATTACGGTATGCGGAGGGGACACAACCTGTGCTTCACGTCGTTTATGAATTTGACGAATTGAAGTATGGGCGACTTCTCTTTTCCACATTGTTTTGATTTATTAGTTAGTGGACTAAATTAATTCAAGAATATCCTCGAAGATCAGAGCTTGGCGATAAACTGTTGAGTTGTTGTGTGTTGATGAACACATCGTGAGCTCAAATTCTGCTGGAGTCAGATGAATACGATAATGCTAGGGGCTAGCCTAGACCATTACCAGCGCGGTGCTTTTTATTTTCTTTTCGCTGGGGCCACCTTATAAGAGGCTTACTTATATAAGTTATATTATTGTGTTGCATTCATCTGATTCCATCAGGAATTGAACTCATGATCTGATGTCAATAGTCACTTATATGTACTTTTCCGCCAAATGTGTGCACCACTGAGCGAATGTGAGGCTGAAATGAGTCCAGGTGAATGTGGGTAATGGGTCGAAGTCGTGGGAATGAAGCAGAGTCCCAGAAACTGTTTTCTTGCTGCTTACATACATGGTTGTCCTCTCTGCTTTTTTCAGACTTTCCATCAAAGCCTAAGCTATTTGTTCATCGTGTTGGCCGAGCTGCACGTGCTGGGAGATGTGGAACCGCCTACTCCTTTCTCACCCACGATGAGGTGAGTCTTCCCAGTCATTTTGTTTTTCTGCTTTACTAAGTTGTTTCTACTTAAACCACCACTACGAGCCCCCGCAGCCTTACAAAGTTGTTTCTACTTAAACCACCAGTTTGAGCCCCCTCGTCTGAAACTTTCGGCCGTATACAAGTGGGCCGCTCTGTCCATGTACTGGCTTGGTGGGGACCACTTCGATTCGCTCGGGGTCAAAACAGTTTAGGTCGGCAATTCAGGGTCCACCGGACTCGCACTTTAACCAGTAATAAGATATTCTGAGTAACTCAAAATTTTGATGCTTTGCTAACTTACTAAGAGGTTTCCACTAACTTTCTAGTACTCCAAACAAAAAAAAAAAGGTGGTGGTTTCTGTTATTCTACTATCTAGCAATTTCTGCTTAACCAGTAAGCATTTGTGACAGTTGTCTGTATCTACTCAATGGAGTTCTCCTTTCCTTTTTCTGTCTGCATCACGCGGAATACTGAGGATGAAAAAAAAGGGAGCTGGAAATGACGTCATTATATCTCTCTGTGGCGGGACCTCATGCCTTTACAACAAGCCCGATATTATCTTCAGGGGTGTATCTGGGGTATGCTTGGACGGGGCACTCAGGGTTTTGGCAGTTTAAGACGCATAGCAATGTAGAAGCAGTGCTGCTCCAACCGAGTGTGCCAGTTGTACCTTGCGTAATCCTATCCTTCCATAGGGGTTCGCAAGAGGCATGGATGACGCACTCGGCCGGAGTGACACTGCTCCTACATCGCTATGCGTCTTCAACTGCCAAAATCCCGCATGACACGGGCGTGAGGGCCTCCGTGCGGGATCAATGCGCTCGACAGGTCCCTGGCAACGGCGCCACCTGTAGAGCTCATCGGTCCCGCACGGGGACCCTCCTCGGCGACGATGCTATCTGCTGAGCGCATCGGTCCAACACGGGGACCCTACGACTGCGTCACTCAGGATGTGGCAACTCAAAACGCATAGCGATATAGGAACAGTGCCCCTACGACCGAGTGCGCCAGTTGTACCTCGCATGACCCTATCCTATAGTAGGGGTTCGCGAGAAGTATGGCTGACGCACTAGGTCGGAATGACACTGCTCCTACATAGCTATGTGTCTTGAACTACCAAATCCTGCGTGACGTGGTCAGGAGGGTCCTCTTGCGGGACCGATGCGCTCGATACCTCTACACTTGCGAACTTTTGTTGACCTTCCGAAGGAAAAATTATATAACAAGTGTATGAAAATTAGGTACAATCTCTTTTCAAACTAATTCGAAGAAAAATCTCATTATACGATACGAGAGTAATTGACTATTTGAATAATTAAATGACGAAAAAATATATAAAAACTCTAGAGAATCATCATTTACAAGGATGTGATCATAAATTATTTGTTGTAGTTTTGCTTGAAATATCTAAATCTATCAATATTTGAATCGGTATATGTAATTGACTGGTTTATAAAGTTTTTGAAACTTTGTCGAATAATGAAGGTAGTTTCTCGTTATTGTGTTGGATTATAAGTTTTGATGGTTTTGTCTTTTGTTTTCAAACTCGCAACGAAATTGCCTTGATTGGTGCACCTCTTATGATTCACAAATAAATTACTTTATTTTTCTCTGTCTTTTTTATGTTTAACCTCCAATCTTTCTCTTCGAATTTCCTTTTTAAGCACTGATTCGAAAAAATAATTCAACCCCGTACTACAATATGCCATATTGGCTATACAGTGAAACTGAAAATATTGTAGGTGAGCATTTGCACAACAGTCTATCATAAATTGAGATATTGTCGTGAATAGAGGAACTATCATGCTAGGAATTTCTAACATAAGTACAACATATAAAGTACATCGTGTTATTTATGAGATATTCAATATTTAATTTGTTGTGCAAAAAAATACAACATAAACTGTTATTTTATACATTATTCAGAATTGCATAATATAATATGTAATTTTTATAGAGTGTTGGACGTGGAGAGGTTCATCGGGTTTATAAAAACTCTTGCTCAGGCTAAAAGTGAGTGTGAGCAAAACTCATGTCGCATAATTTTAATTATGTATATTACCCATGAGAAAGTTGCAGTATAAGAAAAGGATATACGCAACGATTCTCATGATATTCCACGTGTCAAACAAAAAAGCAGTCCAAATGTGAGCGGTAGTATGAATAACTTTGGATTAGGGTGAGAAAGTACATCGTATGATCTATTTTGAATGTCTCGTAAACAATAACGGAAGTGGCATAGGATAACAATTTCGATGAACATGCTCAAAAACATATTGTTAGATCAGCTCAACGTGTACCTCATTGGAAATAAAACGGTATTCATTATGAGTATGTGTGCAATTGATGGAAAGTTGTCGATTGAATGGTTGCTTCGAAGTTCCACTAGCGAGGTCATCCCGTTGTCGTCGATTTTACCCTATATGGAGCCGATTTTACCCTAGATATATGCAACAAAAAACAGGGCGTTTTGGGGTAATTGACTCCAAATACTAAATCTTATTTATCAAGCATCTTAAAATGGTTGAAATGATGATAATTGCTGCTTCATTTTAGACAAGCATATTTTTTTCCAATTGACAAATAAAATCAAAATATTGTTGAAATTGATTGCATTGTCCTATTACTGATATTAGCGTACCCGACCGATTGTGCGTTTCCAACAGTGAAGAGATCCGTCGTCTGATCTTTAGGGGAATGCCACGACACAGAGGAACACTTTGGTTGGCAAAATACATTAGCCAACCTCGTTCGTCCATACACATGGTCTGGCATAAAGGCTGACTGCATAGCGTACGTACGCGGTTGTAAGGTGTGCCAGTGGAACAAGACCACTACGCGAGCCCCTCTTGGTCTTCTCAGACCCTTGCCTATTCCCATAGGACCCGGAGATTCTGTGTCCATTGATTTCATGGACACTAGGGTCAAGAGTAGGCATGGCAAGAGCCAAGTTATGGTTATAGTTGATAGGTTTAGCAAATATGTAGTTTTCGTTCCTTTGCCTTCAGGCACGTACAAATTTAGTAATAGAAAAGTTCTTCGATTATTGGGTCAGTGAGCATGGTCTACCGCTGTCTATAATTAGTGACAGAGATACCAGGTTCACTGGTCAGAACTGGCAGGAGCTGATGAGAGTCTATGACTCTAAGTTACTAATGTCATCTGGCCGTCACCCAGAGACCAACGGTCAGACTGAACATATGAACAAGATCTTGCAACAAGTTCTCAGAATGTGAATTAGACCTGATCAAGTCAACATGGACGAGATGCTCCCAAATGTAGCTAGCGCATATAATAACAACGTTCATCCAATCACTTGCCACACTCCCAATGAGCTGCAAAAGTCCTTCACACCGCGCAGACAATTTGAAAGGCTAAACCGGGATCAGATTCAGAGACTACCGCCCAAAACTAGGGAGTTTGCGCTACAGCATGAGAAAAAGATTGCTAAAGTGGTAGAGAACCTCAAAAGGCCCAACATAGGATGATAGAACAAGCTAATAAACATTGTCACCCATCACAGTTCCAAGTAGGCGACTTAGTCTGGGTCAAGTCCAAAGAGTTCGCTCCTGATGAGAACATCTCGCATAAATTGTTACCTGCGTATAGAGGACCATGGCCAGTCCTAGAAGTTAAGGGCGGAAAGGATGGACTGTCCTACATGATAGAAATCCCAGCACACGTCCACACCTACCCAGTTTTTCATGCGTCAAAGTTGTTGCCTTGTACTACGAGTCAGCAATGCCCATCGAGGAGGTCCATGATCCCTCCGCATATGGACGAAAGGTACGACATTGATCGCATAGTAGGAGAAAATGTATTCAAAACAGGAGGTAGAGGTTGTCCGCAGAAACAGTACAAAGTCAGATTTTCCTTTCAAGAGCCCGAAGACGACCACTGGTTCACACAAATAGAACTTCTCGAGATTGCTCCCGACATAGTCCGCGCCTATGAAAGAGCAAAGAAAGGTAAAAATCCTGTTGTAGATTGAATTATTCTCAAAGGACCTTGAATTTAGGCCGGCGGGAGTGAAACGGTTTTCACCTTTACGGTAGCAGATGCAGATCCCAGGGCTCGATCCCCAGACCTCACCCTTACTCGTGTACAATATCAGTTGCCCTGTGTGTGTTTGAACCCGCGACCTGTGTCTTGCGAGTCGCCTGTCTGTTTGCTGTAGGTTAGTGTGGTCGTCGGGTCTTGAACCGTAGGTCTGTCAAGTAGGGGTCGTAGCTGTGTAGAGGTCGTAGCTGCTACAGTCCTGAAAGGTCAAGGTCGTAGCTGCTACAGTCCCGAAAGGCCAAGTCTACAGAGTTCCGGAAGGTCTGGAAGTGGCCTTTCGAGAATTGCTCAGGGTAGGCTAGAGGCAAGTGGGCAAGTCGGCAGTCCAACCCTGTCTAGTCAGCGGTACCCAGTCCCAGTCGCACTTTGTCCAGTAAGCACCATGTGGGACTGTGTGCACCCTGGGTCCGGTGGAAAGGAGCAGACCAGCGACCAACTGAAGTATAAATCAAGAGGCAACGTCCAATCATTGATTCATTCAGACTGTGAGCCGTGCGGAAGCGCTGCCTGAGCGACTTGTGCAAGGAGGTCTGCAAGTGCCTGAGGGAGAAGTGGGCTGTGAGGGAGACGAAGCGGTCATAGCCGCTAGTTAGTGGTAGGGGTAGAGCGCAGCCATAGCTGTTGTAGGTGAGAGATAGACTATAGCGAGTGTGTGTGTAAGTGTTCAGCGAAGTGTGTGCGTGTGTGGGACATCCAGGGAGATCCAAAGTAGCATGTGTGTGAACGGTTGTTGAGGATACAGTGTTGGAAGTTTGATGTGAGGGCACACAGGCGCCACAGCCATTCGAAGCAAGTTTGAATCTGAACTGTGTTCTTGGCCTCCATATCTCTGAGCTTTGTGTGGACGCCTGGCGCCAGTGTGGATTGCCATCTGTTTTCATGCATGCTGAGAAGTGAATAAGACGAGTCTGATTGCACTTTAAATAAAAAGAAGAAAAGTAATAAAAGAAAAGGAGGAAAAGAAAAATACCTAGCGCCGCGACTGTCAAGGACCGTCCTATTTTACACTTCTAAAGTCGCGGCCTGGATTCGGACACAAGTATGAAATGCGGCGCTTCATTTTCATTTTTCTCTCTTTTTTTTTTATTTTTTAAATATCATATGAAGAAGATGACATGAGTATTATTTTCATGGCGCTATCATCTTCCTCACTGCATCAACTCGTCTTCACACGAATTTTTCTTTTCTTTTCTTTACGTTTCCTGTTAAGCCTTTTACAATCACCGTACTGCGCTGTTCTTTCAGTGTTGTGTCCCGAGCCTTGCGGCTACCACGGCCACAGGCCGGTAGTGTTCTGCCTGCGTGGACAAAAGGAAAGTCCAGTGGCACACCCCCACCCTTTTGCTGTGGGAGTGCCAAGTGGACCAGTCCTGTAGCAGAGCGCTGATTACGACAGGTGCACTGCAGAGGAGAAACCATCCGCGTGCAAGGTGTGCCTGGTACGCCGTGGAGGTTCGTGAGCAGGGAGCCTGGTATGCCGCGGAGGGCCGGGACACCGCGCCCTCCGACAACGGCTGTTTTTCGGAAACCGCGCACTGATAGCCTAGTTCCATGCTCTGGTATGAACAGCACTTCCCTCCCCCCCTTTGCTCTTGCCAGTGCACCAAACACAGTCGAACTGGGGTTTCCACGTGGCATGCACGGAAGAGACGGAAGGACCAATAGATCAAAATATGGAAGAACGATTTGAGAAGAAAACTCAAAACAAACCCATTGCCCCTGAAGTGACGAGCACTGTCAACATAATGCATATGCGTTGTATTCGATTTTTCAAAAAACGAAACAAAAATGAATAGATCATAGATCATACGTGTGCTGTGTTAAAAAATCAGGGCTGTTCGAATAGAACGCGCATGCATTGTGTTCAAATAGAAAGCAACCTATGAGGTGTACTAGTTTGCAACGCATATGCGTTATGTTCGGGGGAAGACGGAAGGGGGGTCATATAGATGGAGCCGCCCGGTGAGCAGGCCCACGTTTCTTATGCCCGCATCGCAGTAGACATTGTCATCAACAGTGGCAGGAAAGTTTGGGAAGGTCGCTGCTCTGCAGTGCATGGGGGGAAAAATAGGGGGGGGGGGGGAACCAACAACACAGTGACGGCCCCGTCACCATCGGCAGCACACTTTTGCACTTCAGCCTTCGCTCTTCACCCTGCTCTCTGCCTCCAGCCGAATCTACCACTCCTACATGCAAGACCACCTCGCACCATCACTCCAGTCCTTCGCGCATGCCGAGCCTGTCTGACGCTATGGCTCGCAACCCGCAGTCCACTCAGTGTTGCAGCTACAAAGATCTACGAGACGATGGAAGAAGGAAAACATTCATTCAGATTTATAGCCCGGAATGTGGCAAGCGGCCCGCACAGATAGCAGGGAAACACAGTCCAGGGGAGGGAAGGAGGCAAAAGAGACGGGATGAAGAAACAATTGTGAGAAGGTGGACCAAGTGTGAGGAACGAGCCCTCAGTGGGGCCCCTTAACAGACATGCACATGTTCTGGGCATAGGCCCCCAGCAAAGCAAGTGCCCGCCCTAAGTGAAGGCGGGACTGAATATTCATCAGAGGCCAAACTCGACATTTTCCATTTGTGGGTGTTCAGACATTTGCTGCACGCCAGTTGGTTACTTGGACGCGTGAGCCTCCCTAGGCTGCATCGTACAGTTGGCCCAGGCCTTTACAGTTGCGCCTGGGCACACATACACACAATGCAGGGCCGATACATCACGAAGTGGCTACAGGCCTACGCAAAAGCAGCTCTGTCGACGTACATACCCTGGGTCGTGCGCAAGTGCAGGAAACGGCCTGAGTCCGAAGACTGAAGCCGAACCCAACTGAAAAGGGCCCAGGCCCTCAACTGTAGTCTCGGGCCTGGGCGCAGATACTGGGGCCCAACAGGAAGCTACTGGAAGCTTCCGGCCAGGCCACATGCAGCATTCAGGAGGCTGCCACTTCCATATAGGAAGTGAGGCAGCCCAGGGCAGGTATTCTGGCCTGCGTAGGCAATGCGGAAGTGCTGCTGAGCTACTGCTTGATGCTGCACTGTGGCCAAGGGCGCTGACGGGGCGCATAGAGGTGAAGTGGGGTGCTGCAGGGCAGCGGGGTGCAGGCAGCCATAGCCGGGCTGCTGGGCGCCAGGGGGTGAAGCGGGTGATCTGGTGGTCTTCAAGGAAGGAGGCGAGTGTGGGATATCAAGGTCTGATGAGGGTGACGAGATACGTACCTGGTGCATGAAGAGAGGTCGGCTATGGTGTTGACATCATGTACATTGGTCTTCGAGAGTCGGAGTGATCCTGTTGCGTGAACACAGCTGTAGGTAGGATAGTCGGGTAGAGTAGGCTAGGCACTGGGCGCCAGACAGAGAGGAGCGACTTTGGATACTGTGTTGGTGTGGCCTGAGGGCTTGAACATTCACTCATTACTTCATTTTTTTTTATTTTTTTTTTATTTTTATTTTTTTTTGTCTCTATACAACTAAGAGATACAAAGGGCCCGACGACACGCTCGGTCGCGGGCCCAAGGGAAACCTGTGGAGGGGCGGAAGTGGGCAGGCGAACCGGCGCAGGGGCGAACGCGGGGGCGCAAAGGGGCGGGAACAGGCCAGCGGGAATTCAAAGGCGCGCAGGCCCAGGCGAAGCAGCGGAGAGGCGACGGCGAAATTTTTTTGCACGCTGGCGGGAACCGGGTAAGCAGGCCAGCGGGGCAAAGCGGGGTGTGCACGCAGAGGCGAAGGGGCGGGAACCGTGTAAGCAGGCCGAAGCGCGCTGGCAGCGCGAATTCGAAAGCGCGCAGGTCCGGGCGAAGGGCGGCCGCGAGGTCGGAGAGTTATCGGCTCTCTCTCTCTCTCTCTCTCTCTCTCTCTCTCTCTCTCTCTCTCTC
>BFEA01000645.1:164802-177649 GCA_003427395.1 Chara braunii
TCTCTCTCTCTCTCTCTCTCTCTCTCTCTCTCTCTCTCTCTCTCTCTCTCTCTCTCTCTCTCTCTCTCTCTCTCTCTGATGTAACCAGGTACTGACCTGCAGAAAGGTGGTGTCTTGATGGAGGTACAGACGTGCTGAAGATGCAGCTGAAGCTATGGCGTCACAGGTAAGTCGACAGGTAAGCCCCCTGGCCTCCACCTCATCCTCTACTCCTCTACAACCCGCTGCAGTATGCTGCTGCCCAAGGCCGAAGCTGCTGTCGTCACGTGGAGAGCGCCCAGCGCTGAAGTCTACTGCTACTGCGCCCGCGTCGACTACTCTACCTCCACCTCCAACCGTGTGTCTCTGGAGCAGCGCTGCTCAGCAGCGTGAAGAATGTCACCTCCAACTATCTCTCTACAAATGAGGTTGGCCCAGCTATATATACTGCTGGGCCTGCTGCTGCGTTGCCAAGGAAGTGAGCCTCCGACTGGAGGCAGGAGACTGGCGCCCAGGCTGCGATGGAAGTCTGGCGCCAAAACCGAAAATTGGCAGAAGACCGCGGCCACACTGAAAATGGGAAGTCTGGTGCCCAAACTGGAAGTTGGCAAATGGTGCTTTTGGCAAAATTGATACGTTAGCAGCTACAGTATGGCGCCCTACTTGGCAACGTTGGCGACTGTAGTGTGGCGCTCTTGGCAAGGTTGGCAAGGAAAGGAGAACTAACGACCCTAACCTGTGACTAGTCCTCTGACCTACTACGGGCCCAAGGGGCCCATGTGGGGCATACCACGTTTCACTAGTAATGTCCAGTGTCCCGTGTCCAGTGTCCCAATGGTCTGAAGTGTCAAAAAATGAGAGAAAAAGATATATACAGCTGTCCCCCGATAAGGAGAAGACAGCTTAAAAAAACAAAAAAAAAGACAATCTGAGAATCTATCTGAGAAACTGGGAATCTGGGCATCAACCCATTACGAGTGCAGATCACTGAGTAAAGAATCAGCAAGCAGGAAGACGGGATCCACTCGTCCACCGAGCGTTATTCAACACAATGATGACAATGTTATGCCGAGCACCGGGATGGATGAATGCATAGGCGTCCAGTTAGTCTCCTTGGGTGTAACAATACAATAACCGTTAAGATACAATCTTTTCTGCATGCGGGCTTGAGGAAGGGTCGTGTTCGGACTTATACAAAGGTCGTTTCTTCTGATGGAGTGTACATCAAGCTAAGGCAGGTGCAGCACAAGGTACCAAAAAACACAAGTGGGCAGGCATCCCCTATCTTGAGCAGCAGCCTTGGGGCTGTAGGACGAACGGCTGAAAATGAAATTCGGTGCTAGTGTTCGTACTCCTTACCTGGCATCGTCATTATCCTTTTTAGAAGAATCAAAAGAAGAAAAATAATAAGAGGCCATCTTTTGATATCCTGGTATCTTAGGCGTAGTGGAACCACGCCAATCCATCCCGAACTTGGTGGTGAAACTCTACCGCAGTGACAATACTGTAGAGGAAGCTCTACAGGAAAATAATGCTCGCTAAACAGTCTTCGCTACACAGGCCCACACGTCAGGCAAGCATTGGTGGCGTCGAAGCATGCATGCTTGTTTGCTTGCTTGCTAAAACAGGCTTGCTTGGCAGGCATCCCCTGTCTTGAGCAGCAGCCTTGGGGTTGTAGGACCCCCAGGGAAGTGACGTCAGTAAGATTACAGGTGCTTGCTAAGCAGTCTTCACTACACGGGCCAGCCAGTCAGGCGTGCAGTGTTCACATCGGAGAATGAGTGCTTGCTCGCTGGCTAAACAGGCTTGCTTCTGCCTGCGTCACTCGATGACCCGTGTGGGAGCGGCTGCACCTCCTCGTGGTGGTTTGCGTCTATGATTTCCTCCTGTGAGGGTGATAAGAAGTAGGAAGGCTGATGTGCGCGGTTGATTTTGGCAAACAGAAGTCGCAGCACCTTTTCCTTCTCTGACCAAGTCAGTTCAGAAATGTCCATCCTTGCACGCGGAGGGACTCTCCCCTTCCCGTCATCAGCATTTTGCTCTGCTGGACGGCTCTTATCAAGATCACTTCCGCTCTCTCTGCAGGTCAACGTTGCTGTGTCGCTCGTTGGCTGAGATTGCCGTTGAGATGGCGACTGTCCCGACGATGAGCTTTGCCGAATCTCGGGGAGGTGGTCCTCCGATGGACCTAGGCTTGCACTCAGGGTCACATTGCTTTGCTGCTGGAGGTCTGCGACCGCCGATGCTGTCGGGGACAAGTCGATGCCAGCCTGATCATCGCACACATCTCGGACTATTGACGATATGACACTGCTGACCGCCTTGCTGCTGCCGCCTTTCGCACGCGCTCCTGCCTTTGTCTTCCTCAGGGGTTTCTGCTGCTTCTCTTTCAATATCTGTGCCCGGACATAGTCGATGGACTGGATCAGGAAGTGCTCGACCTCTCCTCGCTGGCGCAGCACCTCATAGGCGAGCCTCCGTATGCGTTTTAATTCCTGGGTTTTCAGATCAAGAAGACGTTGCAGTGCGCTAAACTCCAGATGGATGTCCGCCATTTCTCGGTCATGCTTCTCCTCAAACAATTTCCTTTCAAGCGAATAATCCCGTATCAGTGTTCCTAGGCTTCGTTCAAGGGCCCTCACCTGCACCCACATGATCGCCCACCCATCCAAGACAACCACCTCATCAGACTAAGTCCCCATGCATAACCTTGTGCTGGCGGTGGGACTGGTGGGACTCGTGGGAGTGGTGGGGATGATGGGAGTGGTGGTGTACTTCTGTCTTCCTCTTCCCAACATAAGCAGATTGGATTGTGGATTAAAACTGAAAAAAAAAGAATTAAAGAAACAAAGAAAATAAAAAAAAGAACTGTTAATGGTGTTTTTTTCCCACCTTGCATGCGCTTTAATTCTGCACTTCAGCAGTTTTTCTAGGTAACAGGCCGATCAAAATTGTAAGTTTTCTTTCAATTCAGCAGTCTTTCTTGGAAACAGGCCGCGCCGTGCCCAGGGTGCCTCGGGGTGCCTCAGGCTGCCCAAACGGTCTGCAGGGCAAGGTCCCAGGAAAGGTCCTGGGCAGCCCCAGCACAAAATTAACAAAAAACCTGGAATCGAAAAAGTTATGTAGAATTGCAAATAGCTGCTTGCACAATGAGAAGGCCCTGCTTAAACCACCACCAATTTTGACCCTTCCCTTGCCGAGCCGGGAAATGCCCTGCACGCCGATGTTATGAATTTGGTTCTGTCGATTTCATTCAACACTCACAGACAATCTCATACATGCCCATACATGCATAAGAAGAAGGGGAGAGGAGGCAGAGTTACACACTGCACACAGACAGAGTAAGCAGCGGAAAGCAAATACGCACAGAGTGTGGAGACAACACACAGTGTTTCTCTCTCCGACGAGACTCCCAACAACCAGTCATAAGAAGACACCACAAGGATCACAGCAGAGCGTAACCAAGTTTGAGCCAATATCAACACTGAACGTAACAGAGTTCTCTCCGAAGGTTCCCCCCCACCACTTAAATTCACACCACACCCCCAACTCCTACACTCTGTTAGTAGCGCTCAAGCGCCATCCAGTATGATGAAGAAGCAGACCAGCGCCAAGTTCCTGATGGAGATGAAGAGTCTCTGACGTCAACAGCTGCAGCTATGGCTGCAGCACCACTGTCTCTGCCACACCGCTGACTCAGAAGAAGATGTAGCAGCAGCGGTTCACCCACAAACAGCTATGAAGAGCCTCGCGATAGCCCAGACAATCGCACTCACCCTCAGGGGTGAGTGCGGGAGGGCGCCCCAGCCATGGCGGGCCCCGAAGGTCTGGCTATGGCTATCCTCTGAGGAGGGACTCAGGATGCCGCCTGCCGTCAATCGTCACCTTCCTTCCTCCATTGGCTCAGCTCACGCGTCTTTCGCTAAATGAAACGCCAAAAGTCCACCCTAGACCGACTCCCTCCTATTAATAGATCTAGCCTAGACCTAGACTGGTAACAGGCTGGACTGACCGGTACCATTTCACTCAGGCCTGTTTGGCCTCTACCTATCCCGGCTATAGGCTATAGGGCCGACTATTTGGTTAAGCCCATGGGCCTGTCCGTTATTCCTGGTGGTAGCCCGGGTCTGTGGATAGCAGTTAGGTTAGACCTGTTAGTTTAGAAATTTGCAGAAATGTCCCTAACAAATTTTCTACAGGCCAGTTACCGGCTAGTACTCAGTCACAACAAAATTACAAAATTGTCCCTAGACTGTAGTTTACAGCCTCGCAGGCAGAACACAGCAGCAAAATCAGCAAGTCATTGCACCAAAATGAACCCGCGCGGGCCTTCTTTTGGCTGGCGCCGCCGGCCATTTTGCCCCAGTAGGCCGGCCCCCGAAGAACGCGGCACGTGCACACCCGCGTCTTCGAAAAATGGCTGGGACACATACAGCTGGTTTAATCTTCTCTGTATTGTTCCAATTCCAACAGAATGGTACGACGGCGAACCCTTCTTCGATACCGAAGCCAGTACTAGCATAGTAAGGCGCACTATTGGACCATTTCTCAATTTATGCATTACTTAGGTCTTTTTTTGTGAAGAGCTAGTTCATGGATGACCCTTGGATTTTTTCTATGGTCATCTAAAGCAGACCCTCCATTCCACAGGTATGTTGTGCGATGATATACTTACACTCTGCAGGTGCACAAAAACACTAGTCCATGATCGGCTAATAGCCTACCCTCCCCATCCCCCCCCCTCCCCCCCTCACACACACACACACACACACAATCAATTTATCAACTTTTATGCGTCTTTCTCTTTCCTTGCATGTCTTTCTTCTTGCCTCTTGTGTGTCCTTCTTCACTTGTTTTTTTTCCTTCTGTCCATGTTTGTTTCCTGAGTACTTTGTGTGCTTGGGTGAGTACCTTTAAGGAGTGCTAAACAGTCAGTACTGGGGTGATTGGAGTCCCTGTAACACTATTATGGCCGTGATGTCTGTGTGGTGCATATGGTCTATGGGTGACGACAGGTGGCCGTCAGAGTGACTCCCTGGCTCGGCAGGTGGTGGGAACCAACAGTCTGTGGGGTTCACTCATGATGTGCCGCTTTGATGTTGTGCCGCTTTGCTCCATGTTGCATGACATGTGTAGACTTCCTTGTCTGCGCTTCGCTGCTGCTTTGCTGGCCGTCCCGCTTGCTTCACTTGTTGCTCGTTGCAGGCTTGCACCTGCTCTATTTACTGCATGGTGTGGCTGCTATGTTAGTGTTGCCATTCACATGCCTTGCCTTCCGTGCTCTTTGCTTGTGTGCCGTGTAATTTGGCTTCTTTGGTGGTATTGCCTTGTGCTTCGCTGCACTGTTAAACTGTACTGCTCGTCTGCTTGCGCTGCCGTTCATGGAGTTAGTTTTGGTGTTGTGCACTTGGGGTTGCTCCAGCAGCTTTGGCTGGTTCTTCGCTGAGTTGTTGCCTCCTGCTGTGCTCCGCTTGGGGCCAGTCCGCTTTCGACAAGCGTCAAAGGGTTCATGACCCAAAGCATCAATACGGGGATTCTGGAGATTGTCGAGGGTTCAGCCTCCTGATGAGTTGGTGCAACTCCGACAAAACAATCTATCATCATCAATTTTCTTTTCCTCGGTCTCTGTTTGGTTTGGTACCTGTACTTTTTTTGGTCTGCTGATTTTTTTAAATTTTTTTTGCAAAAATAAAAAATATATTATCAATACCAAGGGGGCAGGCTGGAAATCCCTCCACTGCTGATTTGTTTTCGCAAAAAACTATCAATTTTATTATCAGTACTGGGATCGCTACCCAGCTTAGGCGCAGGGATCGAGAAATATCTAGGAACAGAAAAGGCCAATTCTGGGCCGCTGTCCTAAAAAAAAACTCAAGTCTGCTGATTTTTGGCTGCTGGTTTTCCCTTCGCTGCCCTGTGCTGCTTGCCAGCCCATCCGCCTTTCACCGTGCCCTCCAACATGTGTCCCTTGCTGCTGCTTGCTGCCATTGCTTTGTTGTCTTCCGCACTTTGCCTGACTGTTGTTGGCCTGTCTTTCCTCACGACTCACCCTTTCTCTCTCAACCATCAGGTTGAGCTCTCGCCATGAGGGTTTGGTATGTTCGTACGATGGCATCCTCGTTTGAATACCGGGCTCATGTTCTGCTGCTTCTGACCTTGTGATGAGTTGTTTTGAACGAGGTTGTCTGATGTGGAGCTTGATCGCAGGCGTTTGCTACATACTTACCACACGCAGACACACACACGCATGCATCAACCGCAAATGTCACAACATGACAAGGGATTCAACAATGAGCCTGCATGACCGGCACCAGACGTGCTACCGTCAATCCTCCAGACACGCTTCAGACATAGTATGGCATTGTGTTCTTGTGCTCACTGAAAAGCAGCAAGCTCGATGGTTGGGTGGGTGGGTGGGTCGGTGGGTCGGTGGGTGGGTGGGTGGGTGGGTTCCATACAGAAGAGGAATTGGGACCTACCATCTTCCACGAAACACAAGCACAGCCTGGCCATGAATGGTTATATTTACGGTCAGGTGGACTCAGGAGGGTGTGTTGCATCTGGGGGAAGACGGCAGTGCAATGGCATTAGGAGGAGCTCAGGACGCGCAACAACGCGGTTCCTTTGATCAATTGGGAGATGCTATTGTGTGCTATTATGGTGCTATTGTTGTGATATTATTGTGCTGCCGGTCCTACGACCGCAGCATAGCGCATTCCATGGCTCGGTTGGTTGGTGTTCTATAAGTAACTTAAATAAAGGCTACCCTAGAACCGGACTGTTGCGCGCCAGAATGGATATGGAACCAGGCCCATTGGGAATGAGGATGAGGCAAGAGGGAAAAAATTAACCGTGGACCACGCCAATGCAAGTAGTACGGGGGAGGATCCGAAAGGAAACCTGAGGGTGTTCATCCTACAGGTCCAT
Source organism: Chara braunii (assembly GCA_003427395.1). Lineage (NCBI taxonomy): Eukaryota > Viridiplantae > Streptophyta > Charophyceae > Charales > Characeae > Chara > Chara braunii. Next base: position 171,709 of record BFEA01000645.1, read on the forward strand.
TCCAACATCTGGTTCAGAGTGTTCATCCGATGGGAACACTATCCTGGTAAACAAAAGTTCTACTAATTTATTTACAAGCAATAAATAAATAAATAAAGTCTACCTAGTACCGACCTTTGCATGGCTCTCCTTTATAAGTTTTGCTTGCTTTGACCCGCGCCGCGCATGCTCCCTCTCTGCCTGCTTGTTGAGCTCCACTTCTCTCTCAAGTTGTTTCTTTTGCTCGTGTAACTGATCCTTTTCTCTCTGCAAGTCCTCCGTCTCTTCTACGTGCAGCCGCAACTCCTCTGCCATGCGCCGATTCTGCCATCATCATCATCGTCATCATCATTGATGTGCAAAGCAACACGACGTTCAGTGTATAAGTGGGTGTGATCTGCAAAAAAAAAAAGAAGGGGGAAAAAACAAATCAAACAAACAGGGTGCATAACAAAAGGGGAAAACAGTGTGTCAGTGAAAGCTACTACCTTCTTCCCCCGAATACAATGTATGGTCATTAGAGATGCATTTGGGGATGGTCATTATAGATGTATTTGGGGATGGTGACCGATGGTCATTATAGATGTATTTGGGGTATCTTTCGGTCTCAGTACAGTGGTCATTATAGATGTATTTGGGGATGGTGACCGATGGTCATCATAGATGTATTTGGGGTATCTTTCAGTCTCAGTACAGCTATAATGACCGTACATTGTATTCTGGAGAAGAAGGTAGGTTAGCGTGAAGATGACTGCTGAGATCTCTTTGCTTTTTTTTTTTAATCGCAGATTGGACATGTCTCTATGGGCCTCGCCACACGGCACACGCAACTAAAACGAAATGAGTGCATCTGCTCAAAATACACCTGTTACTATTTATAGCAAAGCGATGAACCTGTTCATTTTCTGTGGGAAGATGCACTCGTTTCGTTTTTTGTTTACTGTGCCGTGCAGCGACGCCCTATGATGTGATAAGCCAAAAAACTGAGGGTGTTACAACGACGGCAAAAGTAATTAATCCAGCATACAGCAAATGACAATGCGCACATGACCAATCGTTTCACAAAGCATCGGGAAATAACTCACGACACGAAAAAACTTAAAAAAAGAGCAAGATATGACAATATACTCAAGTCTCGACGCAACATCAGGTCTTGCTCCACTGCACTATTTTATTTATTTATTTATTTATTTATTTATAATTTTATTATTATATATATTATTATTATTATTATTATTATTATTTTTTAAACAGTCCCTTATGGTCCTGGCTCCATATCCATTCTGGGGAGCGTCAGTCCGGTTACTATTCCCCCGGCAAGTCAAAAATGATTACAACATGAACCCACCCACGCTTCCTTCCGTTTGGCCGAAGGAACCCTGACCAGCATTGATTGCTCCCATTAGGAGGATTGACTGTCAGCTTGCCTTCCCCTGCAATCCCTCTCAGATCCCTCTGTGGGAATCTGCCAAATAAGCTTAAAAAACAAGGATAGTGGAGAGCAGCCCGTAAGCTGCTATTTCAACCACCATTGGTGTCTTGTGACTCATGTATATGTCCTTATGTTGCCTGTGGGTCCTGCGGGCAGTCCGCAGCTTGTTGCAGTGGGCTTCTCCACCTGATTTCCGAGTTGTGCCAGTCTTTCCAGCATATGCTGCCATCTCTTAGTTCAGCCACTTTTCCTCCCACCAGCCAAACTTTGACAAACTTGGAGAGGATAGTATTCTGCCTCTCATCGTCCTCGGGCAGTGTCTGTTTTGTTTTGTGCCACCTGCATAGGATCTCCGCCTGAATCAGTGTCCTGGTTTCTGGCCAGACATTTTCTCTTGGCGTTGATAAACCCTCAATCGTTCTGCTGAATCTCTCCTTCCATATAGACCATAGCGTGACTTTCCTGATCATACCGTACCATGTCTTCTCTGAGCTGTTGAGGTCAGTCGAGATGTTGGTCCACAGTAGAAGTTGGATGGAGTGTTCAGGGAAGGACTCAGCAAACAGGGACTCCTAGAGATCCGACGCCCTCGCCCAATATTCTGTTGCTTCTTTGAATTGGATTAGGCAGTGAAGTAAGTCTTCCGGTTCATTTTCTGTGCATATTGTGGTCGGAACTGTTGGGATCGTTTTTCCTTCTGCGAATGTGGAGCCACTGGTTGACCGGAAGTGCTACATAGGCTATCACCCATTGGAGACTCCTGATTTTGACCGGCTTGATTGATTTATATTTCTTCCATGGAATCTGTGTGATTTGGACTGCCTCTTGACCGATTACTTTTGCCCATCTGCTTTTGATTATTGGTTCTGGATCTTTGGTCTTGATGAATAATCTGTACCCCATCTTCACCGAGTAGTCCTGGATTTCTGTTTTCATGTATTTGTTCCCTCCTGATGTCCAAGCCCATTCTGCTGGGTCGAATTCCAAATCTTGGATCGCCGTGTCCATCCTTAAGATTGATTTGGGCCAGGAGCCCATCACTCTCACCTTCCTGAGCAGAAAGATGTCTAGATTTGTTCTTACTACATCCTTTTCTATGATGGAGGCCGATCCATGCACCGACAGCGATATTGGATAGGAGGTAAAAGTTGCGACAGTGTTTGAGCCCTGTTGTTTGTGTGAGAACTGATAGGCCCTTGAAGGGGGCGTTTCCTGTAGCCGGATCTCCCATTCACCCGTTTTCCATGTTGGTGGACTCTTTAAAAGATCTTTCCATCCTTCTGGAATGTCGCTGATGATGGCCTGTAAGTTCCTATCCCGTTGGTGACAGCCCTTGAGGAGGGCGGCAAGGTCAAGGTCTGTTACCCAATCCCTTTTCTCTTCATTCCAAAATGTTCAATTTTCCAGACTCTGTGCTTTATCCAGGATAGCCAACGTATGCCTCTGGGCTTGAGAGAGAAAGGGTGATCACTTTCATCTCTCAACCAGGGGTTGCCAAAAAGGGGTTGCCTCAGTACCTCTTCTCTCGTCTTGGGCGTGCCGACTTTTTTCGGCATGATTTCCCTCCAAATCCTTAGCAGAGACGTCCAGTAAGGTGTGGGGGGTCTGTTCTCCGGGTTTCCTTGTCGGCGGTTTCTGCGTCCTGTGTTGGGTGTCCATTCCTTGTTCATCATCCAGAATAGTCCTGACATGTTTGTTGGTGTCGGTACCGGAGCTAGTCCTCTAATGCTATCCAGAGCTAGTTTATTCCAAGTTGTGCCTGGTTTTGTAAGCAGTTTAATGATCCATTTGACCTGGAGGGCTTTGGTTTCTTATTTGGGGTCGATGATCCCCAATCCTCCTTTACTTGGTTTCCTCGTGATGTAATGCCATGCTATCTTAGGGATGCAGTTAACTCTGTTGGGGTCACCAGACCATAGATAGGCCCTTGCTACCCGATTGAGTTCCTTGATTGACTTGTCTGGTACTGTCCAGATTGAGGCTATATACCACATCATAGAAAAGATAGAGGTGTTGAGGGCTTAGGCGCGTCCCAGCAGAGATGTGAAAGTGTTGCCCCACCTACCCATTTTATTGATTTGTTTAGTAAGCACATTCTGGGCCATTTGGGGGGCAAAGCCTTCTTTTGTCATCAGGATCCCTAGGTAGCGTGTAGGTGTCTCTGGTGTCCCCCAGGTCAACGTTGCCTCTGGGCCTTGGAGCTGTGGGGGTTCTTCCTCTGACAACCACCACCCAATCGTTTTTTTCCACTTAATCTTCATTTCCGAGGCCAGTCTGAAGGCTTCCATAGCTCTCACTAGGGCACTGAAGGACGAACCTGAGGCTCGTATAAGAACCGTGAGGTCGTCTGCGAACATTATGACTATTGGGAACTTTAGATGGTGGGCTGATCCTGCGTTGATTTCTGGCAGTCTGTGAATGGAGGGGTCTTTCCATAGAAAGGAGGCTATTGCTTCCATAACAAAGAGGAAGATTGGGGGGGCTAATGGATCGCCCTGACGGACTGATCGTGAGATTGGGTAGCATTCTGATAGCAGACCATTGACTTGTATACAGCCAATAGCATCGTTGTACAAAATACGTACCCATTTTCTGAAGATCGGACCTACTCCCATTTGTTCCATACTCGAGTTTAGGAAGGCCCAGTTGACCGGTCATAAGCCTTTTCAAAGTCGAAAAACATTATTGTTGTATTAATTTTTTTTTCTCTCACTTTGTTGGCTGCTTCGTTTAAAGTGAGTACATTGTCAAGAATGTATCTTCCTGGTATGAAACCTGTCTGATCTATGTGGAAGCACTTGTCTGTAAGATCAAGGATCCTAAGGGCCAGGGTTTTCGCCAAGATTTTGTACGGCAATGTGAGTAGAGAAATGGGTCTGTAGTTTCGTACGTCTTCTTTGTCCCCCTTTTTGTATAGAAGTGTGACTACACTGCTCCTCAACATGTTCCCTAGGCCCCCCTTCAGCCAGCTGTCCTTGTAGAAGTTCAGTAGATCACCCCCAAGAAGTGGCCAGAATTTTTCCCAGAATTCTTTTGTTAATCCATCAATGCCTGGAGTTTTGTTAATGTTCATACTCTGGACTGCCGCTTGCAGTTCCTCTAACGTGATGGGCTTGTTTAGAGCGTCTGCCTGTTCTTGTGAGATAGTTTTATCTAGGTATTGGAGCATTCTGGTCTGCGCTTCTCTAGTACTGGGGGGAGTGGGGGTCGGGGTCTTTGTTTGGTAGAGGTCTTCATAGAACTCCTTGGCTATGTTTAGCATTCCTTTGCTGTCTGTTAGTGTCTCCGATGTTTCAGAGAGGGTCTTAAGGCCCTCTATTGAGCTAGATCTTGTGTTTGCTTTAATCCTCGCAAAGAAGTTCTTTGACATTGACTCGCTGAGCTCATACTCATTCATTCTCGATCTTATTTGTAAACCCTTTAACTCCCACCATCTCCATACAGCCAGTTCCTCTCTTGCTTTATGGAAAATGTTTGTATAGAAGGGCGAAGATGGATTGTCGACTAAGTTGGATTCTGCGACTCTTAGAGCGGCTTCTAGAGCGATTTTTCGCTGTTTCTTGTCGTTCGACAATTTCTTTGATATGTTGGCTGTTGTCTGGGCCAGTGTGGAATATCTGTCTTGGAACCAAACCCACTTGTCATGGATGGAGAGGTAGCTGCCTCTCCTATTCTGCCAGTAGTCCAGGATACCCTTTTCGAAGGATTGGCTTAACAGGAGCGAGTTATTCAGTTCGTGAAAGCTGGATCCTTTTTTCACAAATTGTTCAAAACTGATAATAAGTTCAATTGGTTTGTGGTCCAGCCCTGTGTAAGGCTGTAGGGGGAGGATGTCTGCATGCTTGGTTGTTCCCATTAGTGTTTCTGAAATAAAAAAATAGTTGAGTACGGATCCGGGCCACCCGGCCGACCGGCGCCCGCCCGGGGGAGGTCCCGGGCGGCCTGGTCGGGCGGGCGGCCCGGTTGGGGGCCGGCCCCCCCCAGAACACCTTGTAGGAGGGGGGTTTCTGACCCCGCATCGGGGGGTTTTGGACTCCCCAGGGCCTACCGGGTCTGACCATGCCGTGAAAACGGCGCGTCGGGCTTGTGAGGCCTGTTTTTTTTTTTGGAATTTGGGACGCCCCTCTGGCCGTCAATCATCCATGATCGACGACCAGAGGGCCGTTGGTTTTTGGAGGGAAACGGAGGCCCCGTTTGAAACAGCGACTGGTTGGGGCGGTCTGCATTGGCTGTCTAGACGGGGCCTCGAAACCTGCTCCAGCCGCCTCCGTTCGTGTTCCTGCCCCTCGTCGAAGTTGCTGCCGTCGTCGCCATCGCCTGGGAGCTTCAGTCGCCCGTCGTCGTGTTGCCCGTCGCGCGTCGCCTGTCGCCCGTCGCCAGCGTCGTCGCTCCTGCCTGCCGACATCCCCTGCCGCCCGTCGACGAGGAGTGTCGGTCTTCTTCTTCTTCTTCTTCTTCTTCTTCCCTCCTCCGCTCATTCTTCTGCTTCTTCTTCTCTCGTCCTCCTCCTCCCCCTCTCTTCTTCTTCTT
>BFEA01000645.1:216301-229275 GCA_003427395.1 Chara braunii
AAGAAGAAGAAGAAATAAGAAAGAAGAAGAAGATGATGTACACCAGCATAGACAAATGTCAAGGCTCTTCTTCTTCGCCCAACAATCTCCTCCTCCTTATCTCCCCCTCTCTTATTCATACAGGAAATAATAATACAATGTCGAATGGCTGATCCAGAATCAACGTCCGAGTTCCTCTCCTACTGCCGGTCTCACTTGAGGTCCACCATAGCCATGGCCGCCTCTCCCTCACTTCCACCTCATAGGCCGAGGCTATGGCGGACTACTAGGGCCTGACCCTGCTGTGCAAAGGAAAACGCAATGCAGCTATGGCTGCTCCAGCTCAAGCCGCCACGCCTAGCTCTGCCTCGAAGCTTGTTGGTGTAGCTCTACCCCCGCTGAGGCCTTCCTGCTGCAGCGCCCACCAAGGTGATGAAGATGGCTGCCACCATAGCCAGGTAAGTACCTTTGGCGCTCCTCCCCCTTCCTTCCTTCTTTCTCCCTCGTGTCCTTCTCCTTCCACCCCAGCAGCGCTGCTCCGATAGCGCTGCTCCAACCAGCGCTCCACCAGCGTGTCGCCAAACTTGCACACTGAGAATGAGGCCGGCTCTTCGCCCGGCCAGGAGATATAGCGGCCTGCTTTCCTCTTCGGGCGGTGACTTCCAGGCCGCTCAGCCTCCCAAGAAACTGGTACCTCCTCCCTTTCGGAGGGAAACATCATTGCAGACTCTGATATTGTCCGTACAGGCTCTAGACTCAGACTGGTTGGACTGGTACCCGCCTAGACTTAGCCTACAAACTACTGGGCCTCTAAAAATGCCACTTTTGTCTTCTTCTGCTCGGCCTCCAGTACCCGCACATCTACCCCTCCATGATGCGGTACCGGCCTACCCGCTACTTGAGTGTGTTTCCCGCTGCAATCCCTCAATGTCACGGCCACAGGTAAGTACCGGCCCTCAGGACCCAACAAACGAGCAAGTGCCCTTACGGGCCACACACACTCAGGCCAACCAGCACTCAGACAGGCACGGTCACACACACACTCAAGCCAATCAGCACTTAGACAGGCACGACCACACCCAGCAAGCGTGCACACACAGACTAGTAGTAAGTGGGAAACTCAGCAAGGCATTCAGAAATCAGCTGTGTGTTTCAGTCCATGTTTGGACGGGTCATCACACTACCCCCCCCTTAAGAGCGAGGTCCCTTCGAGCGAGTAACTCACTCTAGTCTTCGACGATCGCGTCATAAGCAAGCGAGGCAAAGAGGTTCCTAGAATGCTCTGTTGCAATGAGCCTTGCAGAGATCTTAGGTACAACGTTAGCGGCGATTTGTCGCTCGTAGGCTTTGACAACGTGCGTTGCACTGCGTAGCAGTTCCTGTTTGGAAATCCAGTACAAATCGTCTAATGGGTGATACATGAAGTGAACCTGGTACTGTCTATTGCGTCCCTTCCCTACGTGCTGTTAATTCTGTCTATCTCATGCCCGCCTTTGATCGCACGAGGGATCATGTCTTTGCGATAGTCGAACGTCTTAGCATCACGGTGGAAATACAGTTTCGATGCATGGAACACGGGGTATGTGCGCAGATGGGCTGGCACATCAACTACGTACGAAGGGCCAAAGTGATCTTCGCCAATCACATCCAAAACTTCCCACAGTTCGTAATAGAGTAGGAAAAGTTTGCGAGAGACCCCTTCTTCATCTCAGAATTCAGACATCTTGACCCAGACATAGCTTCCTACTTGAATGTCCGACGGTCGGCGCCTCTTGTTCGCGTGATGGATCATGGCGTGTTGTCGCTTGGTCATGGCTGCGATGGCAACCTTGAGCAAGCGATCATACTTGGCCCTGAAGCCAGGCCTACCAGGTGTTAAGCGTGCTGGCTGCTCAGGGAATAGGTAGGAGAGCGGATTACGGATCTGCCAACCGAGATGCAGCTTTTTAGGTGTCATGTCGGTGGCAGAATGGATGGAGTTGTTGTACAACCCCCTAACAAAATACAACTCTTCATCCCATGTTTCCTGATCCGGGATAATCAAGGCACGGAGAAGTTGAAACACGGTCTGGTTGATTTCTTCGGCCAAACCGTTGGCTTCAGGGTGTCGGCCAGATGTCATACACAGCCTGATCCCCAGATGAGACGTGAAGTCCTTCCATTCGGTACTAATGAAGCGCGGATTCCGATCGCTCACAAAAGTCTTCGGGGTTCCGAACTGCAGAATGTACTTCTGTTGGAACTCACGAATCACTAGATCTGTGGGGGCGTGAGGTGGCAAAGGGATTAGATTAAGGAACTTAGAGAATCGGTCAACAATCACCATGACTTGTGAGTAGCCGTTCTTACTTACCTTTCCCATGTCGGTGAAGTCGACGGAGACGGACTCCCCGGAACCGTCGGGAATGGGAAGGGGTGTAAGTAGCTCCATGGGCTTTTGTCTGCATGGTTTGATTCGTTGACAGACTTGACATTCAACCACAAACTTTTCAGCAGTCCCTTTCATGCCAGGCCAATCAAACTGTCTCAGCAGATTTGTGTACGTTTTTACCATGCCGAAGTGTCCGCTCCGGCCATGAGCCAAATCTAGAAAGTGCGTGCGGAGAGGCTCATGGTTGGGCACACACAAACGGTCGTGATTCCCGTAGCGACGGAAAATCAGTCCTCCATAGTCGTGGAAATCAGGCTGACTGCTAGGGTCAGCCCGCAACCGCTCAAGGATGGGACTAAGCTCCGGATCCTTTTGTTGTGTGCTCTACGAGCTCCTCCTTCAGTTTCTTCCGGAAATCGTAGGATTTCACCAGGCAAGTCATGTACTCAGGGTGGCGAGACAAAGCATCAACAACTCGATTGTAACAGCCCTTTTTGTGCCTCAACTCAAAGTCGAAAATGTCAATTTGATGGAACCAGCGAAGCAAGGTAGGGGATAGAGTAGTTTGCTGTTTGATCCACTTCAGAGTCTCGTGATCCGGGAATACTTTGAAGTGGCATCCCAACAGATAGTGTTTCCAATGATCTAACGTCATACGCAAAGCATAGAGCTCACGCATGTAGGTGGAAGTGACCACTTTTTCGCTGGGCATGCGTTTGCTGTAGTATTCGAGCGGTCGCAAGCCATCGCCGTCATCTTTCTGCAGCACTGCGCCGATTCCATACTGACTTGCATCCGTAGTAACTACGAATGTCAGTTTAGGATCTGCAATGCGGAGTACTGGGTAACTTACCAAGGCATCTTTCAAAGCTTGAAAGGCGTTCGTGCACGCGGTGTCCCAAGAATAGGGAACGTTCTTACTTGTCAGTCGAGATAATGGACGCGCAACAATGGAGAAGCGGGGCACAATCTTCCGATAGTACGACGCAAGACCAAGAAAAAAACGCAGTTCGTGAACATTTACAGGATGAGGCCAATTGCGTATGACCTCAACCTTGGTTGCCTCAGGCTTTAGGCATGCAACAGACAACCGGTGTCCCAGATAGATGACACTATCCTTCCCAAACTCAGATTTCTCTAAGTTGAGATGAAGTTGCATCTTCTTGAGGATGGTCAGTACTTCCTCAAGGTGCTTGAGGTGTTCCTCCATGGACTTGCTGAAGATTAGTATGTCATCTAGGTAGACCACCACGAACCGACCAATCTGTTCGCGGAGGACTTTGTCCAAAAGGCTTTGGAAGGTGGCCGGTGCGTTCGTGAGACCGAAGGGCATTACGGTAAACTTGTAAAGCCCATCGTGTGTTTTGAACGCAGTTTTGTGCTGGTCCGCATCATCGACTTCAATCTGGCGGTAGCCAGACTTGAGATCGATCTTGGAGAAGACCTTGCACCCACCTGCGACATCAAGCAAGTCATCTATTCGGGGTAATGGATAGGCGTTCTTTCTTGTGATGCGGTTTAGACCACGATAGTCAATACACATGTGGAGTTTGCCTCCTTTTTTTGGAACAAACAAGACAGGAGCACCAAATTCAGACTCACTAGGCTTGATCCACCCTTTGCCAATCATTTCATCAATCTGTCGTCGGAGTTCCTCCAACTCGCCGGGTCCCATGCGGTACACGCAGCCTTTTGGAGGAACGACACCCTCGACCAACTCAATGGTGTGTCGGACCGGTCGCGTGGGGACTCCACGTGGCTCGCCCAGTACTTCTGGGAATCGATTGAGTAGGTTTTGGATGTTCGAGGGAACCGGTGGGGGTGGAGGATCAACAAAGGGATCATTTGGAGTAGTAGTAGGTAGAGAAGTAGAAATGCTAGTAGGATCATTTGGAGTGGGATCGTTTGGAGTAGTAGGAGGTAGAGAAGTAGAAGTGCTAGTAGTAGTAGTAATAGAAATAGTATCACTAGATGAAGTAGTAGTGGTATTAACCGCAAAAGTAGAAGGCACATGAGTAGGACGAACAAAGGCAACATACAATTGTTCATCCTCCTTGTGCTTGCGCCATTTCTTGCAGTGCTTCATAGCATTCAGAAAGGTCATTGGGGACTCATCCAAGAGGACGGGAAGCTCGTTCCCTTGAGCATCTTTGACCATGAAGAGTGACTCCTTCCACTTGGTCCATTCGCATTGGGATTGCAGCCAGCCCAATCCAAGGACAGCGTCGAAGGGGCACTTGTCAAGGACAGAAGTTCAGCGCGTGGGTGACAACTTTGTTCTTGCCAAAGGTAGTGCACACACCTTTGACTGCATGCGTAGAAGAGACAACTTCCTTGTTGCCAACTTGGCTTCGGCAAGGGTTCTGCAAGGCCACTTGCTTCATTCCCAAGCCCACTTTGTGTATCTTGTGTGGTGACATGAAGTTAGTCGTCGTGCCACAGTCAATCAAGACACGGAGATAACGGTGGTTTATGAGAAGTTTGAATAAGATCAGTTTCGCTGTCCCTTGGGCACGCTGCTGTTTAATCTCAGCCCAATGCTCCAAGTGATAGTGGGCATACAACATATTACACACTTCAACCTGGGCTTCAGCAGATGATTGGGCTTCAAGGGGGGACTGCTGATTTGCATCAGATTCAGTCTCCCTTGTCGTAGAGGATGCTGAAGTTGACTCTATGCCCGGTTCTGGTTTCCCTGCAGCCTGTAGCAATCCTGTACGTTGTGATTCGATTTTTGGCAATGCAGGCATACCCCCTTCTCGAGTCTACCCCGCCAGTCAGTTTCAGTGATCCGGAGATCGACCCAAGGTTTAGTGGTCGCATCCTCCGGTTTTGGTGGGATCTTGACTCCCTTGGGAAGTTGGACATAGTTCTTCTCTGTATTCCGATTCGGTCCCCTTGCATTGACAGTCTTTTTAAAGGCAGTAGATTTTTCTTCTTCTTGATTAACATCAGACTCATGGGCTGACGAACAGGCTGTATCAGCGTCCTGCTCTTGGTCGTCACCAAGAGTGGGGTCATCTGCTTCAGCCTCCTCTTCAGCCTCCAGCAGGTCATGCACAACAAAACGGCCGCTGCCTTTGAACCGCTTGCCACCCATGGGCTTTTGTCTGCCTGCTGCGGTAACGAGGTTAGCCGCCTCGAGACTGACTATGTCCTTCATTAGAATGAACCAATCAGTATAACCAATGAAGTCCCTGCCTAGGCGATTAGTAAAGTTGGTGGGGACTGCGCCCTTGACCACAGCCAAGCAAGATTGGTCGTTCAGTTCAAGACCAAGTGTGGCAAACATCTTGCTAACATAGGTTTGCAGGCTCTTCATGGAGCCCGTCCACTTGCTGCGCTTGATTTTGTCAAGCTGGCTCCTTGCCCTTGCTGCAGCGTGTGGATCTTTATACTGGGTAATGAGGAGCTCCTCGAGGGAGGCAACCGAGGTGGCCTTAAGCCACCTAGTCGATTCAATCTTTGGGACCCCAGCCTGCGTAGCTTGGACTTCTAGGAAGCCCCGTACAACCGGCTCGACGTTCATCCTCATGATCACTGACTGGGTCTCTGGCTGAGTCCCCAACACTTCAAAGTATGTCTTCTTTGCCGTCGTACTTAGACGGTATCTGCACCGCCTTCCGGTCCGCATGGGGACCAGCATTTGCTGGTTCCGATCTTGGGGCTGCAACAATTACAGAATTCCCTGCCTCGCTGCCTGTTACAGCAGCAGCGGACTTTGTACCTGTTGCAGGTCCCGAGGGGGTTGTCTGCTGACTCAAAGGAGTAGAGGATAGGGTATGAGGGGCAGGTGTGGTTTATATTGCAGCTCCAAAATCAGGAGGTAGAGGAAGAGGAGTGATCACTTGGGCTTGCCGCAGCGCAACAACTTCTACCGTCAAGTCGCGGTACTTGCCGGTCATATCAGTCAGATCGTCCTGAAGTTTCTTCATTTGCTAGAAGACTTCGACAAACTGAGTGGTATGATCTTCAAGTTTCCAAACTTGAACGATAGCGGTGAGTATGGACTCCAGTTGTTCTCCGCACTGCTCTTTGGTCAGTGAGGGAACAGTTTCCAAGATGGCCTCTTGACTTTTCAGTAGTTGTTCCTTCATCTCCTTCTTTGTTTCCTGTTCCCTTTTTATAGCACTGTCTAGGAGTGTGTGCGGGTAAGGTTTCTCCGCATCGCCGGCTCCATCTAACATGGGCCGCCATTGTACCGAGGATAGCTGGGCCATTTTCGGACCGTTAGTCTTGGCAGGGGGGTCAGAGAAACGCCAATCAGCAAAAGAATCAATTAGACTCTCAAGAGGTACACTCCCCTTTTCACTTGGACGAACACGCTGTTTCCCAACCCTTAACCACTCTAGACGGTCACTTTCCCTCTCTCCCTTTTCTCTCTCTCCCTTTTCTCTCTCTCCCTTCTTTCTGGTTGCGAGTCTCCACGGGCATCGAAAATGAGGTCAAAAAAACAGACTTAAAAGCTCAGAGAAGAGAAGGTAGAACTCCTAGCCGGAGCGGCGTTTCAATTGGACTTAGAGAGCAGCAAACCAAAAGAAAAAGAAACAATCAAATTCATATGAGAGGTCCGATCCAGCCACCCAGTCTGATCAGACTGCATACGAGGTCCTCTCGAGTCCAGTCTGACCAGCTCCGTGTCCGTACAGCAAACCAAACAACGAGTGACTAAATGCAACAATGGAGAATTGAGTGGTGTACAGGGTACGAGTCAAGCCACAGACAGTGCAACCAAAAGACATGCGAAATGTCTCAGTCGAGCTCCCCTCGGCAGTGGGTGTCCTAACCAAGAAGAAAGAACTTCGTAACACTGTCAGAAGACAATGGGCTAATGTCTAACCGATTTGGGCCCAAAGGGCTCTTCTTGTTTGGGCTTGGTCCCACTGGGTTCCAATGGTCCCACGTGGGTCGCGACCAGGTTCCAACCAAGAAGAGTACCGCAAGGTCTTAGTTCAGTCTCTACTACGCTGAGAAACGAAATTTCAACTTCCGGCAGAACCTATAGACTACATCCGTTCAGAAATGAAAAACAAAGCATTGTAGAACGACTCAGCATTTAGATCAAAATACTTCATTTTCCATCCATCAGGTGAGTAGGTAGATCACATGCAATCAATCACACAATCAAGACCACAGAGGAGTAGGAAAGAAACCCAGAGTAACCCGAGTAGGACAAGCAATACCAAGCACTCGTACAAAGGCATCCCGTAGGTGCACGACACTTACCTGAGTGGCCTTGAGCTTCGAGATGAATAGAACTCACCCCCCTCTCATGTGGTCCTCCTGACCCCTCTAACGCTACCCCTACACTAGTGTCCTATCTCCTAGGAGGGTCCGACTCCAACACCAAAGTGCAACGCCGGATCCCCCGTCAATGCTGAAGAACAAAGTAGCAACTTGCAGTCCGTAGATGCTGAGTGGCCGCTGACCCTCAAGCTCGCCTACTTGAGGGCAGCCCTTAAGTTGCCAAGTGTCTCCCTTGAACCAGATTCCAGGCGCGAGTGCCTCTCACTGTCGCCTCTCTCAAATTGCCGCATGAAGTCTCCTCCAAATGTCTCGCCACCCTAATCTCACTCTCCAGCAACCTGGTTAGGTTCAACGTTGACCCTCCGTGACCTAACCAGGTGGGGGCAGCTTCCCTCAACCACGCTGCCCCACTTCCCTTCACGAACCAACCCTAACCCTAAGTGGTGCCCTCAACTACTTAGGTTAGGCTTAGGGCAGCAAAGTCAACTCTCACCAGCAAGTAGAACCTCGCTCTGATACCAATGTTATGATCCTGGTAAATTTCGAGATGCACATCCATCAGATAGTACAATACCGTCCAATTGCAGAAAGAAATGAATGAACTTGAGAGGAGAGAGAGGATTAGAAGAAGAAGAAGAAGAAGTAAGAAAGAAGAAGAAGATGATCTACACCTTCTTCGCCCAACAATCTCCTCCTCCTTATCTCTTCCTCTCTTATTCATACAAGAAATAATAATACAATGTCGAATGGCTGATCCAGAATCAATATCCGAGTTCCTCCCCTACTGCCGGTCTCACTTGAGGTCCACCATAGCCATGGCCGCCTCTCCCTCACTTCGACCTCATAGGTCGAGGTTATGGCGGACTACTAGGGCCTGGCCCTGCTGTGGAAAGGACAACACAAAGCAGCTATGGCTGCTCCAGCTCAAGCCGCCATGCCTAGCTCTGCCTCGAAGCTTGTTGGTGTAGCTCTACCCCCGCTGTGGCCTTCCTGCTGCAGCGCCCACCAAGGTGATGAAGATGGCTGCCACCATAGCCAGGTAGGTACCTCTGGCGCTCCTCCCCCTTCCTTCCTTCTTCCTCCCTCGTGTCCTTCTCCTTCCACCCCAGCAGCGCTGCTTCAATAGCGCTGCTCCAGCCAGCGCTCCACCATTGTGTTGCCAAGCTTGCACACTGAGAATGAGGCCGGGCTCTTCGCCCGGTCGGGAGATATAGTGGCCTGCTTGCCTCTTCGGGCGGTGACCTCCAGGCCGCTCAGTTTCCCAAGCAACCGATACCTCCTCCCTTTCGGAGGGAAACATCATTGCAGACTCTGATATTGCCCGTACAGGCTCTAGACTCATACTGGTCGGACTGGTACCTGCCTAGACTTAGCCTACAACTACTGGGCCTCTAAAAATGCCACTTTTGTCTTCTTCTGCTCAGCCTCCAGTACCCGCACATCTACCCCTGCATGGTGCGGTACCGGCCTACCCGCTACTTGAGTGTTTTTCCCGCTGCAATCCCTCAATGTCACGGCCACAGGTAAGTACCGGCCCTCAGGGCCCAACAAACAAGCAAGTGCCCTTACAGGCCACACACTCAGGCCAACCGACACTCAAACAGGCACGGTCACACACACACTCAAGCCAATCAGCACTCAGACAGGCACGGCCACACACACACTCGAGCCAACCTGCACTCAGACAGACATGCAGTCCAACAAGCGTGCACATACAGACTAGTAGCAAGCGGGAAACTCAGCAAGGCATTTAGTCTATGGGCAAAACTCATAAATCAGCTGTGTTTCAGTCCATGTTTGGACGGGTCATCACAATATAGGTAATCACTACTAATCAGTATATTAGTATAGATAATCAGTACTTCTATACTGATTACTACTATACTGGTTATTATCATATCTTTAAAAGTGCTCACAGTCAAATAGACTGAACAGTCCTTCAGGACAACCTTTAAAATTGGAACGATGTCGAGAAGATTAGCATTGGCCCTGCGCAAGGACGACACATATAAATCGAGAAATGGTCCAAAAGACTCCAAATTATTAAATAACCAAAAAAAAAGATTAGACAGCGTGAGTCCAATGTCAAATAAAAACTCATCCAATCAACTCAAAACGATGGATGGGACACATTTCCCAAGTCCCATTTCGTGTAAGGCCAAGTCCACACCGGTGTAGACACACCGAGACATGGCAACAAGTGGCCTACCACTTTTCACTGCTAACCATAACTACGCCGGACCCGGACCCGGACAGTTCATGTCCGGGGACTGGACGCATGTCAGATCGGGTCCAGACATCCGGACTTCCGGACACATCAGGACCTTCGGACATGTATGGTTCCAGACGGTCCAGGCCGGTAAGCAGGTCCGGAAATGTCCAGACCATTAAAAAAAAGGAAAAAAATGTGAAAAAAAAGTCTGTTATGCAGAGTAACAATACAAACCACTTTTGCCTCAGAGTCATGTCAGAGCTCCAAACCAAACTTGAGTTAAAAGTCAAAACTATAAAAAACTTAAAAGAAAGTAATTGTTACGATCCTGGCCAATTTCGAAGTATACATTCATCAGAAAGTACAATGTCGTCCAATTGCAAAAGAAATGAATGAACTTGAGAGGAGAGAGAGGGAAAGAAGAAGAAGAAGAAGTAAGAAAGAAGAAGAAGATGATGTACTCCAGCATAGATCGAAGATAATGCTCTTCTTCTTCGCCAACCAATCTCCTCCTCCTTATCTCCTTCCCTCTTATTCAAACAAGAAATAACAATAATAATGTTGAATGGCTGAACCAGAATCAATGTCCGAATCCCTCTTCTACTGCAAGCACAACATGAGGTCCACCATAGCCATGGCCACCCTTCCTCTTCTTCTTCATGTAGGCCGAGGCTATGGCGGACTACTAAGGGCTCTACCCTCCTGTCCAAAGGACAATGCAAAGCAGCTATGTCGCTGCTCTCCTGTGCAAAGGACAACCCAAAGCAGCTATGCCGCTGCTCAACAAGCCGCCATGCCTGACTCTGCCTCGAGCTTCCTTGGTGCGGCACTACCCCAACTAAGGCCTTCCAGATGCAGCGCCTAACAAGGTGATGAAGATGGTGTCCACCATAGCCAGGTAGGTACCTCGGCACTCTCCTCCTTGTCCTCTTCCCCCTCCTCCTCCTACCGGTAGAGCTCCACCATAGCCAAGGTGGAAGCTTCTGGGCTTCTTCATCCCAACAGCGCTGTTGTAGCCAACGCTCCTCCAGCCAGCGCTCCAGCAGTGTGTCGCCAAACTTGCACACCGAAGAATGAGGCCGAGCTCTTCCCTCGAACTTTTGATATAGCAGCCTACTTGCCTCCTGGGCGGTGACTTCCAGGCCGCTCGGCCTCCCAAGCAACCGGTACCTCCTCCCTTTCGGAGGGAAACATCATTGCAGACTCTGATCTAGACTCAGACAGGATGGACTGGTACCGGCCTAGACCTAGCCTACCGCTACTAGGCCTCTAAAAATGCCAACTTTGTCTTCTTCTGCTTGGCCTCGAGTACCCGACACATCTACTGCTACTGGGTGCGGTACCGGCCTACCTGCTACTTGAGTGTTTTTCTGCTGCTCTAAGTGTCGCGGGCCTTTGGCTCTGCCACTTGAGTGTTTTACCCTGCTGCAACCCTCAATGTCACGGCCATAGGTAAGTACCGACCCTACGGGCCTCCCAAACAAGCAAGTACCCTTGCAGGTCACACACACACTCATGCCGACAAGCACTCAAACAGGCACACAGGTCATCAGCCACGCAAACACACACACTTAGAAAACTCAGCAGAATGCGGTAATCTCAACAAGGCATCCATTCCAGCGCCAGAACCTAGAAATCAGCAGTGTTCCCAGTCCGTGTTATGGCGGGTCATTACACTACCCCCCCCTCAAGAGCGAGGGCCCTTTGAGCGACTAACTCAATCAGAGTCCCTGCATAATGCATCATAAGCGTAAATGGCAAAGAGAGATCGGGTATGTTCCGTAGGAGTGAGGGTAGCAATGAATTTAGGTTGTTGTTCGGAGCTAATTAGTCGTTCATATGCGTTGACGATTCGCGGGGCACTCTGCAGCAAGTCCTTCTTAGAAATCCAGTAAAAGTCATTCAATGGGTGGTATAGAAAATGAACTTTGTATTGTCTGTTTCTCCCTTTTCCACTGTGCTCGACAATTCTATCAATCTTGTAACCGCCATTGATTGCGCGAGCAATCATCGATTCTCGATACGGAAAAGTTTCGGGTGGTTCATACGGAAACAACTTCGACGCGTTATCGGGATACGACAAAAATGTGTACGACAGAGAAATCAGGAGGCAAGAGAAACAGAAAGGACAAAGGGGGTCAAGGCATGAGTGTCGGCGCCTAGGGGCCTAGAGGATGTCCTGTGCGGGCCGGAACCACTGAGACAAGACTAGGTTAGTAGAAAGGCAGGCGGCAAAGGGCTACGAGAGAATGCCAAAGGCGGCCCTCCTCAAAAGAAGGAGGACCGCCGGGAAAATAATGCCTTGGGCCGAGCACCGCAGGGTGAAGAGGGCCCAACGACGTCAAGAAAATAAGTGACGGTACGTGGGCGCATGAGAGCGTAGCACGAGGCCAAGAGGGCCACTCGAATCTGACATGGCAAGCGCCCAAGGGGCCGTGAACTAAGCAGGCGGGACGCGGCGGACTACAAGAGACTACTGAGACCATGAAATGCAGAGCCTTGACGGCCGCGAGACGCTAGAGAATAAGGGGCCCAACATGAGGGTCACTTACGGCAACTAACTGGAACCGCAGATTGGAGGCCCCGCGGTCGGAAAGACCAGCGCGTGCAGGACATGAGAAAAGACAAGGAAATGGGGCCACCATAGGGCGGGGAGCGCCAAAAGAACTTGGGACACCATGAGAAAAGGTGTCGGGGATCACATGGGGCTAAATAAAAATAATGGTATCTGGGACAAAATACCAGCGGGTCAACCGGTAGGACCACCAGCAGGACAAGTACCAGCGGGACCCCCAACTGGATAAGTACCGATGGGACCGCTAGCGGGATAAATACCGGCGGGACCACTGGCGGGACGGGTGGCGGGGACTAGCGCGGAACAAGTGGCGGGGACTTGTGATGTCCCAAGGAAAGGTTGTGGAAAGCCGTGGAGAAAGAAATATTCAAAGCAAGGTATGTCATCAAGATTAAGATCTGGACGGCCAAGAATATTAGCACCACTAGTGCAAGCATTAGTGGCAGCGTTGTCGAGCGGGGATCCCCGGGAGCAAAGCCGGTGTGAGGCTGCGGACCCCGGACCCCCGCCACGGGGGCCATCCAACCCCGCCACCGCCGGACGACCCCCGCCGCCGCCCAGCCCCGAGTACCCCGCCGCCTAACCCCGCA
>BFEA01000645.1:267021-280677 GCA_003427395.1 Chara braunii
CAGGGGTTTGTAGGGGGAGGGGGCATTTTGTCAAATTTTGTGATTGACCCACCGTTTCTTTGAGCGACTTGTCCCTGTCCTCAAGAAGCTGCTTGTTCTCATGTGCAAGCTCATCGTACCGAGCCTTCAATGCGACCAACGCATGACTCTTCTTTGACTGCCTGTTTCAATAAAACCCAATGTAATCCAATCCACATCTGTTTCAAATTGGTGGTGTGCAGGCTTTCTCCCTGGTCCTACCTAGGGAGTCTGGAGATGAAACTTGACGACAGACAGACAGTGCTCATCTGTGAAAAGTGAGTCTAATGGAGAAACGGGCATCATCATCATCGTGAACCCCCCTACCATAGTACGCTCGTTCTTTTCATTGCACCAGTCAACCACTTAGCATCAAACACTCAGTATCCAACCACTGGGTACCAACCACTTAGTACCAACCACTCAGTACCCAAGCACTTCAGTACCAACCCCTTACTAGAGAACCACTTAGTACCCACCACTTAGTACCTACACAACCACCGAGTACCCACCACTTCATACTAACCACCTAGTACCCGACCACTTAGTACCAACCACTTAGTACCCAAACACTTAGTACCCACCACTTAGTACCCACCACTTAGTACCGACCCCTTTAGTACCCAACCACTTAGTACCAACCACTTAGTACCAACCGCTTAGTGTGAACCACTTAGTACCCAACCACTTATCACCCACCGCTTAGTACCCAACCACTTAATACACCAATCACTTGGTACCAAACCCTTAGTACCCACCACTTTGTATCAACCACTTAGTACCAACCACTTAGAACCAGCACTTACTTGTCACCTCCCTACCTCCCTCCTCATCATGGATACTAGAAGTTCTAGTATGTTAACTGACAGGTCAAACAATATTGACCGTAGTATGCTCATACTAGAAGTTCCAGTGTGCTGTCATCATGATCGTAAATCATACACAACTTTCACTCACTCCTCATCCTCGACACTAGAACTTCTAGTGTATTGTCATCCTCATCATCATGAATCCCTATCGTGGTACGCTCATATTAGAGGTTCCAGTATATGTTGACTGAGAGGTCAATCAAAGGTCAGATTGGGGGGGGGGGGGGGGGGGAGGGGGAGGGGGAGGGGGAGGGGAAGGGGGAGAGGGGGACGGAGAGGGGGAGGGGGAAGGAGGTGGGGAAGTGGGGAGGTAAGTCAACCTCGTGTGCAAAGTTGCAAACCCTAGACCCTAAACCCTGGGTCTGCAACTTTGCAAACCCTAAGTCCTAAACCCTAAACCCTGGGCATCCAGTGAAGCAAGAAACATTTGCTGATGGTGACCAGATTCACGACATGCCCAACCTTTCAACAACAGAAAAATTCCTCAGACAAACCCAGACCGTTTTTTTTTTTTTTTTTAACTGATCAGAACAGATACTACACTTGATCTTAGCCAAAAGGCCGAGAAAGGTATTACCCAGACCGTTTTCTTTTTCCTTCTTTTCCTTTTTTTGGGGGGGTTAAAACAGGTCCTTATGGTCCTGCCTTAACCCTGCCTTATAAATAAGTTCAATTTTATAAATCTTTAATTTCTAATACTGACTGTTTTCCTTCCAGCTTTGGGGTCCCATTCTTGCACGAACAAGGGTCTGTTTTATCAACAGTTCCTGCAAGGCCCCAGACAGGACCAAGCCCAGAAACAGACCCCTGTTTATCTTGGAAGGGTGTAGCAGGTCCTAGCTGCTTTTCCCCTCTACATTATCTTCTGTGCTTTTTTTTTGCTGCCTTTTGTTACATGCTGCGCCTGCACACGGGCCCCATTTCAGGGGCCCGATAATTGCTGAGGGGGCCCCAGGCCGCATGCCCATCAGACACGCGCCCTGGAGGCCCACGGTGGCCCTTAGGCTGCAGGTACAGAATTACGACAGCATTCATTTATTTATTTATTTATTTGTTTATTGCTGTCCTATTTTTGTCTGTTCAGACGTCGTTTCGGACTCGCAGTCCCCAAGGCGATGCCTTGGACTGGGTACAGAGGCAGGGCCGATGGAGGCCAGGCGCGTTTTGGCGCCCTGCTGCATCAGCAGCACGGTCTGGATGCCCGGTAGGGGCCCCGCCCGTGCGGGCCGTTTTCAGGCCAACGCAGATGCACACCCAGCTGGCCCAGCGCTACATATAGCTGGGCCTCAGCTGAGCAGACACACAGTTCGAGTAGCTCACTTCTTGGGCGACATGCTGCTGGACCAGCGCTGCGACACTACGGCGCTGTGCTAGGAGGTAGAAGTCGAGGCGTAGGTAGGCAGAGGGGCGGAGGCCATACCTGCAGCGGCGCACTTACCTTGCGCCATAGCTGGGACTCCGCACGCTGACCTGCACACGACGACGACGACGGTCAGTCACTGCGGCAGCTACTTGCAGGTGAGACAGCAAGGAGGACGACATCTTCTTCTTCTTCTTGTTCGTCTCGCCCTCCATCTCGTCTCTCTCCTTCCTCCTTCATCTCCTCCTCCTCTGTCTTCTTCTTCTTCTTCTCTTCAGAGAGAGAGAGAGAGAGATTACAGGCAGAGGGTACATCGGGCATTTGGCCCAGGATCTGATCCGACATTTTTGTGGCAGACATTGATTGGACAGTTGGCAAGGGACTATTTTTGGACTTCGCTATCGCGATCTTGGTCTTCTCCCTCGCCTCTCCCCCCATCTCTCATCCGTGGTATATCCACCATGTGCGTATGCAAGGAGGGACTTTTCTTCTGTGTACGCGGTCCCTCCTCCCTCTCTCACATGTGTGGTGTATGATGGGATGTCGTGTCAGTACCAGACAGGTCAGGTCATATCTTTGAGTCTTCCACTGCGCTACATTGTGCTATTTTGTATGTATCGGGATATACATTGCTTGTTGATGCTTTGCTGACATTGCATTGTCCATTCTAGTCCTTTTCATCACTCTGCGGATCCTTGGCTCCATATACGTTGCCCAACTAGGCATGTATCACTTTCTTTTCTTGAATATTATTTTTCTTTAAACCACCACTACCTCCGAGCCTGTTTTTGCTGACCCTGATTTTCACTGCGCACCGAGGTTTGCCGAGCCTGGATTCCGTTTTGTTTCTTTTCTGGTACTCTCCTGAAAAAAAAGAAAAAAAAAATAACGGCCAGACTTTCAAAAAACGACCCACTCGCAGCCAAAAAAAAAAAAAAAAAAAAAAAAAAAACCACCCCTTTGCTCTTGATACCTAGTAGATACCTAGCCCAAAGTCGTTGTGTGAGTATACCCTCAGTGAGGGCGTTATGGCAAGGGTGTCATGTCCACGAAAGCAGGAAGAGGGGAAAAAAAATTGAAACTGAACTTAGGGTGGGAAAGCGGGTTCATACATTCTGCAAAGTAATAGTGTGGGCATGCCCTCCTCCACAAAGTGTCAGCAGACCGTGGACTGCACCCTGTCTCCCTGGCGGGGCACCAAAAAAAAAAAAACTTTTAACGAAAACAAAACAGAAACAATATAGCGGTTAGATACGAACGTGTGAGTTTTGGTGCGAGTACAACTTGGTGCATGGCCTTTCCCGACATGATATTTTGTTTTTCTTTTTGTTTTTCGAAGGGGCCCTCAAGCAACTGCCGAGCCTCGTCCAACCCCCGAAAAGTTCGGAAAAAGTGGGAAAACAGCCAGTTTTCCCATTTTTCCCAAGAGTGACAGAGGTAGTGGTGGTTTAACCCAGACCAATTTGCGAGGATCAGAGCCCCTCCACATGTCGTAAAGGCCATGCGTGCCGCCCTAAGTGAAGGCGGGCCTGAACTTTTCCTGGCGGCCTATTTTTGGCCAGAACTGAGGCCACGGGGTGCGCGAGTTGGTTGCAGAGCGGGAGCTTCCAGAAGGGCCCCGCGTGGTAGATACCGCCTCGCAGCATCTTCAACCACCGGGTAGCGCTTGACAGATGAAGACGCTACCCAGCTCTGAGATGCTGTGGCCCAGAACTCTTACTGTTGAGCCCCCGGCTATCCACCGCTTTTAATCCTGTTTGCATTGGTTCATAGATTTACGTGAAATAATTCCCAGAGCTTTGACTTGGAAGGGGCCGAGGGGCGCAGCTACTGGCACATGCCGCGCCAGTCCAGACAGGACCTGGCCAGCCAGCACTTTCCAACATAGGAAAGTGCCTGTCCTCCTCCAGGACACATTCTGGCTGGCATCTCATGTGGCAGTCCTGCAGGAGCGCACGACAAGCACGAGCGCTGGCTGGAGGGCTCACAAGGGCGCTGGAGAGAAGCTGCAGGGCGCAGCTGTGCACGCGGCCATAGCCAGGCCGCAGGTGCTGGAAACCAGTAGGGTATGGCGATGGTCTTCGGGTGGAGGAGGAAGAGCCTGTGGAGGGGACAGACATGGTGATGCATGGGCGCCGTCTTCATCGACATCGGGCTGCTGCGGAAGAGTGCTGATCGCATCATGTAGTTGTTAGGCTAGGATAGATTGCTGTCTGATGGTAGTCTGGGCGCCGAGCGCCATATAGAAGAGCGACACTGGAGACACTAATGGTGGAGGCGAGTCAGGGCCTAACATTGACAATTGAGTTCATTGCTTTGCTCTTATTTGGTGTCTATCTTGGTGCATTCTGCTTTCCGTTCGACGCAAAACTATCTGGCTTTCAATGTGATGATGCAATCTGGATCTGCCATTCGCTCTGCTCATTTTCCTTGCAAAAGCAGGTAAAATAACTTCGAATTACCTGGGGCCAGTCAGTTCGACGATGCCATCTCAACGCTCTCACTCTTTTTTGTTTTTAAAGCAGATAGGAGAAAAGTACAGGACAGCAGGAAGGAGGAAGGAGAAGAGGAGGGCAATCAGTATGAGAACAGATGAGGGAGAAAAGGGAGGGAAGGAAGACAAGGGAGAAAACGGAGAAAACGGAGAAAACGGAGAAAACGGAGAAAACGGAGAAAACGGAGAAAATGGAGAAAACGGAGAAAATGGAGAACCGAGAAGGGAGAAGGGAGAAGGGAGAATGGAAGGGAAAAGGGAGACGGAAGTCGGGAGAAGGGAGAAGGCAGACACACAATTACGCCTGGGAGGAGAAACTCCCTGTGAAGCTGGTAGTATGTTGTCATTAAGTTATCGTGAACCTGCCCTGTTTTTCAACCAAGTTAATGCTTTTCTAAGGGTGAAAAGGGAGAAAAGGGAGAAAAGGGAGAAAAGGAAGAAGGGACAAGGGAGAAGGGAGAAGAGAGATGAAGGTAGAGTCAGTAGACAGAACGGAGAAGGAAGAAGGGAGGAGGGAGGAGGAAGGATGGAGAAAAGAGAGAAAAGGGGGGGAAAGGATTAAAGGGAGAAAAGGGAGAAATGGGAGAAATGGGAGAAATGGGAGAAATGGGAGAAAAGGCAGCAAAGGGAGCAAAGGGAGCAAAGGGAGAAAATGGAGAAGGGAGAAGGTAGAGGGGAGGGGAGAAGGGAGAAGGGACGAGGGAGAACGGAGAAGGGAGGGAGAAAGGGGAAAAGGGAGAAACGGAGAAACGGGGAAAGGGAGACAGACAAAGAGCAAGGACTTGGAAGAAAACCTCCTTGTGAAGCTGGTAGTATGTTGTCATTAATTTATCGTGAAACTGGCAACCTGCGACCACATTCATGCTTCCTATGCATGAACGGAGCACCTGTGGGACTAGTCCACTAAGGATTGGGAGAGTCATGTCTAGTCACGTGGTTGCTATTTGAGTCTTTTTCTTTTCTTTCTTTTTCTTTTTCTTTTTCTTTTTCTTTTTCTTTTCTTTCTTTTTCTTTTTCTTTTTCTTTTTCTTTTTCTTTTTCTCGTTTTTCGTTTTTCGTTTTTTCCTTCTTTTTTCGTTTTTTTTCTTTTCCCCCCTGTTTATTGTCCTTACTTTGTCCAGAATGACACTTACTCTGCCAGAACGGCATATCTTAGTGAGGGGTCCTCCATGCCTGCTGCCGCAGCCACCTCCTTTTTTTCAATTGAAAAAAATGATGATGCCAATCAATCTGGTCTACCTCTCATCTCCATCATCGACGACCCTCCCTCCCCATTCCTTTGAACGGAAACTTCCCTGAAGGTCCCTGAAGGTACCTCCCCTCTCATCGGCCGAAACCTCTCAGCACCATCATCATCGCTTCACTTCCCTTTCCTGAATGGATTTTCCTCGAATGAACGGAAACTTCCCTGAAAGTTCCTTGACTGAAAGGAAACTTCTTTCAGAGTGGACCGAAGGTTTCGTGAATCATCACTTCGATTGCCTTTTCAGGTCCCCTGCTCTGACTGCTCAAACGCTACAGTGAAGATGGACATGGCCCCTGCAAGCAAGGATGGTACACACAAATCGAGAAAGAGATCTTTTTGTGATTTGCTCTTATAATCTGTGACCTTTTTCTGTGCACGGCCCAGACAAAAAAAAAGGGAAGCCCCACCCATACAATACCAGGCTGGGCAAACAGACTGAGGGGGCCAAAAAAAAAGTGAGTAGCCGGGCCAAAAGAAAAAAGGGATGACCCCACCCATACATACAATACCAGGCTGGGCAAACAGAGTGAGGGGGGACCCCAGGGTTCCCCAAGCCTGTTTCCCCAGGTCAGAGCTACCGAATTCACCCCAATAGAACACCCAGTCATTCTGGCTGCATCTTGACTGGAAGTCAGCCCAAATACGGCTATAATGACCCGGCATTCTATTCGGGTGAAGGTGGTAGGCCGGAGCTAGGCCGGACCTCAGCCGCAGCCCGGTAACCCAAATAGCCGGGCTGAAGAGTACCCGGACGAGGTCCCATTTGCCCGTATACTTTGTCCCCTGGCCCTCGGGCCGTCTTCGCGGGCCTACGCCACTCAGGTATTGCTCTCTTCATGGCTTGATTAAGGCTCAAGATGAATAACTGAAAGGCATTCCACGATGCAGACCCCACATTCCAATCTCAGGGTCAAACTTCCCAGGCTGAGAGGGGCCAGGTCGGCCAGTTTCAGAAAGGTAACGTCGGGTACCCCAGAGGTCAAGTCCGACAGGTAACCGGTCAACAGTCACACCCAAGAGGCAACCATCACATCCCATAAGCAAAAGTCACGTCCCACAGTCAAAGGTTGTGTCTCACAGGCAAAAGTCACATCTCACAGGCGAAAGTCACATCTCACAGGCAAAAGTCACATCTCACAGCCAAAGGTCATATCCCACAGGCAAGGGTCATGATTCACAGTCAAGAGTCACGTTCCACAGACCCAAAAGCAGCAGCACACCAAGGAAAACCCAGGAATGAAATCAGACTGCAACTCCAGACTCACTTGCAACATGCACACATGGGCGAACTGATTGAAAACCAACTTCTTCAACTCCGAATCAACACTGAACTTGCATTGGCGCCTTGCGCCCACACAGAAAACTCAGCGATATGTCTTCCACCCAAATCTCAGTCCAGAACAACTGTACAACTCACGGCTGTGGCCGCCGAACACTGTATCCACCACCAGCCTCACTCTCCCTTATGCACGCATGTACGAGGATCTACGCTGAATGTCCACGCTATACACACACACACACACACACACACACACACACACACACTGTACACCGAGTTGACGTCAACAGCTCGGCAGCTATGGCCGCTGTCGTCTTCCTCCTCCTCGCTATGGCTGTCTTCGTCTTCTTCACTGCCCACTTCCGCTCCGGGCACCTGCAGACCTCCACGCACAAGTCACTAAGCCAGCGCTTCCCCATGGCTCACAGGCGATTGCATGAATGGCTGGACGCTGCCTCTTTATTCATACTGCTCCGGAGGTGGCCTGGGCCTGGGCCCCAAACCGCGTGGGCCTGGGCCCCAAACCACGTGAGGGCCTGGGCTGCCCAAACCGACATTCTTTATAATTATGGCGTTCAGGCCCCTGTAGTCTATACACAAACGTAACTCTCCCTCTTTCCTGGGGACGAAACAAAATAGGTGCGCTAAAAGGAGATGAACTGGGCCTAATCCATCCTTTCTCTAAGAGTTCATCTAACTGTTTAAGAAGCTCCTCCAGTTCTTTGGGAGACATCCTATAAACTGCCCCTTTGGGCGTTCTACTGCCAGGTTCAATCTCTATACAATGCTGGATAGGCATTGGCACCACTCCTGAACGTGCCTCAGATAAGTCCTTATACTCCTCCAGCAGACTGGCAATAGTGGGATGGCTTCCTTTGGCTTGTCAGTAACTGGCCTAACGTAGGCTACGAATACCTGTTCTTCCAACTGCTCCTTTTGCACAAGTCTGGGGAAGGCAGGAGCATTGAGGCAGCAATGTGCGAGGGGATTGTCTACCCCGGACTCATCATAGAGGCGGACTTGCTTAACTTCGCCTGACGGACTAGGGAGCCTGCACTCGTGCTCTCTAAGGTGCAAAGTGGCTCCTGCTGCCTCTCCCCAATCTGTACCCAAAACTACATCGAACGGGAGATTCTCCTCCACGAGAAGAGTCAAGGAATGAAGGACCTTCTCTACCTTCCCTTCCTTCTCTAGGCGGAAGTATGGCTGGATTCCTTCGACGTACTCCTCGACTTGCATCCTACTGTTGTCTGCGAGGATGCTGGCTACAGGCTCTCTCAATCGTTGGACCTTTAAGTTGAGCTTTAACTTTTTCAGCGCTTTGCGACTAATGTAGCTCCTAGTGGGCCCACTATCTATGAGGGCTCCTACTCTAGCTCTAAAGATCTCTACGTCTGCGAGGATTAGCTCTCCTTTCCCATCCTTCTTCATCTTGGCCAAGGCTTGCCTCCTCTCCTTCAACTCTTCAGCTAAGCCTGTGAGGGAAGCGTCTAGAGAGACTCTGAAACAAGCAGTCTCTGGACAACTTACTAGATGCTGGCTAGCAACCTCTGACATGGAGATATGTGGAGTAGGAGACTCTATCTTGCGCGCACGCTCGGATCCACATACTCGTGGGGTAGGGGCAGTTGCAACCCCTACCGGCGATTGTCTTTTGCTGCCCCAGAAGCAGCAGCTCGGTCCCTATACTTTGGACAGAACTTTATAATGTGGCCAGGATCCCCGTAGAACACGCACTGAAATCTATTTATGTGTTCCTGCCACACGTTCTGCCCAATTCCCAGATCCTCCCAGGGTCGACCCTCGGGCAGACCTGGGCGCCACCTTCCTTGTCGAGGAGGTGACCGACTCTGACGCGGACGGTTAGACGGGGGACCTTGACCCCTTCCTCCCACTTGGCAGTCCCTGTTGCCGCCAACCCCCTGGCCGCCCTGTCCTCCGCCACCCGGGGCCCGGCCATTTCAGCCTGGCCCTCTTCCTTGCGGCCAGCAGCGTAGGTTCTCCCCTGATCTACCCCACTATCTCCTTCCTCAAGTCCCCACTCAATGTCTGAGTAGGGAACCTCTTCAGCACCACCTCCTTCAATTGTTAGGATCAGACTATCCTTGGCCTTGACCTGGCCAGAGATGGTGTGTCCCTTCCATGTTTTTCCCTTTGTCAAGTCTTTGTGTCAGAACATGGTACCTGGCGAGGCTTGAGCAGCGAATGAAACAGCCTCCCTACTGAGTACATCATAGGTGACGTCTGGCTGTTGTTTCCTAGAAGAAATGCACTTGCACTGCTCAAGCAAGGCGTTGTACAAAGGTTGAACTAGTTGTGCATCAGTTACCCCATGCCCGAGCACAGCAATCAGCTCATCCATGGCAGACTTGAGGGCATGCACACTCTTCCATTGCCGTGTATGGATCATTTGTAACTTATCAGACGCCTTAATCCCCCTAGTGAAAGCTGAGAATTGTTCTCTAAGCGCCTTGAGGAATTCGGAGAGCGGAGTTATCCTCGAATACCGCACCATATCATTTTCGCAGCGTGCTGCACGTGCAAGCGACCTTGCAAAGTTGGGCGCTTCCTCTCTCAGGGCCTAAAAGGCCACTATGACATGGTCTTTTGGCGGTACGCCCTGTAGATATAGATAGGAGTTGACGCTTGCTTCCCAACTGTCAAAATCCTCCCCCTTCTTCCCACTGAAGGGCTTAGGGAAACGGACTTTGACCTTCTCGCGGCGTGGGGCAGGCTCCTCTTCTTTGCAAGCCGCTCACTTGGCGCCTTCTATGGCGCCTGTGCAGAACTTTTTTGTCCTACTGATCGCAAGATGGATCTGATCCACAAATATTTCATCATATCCTGCGCGAAATCTTTGAAATCGGCTCGCATGGCCTCTAAGGCGATATCATGGCTGCGAAGGTGTTTCATTTGTTCCCTTCGTGCGGTCAATAGGGACTCTACACTGCGAGTGAGGGTGTCAAGTTTGGTTCCTACCTCGGTCTCTTCCTTGATTTTCTCCATCCTTGTCTCTGCCGCTTTCAACTCCCCTTCCAATCTTTCTGTTGTCTCCACACGTCTTATCCTCTCCTGCGTCAGGTGCAACTTCATTTCCAAATGTTTTTCATGTTCGCTTGCTCGTTTGAGCAATGGGTCCCTCTCCTCCTCCAAGTCTCTCCTTGCTGCTTCTCTCTCGGCCTCGGGTACCATCAACTCCGCTTCTCTCTCCTCCCCCAGTTCTATAAGTGTTGCCCATTCGTTTACTGTCTTTTCCACCTCTTCTTGTGTAACCTTACTTGTACTCGCTTCCCCTCTTCTTCTTTGCAAGGCTTCTTCTTCCTCAGCCTCTTCTTCTTCTACTTCTTCTTCTTCCACTTCTATCTCTATCTCTAATGCTGCCATCTTCTCCTTCTGCTCCTTCTTCCACCTTTCCAGTTCTTCCTCCATCTGCTTCTTCTTCGCCTCCTGCTCCTCTAGCAGAGCCACCATCTTCGCCTGCTTGATCAGTTCCTGCTTCTCCATTCTCTCCTTTCTTTCCCTCAAAGCGGTGGCAGCTTTCTCCTCTTGCTCTCTACTATAGGGAGTGGTGCTCACTCTGGTCCTGGTGGTCAGCATGGTGAAAGTGCACAGTCACATACGATTCCGCTCCTCAACACGTAGACCTACTAGTCCAAATTCGGGTCTATGACAACTCACTGTCTACTACTCGCGTCTACTCTAAGGCTGTCACTACAGGACTCACTAGCTGATCAGGAGGCATTTAAGGAGATTCCCCATAACGCCTCAAGAATTCTTTAATGTCGCAAACAAGACGACACGATCAGCCGAGTCCTCTCAAGACTTAGACAGTTGGACGCACAGCCCACAAATCGGAGTTCGGGCCTATCACGCCACACTTAGCAGCCCGCCAGTCAGTACTGGTCCTTGGGGGTCTTGTCCTCGGGACGTGTCAGTCGTCAGACGCGGCCTTTAGCCTTACTAAGTCCCGTGTGGGTTTGGGCTTGCAGCTCTACGACCACATCCATAGAGTCCTATCGACCTGGACAGAAGTGACAGGGAGATATGACAGACTCTGACAGACTTGACGTCAACATGTACCAAGGTGAGGGTGCACATCCACAGGGTAAGAGCTAGCCCAGGGCTTGGAGAGATGATACCGCTCGTCTTCTCGCTCCAGCTTGGTCAACGCTCTGGTCAATGATCCTGGTCAACACGCCGATCAATAGTCTTGGTCAACCTCCGATCAGCCTTGGTCAATGTCAGTCGATGGTCTTGGTCAACCTCCGATCAGCCTTGGTCAATGCTGGTCAACGGTTTTGGTCAACCTCCGATCAACGCTGGTCAACCTCCTTGATCAACCCTCAGACCTCCTGGCTATGGTGGTCAACCTTCTCCTTGCTCGCCCTTTTCTTCTTCCTGCACCTTGGCTATGGCTGCTTCACCTCCCTCTTCGTCAACTTCCTTCTTCTTTCTCTCTACGTCACTTCTTCCTCTTCTCTCGTTAGTCGTCCTCTTCTCCGAGCTCGGCAGCTACGGCTGCCATCCGCTGTGGCCTCCTCTCTCTCTCTCTCTCTCTCTCTCTCTCTCTCTCTCTCTCTCTCTCTCTCTCTCTCTCTCTCTCTCTCTCTCTCTCCCACACTCTGCCGCACTCCAGCTATGGCAGCTTCTCCGTTCTTCAGCTTACTGTAACTCTGACGTGGACAACGGGAACCAGCTTTGATACCAGTGAAATCAGACTGCAACTCCATACTCACTTGCAACATGCATACATGGGCAAACTGACTGAAAACCAACTTCTTCAACTCAGAATCAACACTGAACTTCCATTGGCGCCTTGTGCCCACACAGAAAACTTAAAGATATGTCTTCCACTCAAATTTCAGTCCAGATCAACTGTACAACTCGCGGCTATGGCCGCCGAACACTGTATCCACCACCAGCCTCACTCTCCCTTATGCACGCATGTACGAGGATATACCCTGAATGTCCACGCTATACACACACACACACACACTGTACACTGAGTTGATGTCAACAGCTCAGCGGCTATGGCCGCTGTCGTCTCCTCTTCCTCGCTAAGGCTGTGTTCGTCCTCCTAGCTGCCCACTTCTGCTCCGGGCACCTGCAGACCTCCACGCACAAGTCACTAAGGCAGCGCTTCCGCATGGCTCACAGGCGAATGAATGAATGGCTGGAAGCTGCCTCCTTATTTATACTGCTCCCGAGGTGGCCTGGGCCTGGGCCCCAAACCGCGTGGGCCTGGGCCCCGAACCGTGTGAGGGTCTGAGCTGCCCAAACCCCGTGAGGCCCGGAAGCCTCCAGACACGGGGCCTGCTGGGCCAGAACGCGTGGGATTTACCGCGTGGGACCCCCACTTGGCCTCGGTACTTGCTGACTGGACAAGACCGACAGTCCTACAACCTTCTAGACCCTGCCTACAGACAGACTCTTAGGCCCCCAGGTGCCAACTGGTAGAGACTTCTAGATAGGCCCCACCTAGACCTATTGGTAACGTACTAACTTACTAACACAAAGATCTATGGATCAAATCCTAACAGCTAACAGACAGACCTACTGACTAACCTACAGGCTTAGGGACAGGTCACAGGTTCGAATCTCACTCAGCACACAGGATCAAAGTGCAGGGTTTTAGGGACAGGTCTAGGGATCGAATCTCGGTGTCTGCAAATGTCGAGTCCACTGGGTGAAACAGTTTCAGGAAGGCACCTATTAGGCAAATCAAGCCGGTGATGGTAGCCAACAGGCTGAGAGTTTGCATTAGTATAGGTCTTGGAAAGTCCAAGTGAAACTGGGTAAGGCTCCCAGAAACCTCTCTGAATATGTCTATTGTTTATGGGACACTGGGCCTGTTTCCCACCAGGTGCAGCTCCTCACCAATGGAACAGAGTCATCCACAAGTTAGCCTAGACCCGGCTGGTTCTCTTACCACCACTGGGCCGCAGGTCTTCACAGGATGTTAAATCCAAAAAACAAAAACAAAAAAACAAAAAAACAAAAAAACAAAAAAAAACAGGAAGGTACCGGACTTCCACATTCTGAAGCAAACAGGCCGCGGGCAGCCGGTACCAGGCCCAAGTCAGGCCAAGAGGAGCAGAGGCTGCGACGAGTCAAGGTTCAGTCCAAGTCAATATAAGGACTGGCCAGCCACATTTCGGACAGATTGCTCATTTGCAAGAAGTGTGGAAGTGCTGCTGAGGCGCTTGTGCGCTATCTGCGAGGAGCTAGCGCTGGAGCCCTGCTGGGCAGCGCTGTGCTGAGGAAGGAAGGCGGCCATAGCCGCACACAGCTAGTAGTAGGGGATAGAGCTGAGTAGTAGCGGATGTATTCAGAGTCAAGATCCTCAGGTAGAGAGAGAGAGAGAGAGAGAGAGAGAGAGAGAGAGAGAGA
>BFEA01000645.1:280781-294370 GCA_003427395.1 Chara braunii
GAGAGAGAGAGAGAGAGAGAGAGAGCATGCATGAGGAAGGGGGTCAGAGAGAGAAGAGAGTCACCTACCTTAGATGAGGATGCTGGATTTGGGTTGTTCAACTCTGCACTGGTGAGCGCTTGGTGACTGGAACTCTGAAACTAATGTGATCAGTTGTTGGAATTTCTAAGCTGCGCTTATCTGGACTACGCATCTCTGTCTCCAGTGTGGACTTTGTGTGATCTCTAATTGTGTGTATGTGCTCAAGGTGATGAACATTGAGGTTCAATGCAGGAAAATTTAAAAAAAAAAGAACCAAGCCTGATATGGCAAATGGGGATGATTGTGTGGGGGCGTGGTCCCAATCCTCTTGATGATCCCTTCTCAACATTTTCTGCCTTTCTTTTTTTCTTTATTAGGGGGAGGAAATGGGGCCGTGCGAGAGGGGGGGGTGAATGGCATGTTGCCACGTGCCAGACAGTTCTACCACACATGGCTACCCCCCTCTGCTTACTCCTGTTTCTCCTTCTCTCTCCATCTTCATTGTGAACCTCCTCCCTCTCCTGCTCCACTTCTTCTCTCCCCTTTTATTCCCAAAACCGACTCCCATGGAAGAAATTGTTGATATCGTAATTATTATTATTGCAATAACCCCCTCAAATATGCCTATGTTATAGGCCAGGGGGGCCACCCGCAGGCCACGAATCGGCCACAAGGCCCTGCGTCCGATCGTGGGAAACAGAGCCCTGAAAAGAGGCTTCAGAGGCCCTGAGCCCGACAGTTGACCGAAGTCAACTGTATATCGCAATATTGAGGCTCACGAGTCGAAGTCTTCACGGACCCAGTTCAGGCCACCGATCAGACACACACACTTGGTTGTGTGCAGGTATCCAGGCAGCATTTGGTCAAAGTGGAAGTCTGTAACTGTACGAGATACAGGCCGTCGGCTGTGAGTCAATCTGAGCCTCCGCACGTGAGACACCCGAGTCCACAGCGTCAACATTATTTATTGACCCAGCCCCTGGGGTCAACATTCAGTCTTGCACTTGCTGCTTGACGCTGGCGTGACGCTGGCTTGATGCTGGATGGATGCTGGCAAGACGCTGGCTCTACGCTGGCATTGTGCGGCGACAACACGAGACTGCTGCTTTGCGTGCTGGCGCCTCTCTGCTTCTGGCGCCAGCTGTCTTCTTGGATGCTGACGTGGCTCTTGCCACGGTGTCATTTGCATTGCTGACGTGAAGCATGCCACACTGTCTTCAACACAGATTGGGATGCGACAAGGAGGGAGATCAGGATCTGTGGGATTGATTGAGTGAGAGAGAGAAACTTACCTGTTGATGCTGTCGACATTGCGCGCTGCGGAGACGCTTCATGGGAGACCTGTGCTTACAGGGCACTATGTCGTGATCATATCTCGTCAGACTCGTTTCGGGGACACTGTTTGCTGACGTGGATGTGGGGAGACGCCCGAAGCAGGAGTGGGGATTGAGGGAGTTCTATCTACAGAGACGTTGATGGATAATTCCTCTTCCACCCTCTAAGTCTATTCTCCCCCCTATCTACTTCGTCCTATGGATACGAGACACCGTATCACAGATCACATTTCATGGTTATTGGAGACATTTGTCAGCCCTGAGACTTCTTGTATTTCAACACTTTTGTAATGACCCGCCATAACAAAGACTGAGAACACTGCTGATTTCTGACGTTTTGCCAATGGAATGGATGCCTTGCTGAGATTCCGCCATTCTGCTGAGTTTTTTAAGTCTGTATGTGTGCGTGCCTGTTGACTTGAGTGCCTGTCTCAGTGCTTGTCGGCATGAGTGTGTGTGACCCGCAAGGGTACTTGCTTGTTTGGCAGGCCCGTAGGGCCGGTACTTACCTGTGGCCGTGGCATGAGGGTTGCAGCAGGGGAAAACACTCAAGTGGCGGAGCCAGAGGCCCGTGGCCCTTGCAGTAGCGGAAAAACACTCAAGTAGCAGGTAGGCCGGTACCGCACCCAGTAGCAGTAGATGTGCCGGGTACTCGAGGCCGAGCAGAAGAAGACAAAGTTGGCATTTTTAGAGGCCCAGTAGCGGAAGGCTAGGTCGAGGCCGGTACCAGTCCATCCAGTCAGAGTCTAGAGCCTGTACGGGCAATATCAGAGTCTGCAATGATGTTTCCCTCTGAAAGGGAGGAGGTAACGGTTGCTTGGGAGGCCGAGCGACCTGGAAGTCACCGCCCAAGAGGCAAATAGGCCGCTATATCAAGAGGCCAAGAAGAGCTCGGCCTCATTCTTCAGTGTGCGAGTTGGGCGTCACGCTGTTTGAGCGCTGGTTGGAAGAGCGCTGGCTACTACAGCGCTACAGGGAGGAAGAAGCCGGGAGCTTCCACCTTGGCTATGGTGGAGCTCTACCGACAGGAGGGAGAAGAGGACCAAGGGGGAGAGTGGCGAGGTACCTACCTGGCTATGGTGGACACCATCTTCATCACCTTGTTAGGCGCTGCATTTGGAAGGCCCCAGATGGGGTAGTGCCGCACCAAGGAAGCTCGGGGCAGAGTCAGGCATGGCGGTTCAGTGAGCAGCGGCATAGCTGCTTTGCGTTGTCCTTTGCACAGGTGAGCAGCGACATAACTGCTTTGCGTTGTCCTTTGCACATGAGGGTGAAGCCCTTGGTAGTCCGCCATAGCCTCGGCCTGCGATGAAGAGGAAGGAGAAGGGTGGCCATGGCTATGGTGGACCTCATGTTGTGCCTGCAGTAGAAGTGGGACTCGGACATTGATTCTGGTTCAGCCATTCAACATTATTATTGTTATTTCTTGTTTGAATAAGAGTGGAGGAGATAAGGAGGAGGAGATTGGTCGGCGAAGAAGAAGAGCCTTGTCATTGGTCTATGCTGTAGTACATCATCTTCTTCTTCTTTCTTACTTCTTCTTCTTCTTCCTTCCCTCTCTCTCCTCCCAAGTTCATTCATTTTTTTTTGCAATTGGACGGCATTGTAATTTCTGATGAATGTATACTTCAAAATTGTCCAGGATCGTAACATTGGTATCAGAGCGGATTCTAGTTGCTGGCGAGAGTTGACTTTGCCGCCATAACCCTAACCCTAGTGGTAAGGGCTAACCACTTAGGGTTAGGGTGGAAGTTAGGGTTAAGTGGGGCAGCGTGGTAAAGGGAAGCTGCTCCCACCTGGCCGGGCTGTGTAGGGTCGACATTAGACACGGCCAGGTTGCGTGAGTGCATGTTTGTGGTGGCGAGACACAAGGTGGGACTTCGTGATGCAATTGGAAAGAGGCGACAGTGAAGGGCACCTACAACTGGAATCTGGACTTCAAGGAAGACGAG
Source organism: Chara braunii (assembly GCA_003427395.1). Classification (NCBI taxonomy): domain Eukaryota; kingdom Viridiplantae; phylum Streptophyta; class Charophyceae; order Charales; family Characeae; genus Chara; species Chara braunii. The sequence continues at coordinate 284,089 of BFEA01000645.1, forward strand.
GAGTGACTTTAGGGTTCCCCTCAAGTGAGGCGAGCTTGAGGGTGGCAGCCATATCTGCACCTACGGACAGCAAGTTGCTAAATTGATCTTCAACAATCGACGGGGGATCCGACTTTGTATTTTGGGGTAGATGTTGACCCTCCTAGATGATAGGACACTAGCGTAGAGGATGCTAATTGGGTCAGGAGGACTATGTGAGAGGGGGGTGAGTTTCTTTCATCTCACGAGCCCGGCCACTCAGGTAAGTGTCGTGCCGCCAGGGTGCCCATCTGAGTGTGCATGGAATGGACTGCCTGTTGGGGTATTCTGGGTTTTTCTTCCATCCTCCATAGTCTTGATCGTGTGTGAGGTGTGCGGACTACTTACTCACCTGATGAGTGAATGGATGGAGTATCTTGTGTGCCATGTCATATCTTTCTACAGTGTTTTGTCTATTTCATTCTGAACGGTTGTAGTCTGTAGGTTCTTTCTGGGTCTAAATTTCGTTTTTCAATTTGGTAGGGACAGAGAGTAGGTCTTTGTGGAACTAATGTTGGTTGGGACCCGGTTCTAACTCCATTGGGACCATTTGGGACTCAGTGGGTCCGGACCCAAACAAGAAGGTCCCCTCAGGCCCAAATCTGTTGACGTCAGTTATCTTGCCCTATCTGATTGGGACTCGGAGTTCATGCTTTCGGGCCAGGACACTCGCTGCTGAGGGGATCTCAGCTGAGGTGTTTTTAACGGACTTACCGCACAATCCGCCGCCCGACTCGCACCTTGGACACCACTCAATTCTCTCTTGCATTACGTGCTACACTTTGAATCTGATTTGTTGTGTCTTCACGGAGCTGAGTTCGGCTAGGCTTGAGAGGACCTCATACATGGTCGGACCACACTGTGTGGCTGAATCAGATCTCTCTGATCTATATTTTTTTTTATTGTTTTGACTACTCTCCAGTCCAAATGAATTATCGTTCCGGCTAGGAATTCTACCCTCTCTTCTAACTGCTTTCAAGACTGTTTCTTTCATCGGGTTCGTTAAATGCCTGCGTCTACACGATCACAAACAAGAGAGAGAGAGAAGAGAGAAGCTTCTGAGTGTTGCTCTTGAAGGAGTGAGGAGAGGGAAGAGGAGTGTTCGTCCCAGAAGTGTGAGGAAGTACGGACCTCTCTGGAGAGAATTATAATACACCCTCATCCTCCATCATGGCATCTACAGCAGAATGAAAGTTGTAAATGGACGCTGCCCCTGAGGCAGAAAAAACGCAGTACCAATTCTTTCATGAGAAAGCATCGAAGAGGGAAGAGGAAGAGAAGGAGAAAGAGAGGGAAGATAAGGTGAAGACTCATGAAGCCGTCTTCAGTACCGTGCCCGCCTTAACTGATGCTGAGGTGGAAGAGAGAACTCCTCAGGGCTTTAATAGATGTCCGGACTATTGAAGACCATACTGACCAACTCGCAAAGGTGTTCGACGAACTCAAGAAGTTGCGCGAGGATATGGCCCTGATGGCGCAGCAACACTGTGACCAGCTGCAACATTTTGCTAACATGCAGCCCGCCCAAGGTGTCCTTCTGCCTGCTTACCCTGCTTCTAGTGTTGCGTGTCAGTCCGTTCTTGCCCCTCTTAACTGTGTTTTCTTCTTCTTCTTCTTCTTCTTCTTCTTCTTCTTCTTCTTCTTCTTCTTCTTCTTCTTCTTTGAGTGCGGCCAACAGCCTATCCGGATCTGCAGCAGACCCCGTTGTTGTTGCTGCTGCTGCAGCAGCGGCAAGTGGCAGTGCAGGGCATTCTAAAACTGTTGCAGCCCCCAATTCAGACCCGACAACCGCTGGTCCTAGCTGCAGCTTTCCTTACACGGATAGAAAGGCGGCTCAGATTCCGTCTAAATATGACGGAAAGGATGACATTATATCCTGGATCAGCTTTATACGATCCTACTTTGATGTGCTGGGGACACTCCCGATTACTCGGTCGTCGGTCCTAGGGACCAATGTGGAACCCGCCGTAAGAGGTTTCTTAGAAATCCAAGTTGTACAAGCAGGCTATAAAAGAATAAACATGAACAAAACGGTTGAAGGTTACGCCTGTAGCCACACTCGAAGAGCTCTTGATCAAGCAATATGCTGATCCGCACTCGTGGTTAATAAGTGGTGTCATTTTCGGCCAAATTTTCACCGAAATTGCCATATTTCCCTAAATTTTTACTTTTTTCTTGCTTTTGTTTTTGGTATAATATATGTATGTGGTTTAGAGTATATATGTATTCAGTTTCAACCTATTTGGACCAGTAATGAAAAAGTCGGCAAAAACACCGAATTCGGGAATTTTTTCGACGAACTCTGAAAGCTACTCCGAATAGGGTTTTATACTGCTCTTGAGTTTTTTTTTTTCATTTTTTTTGCCAGTTTGATTTTCTGATGTTTGTAAAACGCCGAATTTTGGGTCTTCCATTAACCATCTCTCCCGCATGTTGCAGCCAAAGCTAGACTTAAGCTTGACAAGCTCAAGCACAACAAGTGGACCGGCACCATGCATAGTCTGCAGCAATATGTTAGTAAACTCTTTGCTACTCCTTATCTGGAGATGACTGCGCAGTCTTGCTTGGATGTGATTTTAGGCACGGTTCCCTCTACTGTAACACATCGCCTGGGGCTCGGACTCATAACGTATACACATTGGCTTACCCTCATGCGAGATTTAGTCAAGCTCGAGGCACAAGACCTCCTATGTGGATCAGGTGGCAAAAAGACCACCGGCCGCAAACGTTTTCCGAACAGCAACCATTTTGCAGCGCACGATCTACTTGAGATTGACGAGGAGACCTTCGTAGAGTACACTTTTCTTGATGACGATCAAGAGGGCATCTTGCTCTTCGTTAGCCCATGAGTCTCATTATGTGAATGATGATGAATCTATGAATGTCTTCAAAAAGACTGCCTTCAAAAGTAATGGACCGAGGACCACAGTGAAGAACAATTCTAACACCATTCTCCTTCCCAAGGGAGCGAAGATTCCACCCAAACCGGAAGATCCTGCCACAAAACCATGGGTAGATCTCCGGATCAGTGAAAGTGAGTAGAAACACAGGGTGAAGAAAGGGGTTTGTCTGCATTGCACCAAACCAGGACACTCAGTCCAACATTGCTTCAGATTGCAGCAGGGAAACCAGCAAAGGGGGTAAAGACATCATCAGCACACTCTACAGACGGAGAGGCTGAACATGTAAGTGCAGATCCTTCCGCGGATTCTGATCCCACTCAGCAAACCTCTCCTGAGACCCCATCTGATGTTGATTCCAAGGCGGAGGAATTGCACATCCTATACAAGGAGCCTTGGGTGGAGTCCGAAGAAATTGACTTTCATGCTCTCTTGACGCGGTGGGCTCACATGAAGCAAGAACGCGTGCAAGGGAAAACGAAGTTGATCTTCTTCAAACTCCGCACTAACGGCCATTACATCTGTGCGTTGGCTGATTGTGGCACAACCGCCAACTACTTCTCACCACACGGCATTCGTAAGGTACGCTTGGGAATGAAGCAAGTGACCTTGCAGAATGTTTGTAGACCCAAGTGGGCAACCAAGAGGTTGTCACATCTATGCATGCAATCAAAGGTGTGTGCACTACCTTTGTCGCAGACCGCGCAATCACGCATGAGTTGAACTTCTATGTCCTTTATCAGTGCCTCTTCGACGCGGTTATTGGCTTGGGCTAGTTGCAGGCCCAATGTGAAAGAAACGCGTGAAAGAACTCACAATTCATGGTCAAAGATGCTATGGGAATCGAGCGTCCAGTCCTCTTGGATGAGCCACACGAGTCCCAAATAACTTTTCTCAATGCAATGAAGTTCTGCAAAAAGTGGCGCAGGCGCAAAGTTGATGAACAAATGTATATAGCCTTTGTTAGGCTTGCTCATCTGCCTTCTATTTTTTTTGTACATAATAATTCTACTTCCCATGTCGTTTCTACTTCTAATGCAAATATTTCTACCTCTACTAAATCTACTTTTAGTCCAAACGACTCTACTTCGAATTCTGTTGTTTTGGCTGCACCTATGCAATCCGGTATGCTTGCACCTGAAAGTGATGATCCACCTCCGGAAGTCCCATCAGAAATCTGCAACCTTCTCAACTGATTTCCTGAGGTCTTGGCCGAACCGCATGGCGTTCCCGTGCGTTCGGTCCAACACAAGATCGAGTTGAGCTCACGCGAATTGGAAGAGTTGCAAAGGCAGATCGATGACATGATTGAGAAGGGATGGATCAAGCCAAGCGAATCCGAATTCGATGCACCGGTTCTGTTTGTCCCTAAGAAAGGAGGCAAACTACGGATGTGTATCGATTACCGTGGACTAGATATAATAACAAGAAAGAATGCATACCCTTCGTCTAGTATTGATGATCTGCTTGATGCTGCAGGTGGATGCAAGGTGTTCAGCAAGATCGATCTTAAGTCCGGCTACCACGAGATTGAAGTCGACCCTGCAGACCAGCATAAAACTGCATTCAAAACTAGCGATGGGTTGTACGAGTTTACCGCCATGCCTTTCGGCCTCACGAATGCATCGGCCACCTTTCAAAGTCTCATGGACAAGGTGTTCCGCAATCAGATCAATCGATTTGTTGTTGTTTATTTGGATGACATACTAATCTTCAGCAAGTCGATAGAGGAGCACATGAGACACCTCGAGGAAATGTTGCATATCCTCAAGAATGCGCAGCTCCATCTCAACTTAGAGAAATCTGAGTTCGAGAGGGACAGCGTCATCTACCTTGGACAACAGATGTCTGTTGCAGGCCTAGAGCCCGAGGCAACCAAAGTTGAGGTCATCCGCAAATGGCCTCAACCAGCAAATGTTTGTGAGTTGCGTTTTTTTCTTGGTCTTGCGTCATACTACCGTAAGTTTGTACCCGACCGCTGTCCAGATTGACCAGCAAGAATGTGTCCTACACATGGGATGGGGAATGCAAAATAGCCTTTCAAGCATTGAAGGAGGCTTTGGCGAGTCATCCGGTGCTCCTCATTGCAGATCCCAAAACTTACATACTTAGTAACTACGGATGCAAGTTTGTATGCGATTGGTGCGGCGCTGCAGCAAGATGATGGCGACGGCTTACGTCCGCTCAAATTCTACAGCAAACGTATGCCCAATCACAAGGTAGTTGCCTCCACTTACATGTGAGAACTCTATGCCTTGAGAGAGGCACTAGATCATTGGAAACACTACCTCTTGGGTCACCATTTCAAAGTATTCTCAGACCACGAGACTTTGAAATGGATCCCAACTACATTGACGAGCTGGCTGCATGAGATTGATGTGTATGATTTGGAACTTCGGCACAAGAAAGGTTGTTACAATCGCGTTGCGGATGCTTTGTCTCGCCACCCTGAGTACATGACGTGTCTCGTGGGCTCCTACGATCTCCGTAAGAACTTGAAGGAGGAACTAGTTGAGCATACTGCCAAGGACTCGGAACTCAGTCCCATCCTTGAGCAAATCCAAGCTGAACCTAGCAGTCAGCCTCATTTCCATGAGTGTGATGACCCGTCCGAACCAGGACGACAATATACAGCTGATTTCTGAATTTTGCCCATAGACTGAATGACTGACTGAGTTTCCCGCTTTCTGCTAAGTCTGGTATGCATGCTTGCTGGACTGCATGTCTGTCTGAGTGTTGGATGTCGTGAGTGTGTGTGACCGTACCCGTCTAAGTGCTGAATGGCGTGTGTGTGTGAATGGTCGTGACTGTCTGACTGCTGGCGTGAGTATGTGTGACCGTGCCTGTCTGTGTGCCGGCTGCCTGAATGTGGCCCGTAAGGGCACCTGTTTGTTTGAGGGCCCTCAGGGCCGATACTTACCTGTGGCCTTGGCATCGAGGGATTGCAGCGGGAAAACACTCAAGTAGCGGGAGGCCGGTACCGCACGACGAAGGGGTGGATGTGCGGGTACCGGAGGCCGAGCAGAAGAAGACAAAAGTTGCATTTTTAGAGGCCCAGTAGTTGTAGGCTAGGTCTAGGCGGGTACCAGTCTAACCAATCGGAGTCTAGGGCCTGTACGGGCAATATCAGAGTCTGCAATGATGTTTCCCTCCGAAACGGAGGAGGTACCGGTTGCTGGGGAGGCCGAGCGGCCTGGAAGTCACCGCCCAGGAGGCAAAGCAGGCCGCTATATCTTCGGACCGGGTGAAGAGCCCGGCCTCATTCTCAGTGTGCAAGTTTGGCGACACGCTGGTGGAGCGCTAGGTGGAGCAGCGCTGGGTTGGAGTAGCGTTGCTGGGGGAGGAAGAAGAAGGACAGGAGGAAGAAGGAGGAAGGAGGACGAAGGAGGAAGGGGGAGGAGCGCCAGGGGTACTTACCTGGCTATGGTGGCAGCCATCTTCATCACCTTGGTAGGCGCTGCAGCAAGAAGACCCCCGGTGGGGGAGAGCGGCTCCAAGAAGCTTCGGGGCAGAGTTGGACATGGCGGCCTGAGTAGTGGCAGCCATAGCTGCTTTGAGTTGTCCTCTGCACAGCAGAGCCTGGGAAGCCATAGCTGCTTTGCGTTGTCCGTTGCAGGCCGTAGTAGTCCACCATAGCCTCGGGCTTCAAGGTGGAAGGAAGGTAGAGGCGGCCATGGCTATGGTGGACCTCAAGTGTTACCTGCAGTAGAAGTGGGACTTGGGCATTGATTTTGGTTCTGCCTTTCGACATTGTATTATTATTTCTTGTTTGAATAAGAGAGGGGGAGATAACGAGGAGGAGGTTGTTGGGCGAAGGAGAAGTGCCTTGTCATTTGCTTTTGCTGGTGTACATCATCTTCTTCTTCTTTCTTACTTCTTCTTCTTCTTCTTACCTTCTCTCTCCTCTCAAGTTCATTCATTTCCTTTTGCAGTTGGACGGCATTGTGCTTTTGATGGATGTGTATCTCGCAATTGGCCATGGTCATAACACGAGTGTAAAGGTTTGCCCTTCCGACTTTACGGGAAGTACGACCAACTATGTGTACCGAATCATGAGCCTATCCGTACTCACTTCTTGGACTTGGCTCATGGCCGGAGTGGACACTTCGGTTTTGAGAAGACATACGGAAGCCTGTTGCAAAAGTTTGTATGGCCTGGGATGAAAGGAATGACACGAAAGTTTGTGGTTGAGTGTGAAGTCTGTCAATGCATCAAACCATCTCGATAGAAGCCCTATGGGTTGCTGCATCCTCTTCCTTTTCCTAATGGCCCGGGTGAGTCTCTGTTCATCGACTTCATGGACATGGGAAAGAAAAGTAGGAATGGATATTCACAAGTAATGGTGATCGTTGACCGCTTTTCAAAATTTTTGAATCTGACCCCATTACCACCTCACGCCCCAACTTACCTTGTGATCGAAGAGTTTCACAAAAAGTACATTCTGCAGTGTGGCCCCCCGAAAACTCTTGTGAGTGACCGGGACACTAGGTTCATAAGTGCAGATTGGAAGGACTTCACCGCCCAGATCTATGACATCAAACTAAAGATGACTTATGGCCGACATCCCCAAGCCAATGGACTGGTCGAGGAGATCAACCAGACTGTGATCCAACTTCTCCGAGCTCTAATTGTGCCTGATCAGAACTCTTGGGATGAGGAATTGTCGATTGTGCAGGGGTTGTACAACAACTCCATACACTCCTCCACCGGGATGACACCTAACCGGTTGCACCTCGGATGGCAAATTCGCAATACCCTCTCCTATTTGTTTTCTTACCAGCCACCTGGCCTAACATCTGGCCAGCCAGGCTACAGTGTTAAGTTTGATCGCTTGCTCAAAGTTGATGTCGCAGCTATGGAAAGGTGGCGCAGTGCCATGATTAAACATGCTAACAAAAAACGCCAGCATGTACCTTTCACGGTGGGAAGTTATGTCTGGGTCAAAAAGTCTGAGTTTTCTGAAGAAGAAGGTGTGTCACGAAAGCTTCTTCCTCAGTATTACGGTCCACGTAAGGTGTTGAACCAAGTAGGAGATGATTCCTTTGGTCCTTATTACACGATCAACGTGCCTCCTCACCTACGTACGTACCCAGTCTTTCATGCATCAAAGTTGTTTCCGTATGAATCACCCGAAACTTTTAGTACCGAGAGTCAATGATCCCTCGTGCCATCAAAGGCGGTCACGAGATTGATAGAATTGTCGAGCACAGTGGAAAGGGGAGAAACAGGCAGTTCAAAGTTCATTTTCTGTACCACCCATTGAACGACTTTTACTAGATCGCTAAGAAAGATTTGTTGCAGAGTGCCTCGCGAGTCGTCAATGCATATCAACGACTGATTAGCTCCAAACAGCAACCTATATTCACTGCTACCCTCACTCCTACGGAACATACTGGATCTCTTTTTGTTATTTACACTTATGATACATTATGCAGGGACTCTGATTGAGTTACTCGCTCGAAGGGACCTCGCTCTTGAGTAATGACCCGCCATAACACAGACTAAGAACACTGCTAATTTTTGAAGTTTTGCTGACGGAATGGATGCCTTGCTGAGATTCCCGCATTCTGCTGAGTTTTCTAAGTCTGTATGTGTGCATGCTTGTTGACTTGCGTGCCTGTCTGAGTGCTTGTCGGCATGAGTGTGTGTGTGACCCGCAAGGGTACTTGCTTGTTTGGCAGGCCCGTAGGGCCGATACTTACCTGTGGCCGTGGCATTGAGGGTTGCAGCAGGGGAAAACACTCAAGTGGCGGAGCCAGAGGCCCGCAGCCCTTGGAGTAGCGGAAAAACACTCAAGTAGCAGGTAGGCCGGTACCGCACCCAGTAGCAGTAGATGTGCCGGGTACTCGAGGCCGAGCGGAAGAAGACAAAGTTGGCATTTTTAGAGGCCCAGTAGCGGAAGGCTAGGTCTAGGCCGGTACCAGTCCATCCAATCAGAGTCTAGAGCCTGTACGGGCAATATCAGAGTCTGCAATGATGTTTCCCTCCGAAAGGGAGGAGGTACCAGTTGCTTGGGAGGCCGAGCAACCTGGAAGTCACCGCCCAAGAGGCAAGTAGGTCGCTATATCAAGAGGCCGAGGGAAGAGCTCTGCCTCATTCTTCAGTGTGTGAGTTGGGCATCACACTGTTTGAGCGCTGGTTGGAAGAGCGCTGGCTACTACAGCACTACTCGGAGGAAGAAGCCGGGAGCTTCCATCTTGGCTATGGTGGAGCTCTACCGATAGGAGGAGGGAGAAGAGGACCAAGGGGGAGAGTGTCGAGGTACCTACCTGGCTATGGTGGACACCATCTTCATCACCTTGTTAGGCGCTGCATTTGGAAGGCCCCAGATGGGGTAATGCCGCACCAAGGAAGCTCGGGGCAGAGTCAGGCATGGCGGTTCAGTGAGCAGCAGCATAGCTGCTTTGAGTTGTCCTTTGCACAGGTGAGCAGCAACATAACTGCTTTGCGTTGTCCTTTGCACAGGAGGGTGAAGCCCTCGGTAGTCCGCCATAGCCTCGGCCTGCGATGAAGAGGAAGGAGAAGGGTGGCCATTGCTATGGTGGACCTCATGTTGTGCCTGCAGTAGAAGTGGGATTTGGACATTGATTCTGGTTCAGCCATTCAACATTATTATTGTTATTTCTTGTTTGAATAAGAGTGGAGGAGATTGGTTGGCGAAGAAGAAGAGCCTTGTCATTGGTCTATGCTGGAGTACATCGTCTTCTTCTTCTTCCTTCCCTCTCTCTCCTATCAAGTTCATTCATTTCTTTTTGCGATTGGACGGCATTGTACTTTCATCATTTCTTTTTGCGATTGGACGGCATTGTACTTTCTGATGAATGTATACTTCAAAATTGGCCAGGATCCTAACACTTGACAAGTTTCTCTTCTGATTGGGTTCATTACATTATCCTCCCCAATATTATCCTCATTATTCTCCTAGTTCCTATCTCATTGTTATTGTAAATTCATAATTATTATCGTAGTTATTATCGTAATTACTATCCTCATTATTACCCTCATTATTCATAGATCCATCCACCCATAAATAATGTCGATGATGATGATGATGATGATGATGATGATGATGATGATGATGATGATCCTTAGAGCTCATAGATCCATCCAGCAATGAATGATAAGGTTGATGATAACGATGACGTCATCCATCCAATCACAAACATTTCCACGGCCAGCCACAACTCCCTTATATGTCTATCATTCCGTGACTGTGTTACCACGCGTTCATTGAACGTGCGTTTCGTGTTCATGGTTTGAACGCGGTGAACGCGTTTGACGCGTTTGCGCAGGGGGGGGTTGGTGCGGGGGGTGGGCTGGGGGCCGTGTGTGTGTGTGTGTGTGTGTGTGTGTGTGTGTGTGTG
>BFEA01000645.1:324870-335609 GCA_003427395.1 Chara braunii
TGTGTGTGTGTGTGTGTGTGTGTGTGTGCATGTGTGTGTTTGTTTGTTTGTGTGTACGTGTGTGTGTGTCCGCGCTCTCTTAGTAAAAAACTTTTTTTGTACATTGTTTTTTTTTATCTTCCGATAGAGAAGTATTCTCATTGCTTCTTCGTTTTCCTTTGTACTTGTGTTTGTATGTGTGTGTGTGTGTGTGTGTGCGTGTGTGTGCATACGTGTACCAGTGTGTATGTGTCTATGCATGTGTGTGTGCATGTGTGTGTGTGTGTGTGTGTGTGTGTGTGTGTGTGTGTGTGTGTGTGTGAGTGTGTGTGTGTGTGTGTGTGTGTGTACGTGTGTGTGTGTGTGTGTGTGTGTGTGTGTGTGTGTGTGTGTGTGTGTGTGTGTGTGGTTCACACTCATTATGTCACTGGTTTTGTTCCCCTCTTACGGCCACGATCGTCGTGGGGCAATGGCAACAGTGGAGCACTGAAACGATGGACAGTACATAGACCACGTGCTGATAGGGGCATATTGGAAACTTAGACCAGGTACCGGTAGGGGTATATCAAACATTTTTTAAGCCCAAGTTTCGCCTAGGGTGTTTCACAAATTTGAATTGTCTTAGAGGGGTGCGACAGGATAAGTCGCCCATGAGAGGGCTATATAGCCAATAAATGGAAACTTGATGTGTATATTACAAATTTTCTCTTTATTTATTTATCCTGCATTTTAATTAAGTGGTTTCATCTTCCGAATGGAAACAAATATGCACCTGGGACAATACATGTGGACAAAAGTGAAACTTCATACTGTTGTTATGATAAATTGGGTTAATGTCACGTCCGAGTTACTCTGTGTAGTATGTACGAAAAAAACAGTTTTCAATTATGGTCTGCATCGTAAACAAACAAAGGTAACGTTCGGGTGCAGTACGTGAGCAAGACCAACAATCCATAATACCCTTTGTACCATCATAGGAGAGACGATTTACGGAGACCCAAAAGTTCAGCATTTTTTTAATGTTATTTATAAGAAAACTAGAAGGTTTTTTAAACCAAAAATTGCATAATTCCATAGAGTGCGCACCATATCAACAAACCATTAAAAAAAACGAAAAAAAAAAGGTGAAACGGTAAGGCAAAAGTGCACTTGAATAAAATTTTGCTTTCACCGAATTTTCAGAAATTTCAGCATTTTTTTGAAATGGTCGCAACAAACAATTCCAATGGACAAAAACACTTCAGAACATTTAGAAATGGTCACCAGACTGAATTTCAACAGCAAAAAAAAAAATCATAAAAAAATTAAAATTTTGCCCCCCAACAAACCGATTTCAACAATGTAAACAGTTTACCCCGTTAACCACTGGTGATATGTACCGAAAAATGTCTTAATGAAGGGAAACTTTGTTGTACTTTGTATTATGTGTAAACGAGAATTGAGAATACAAGCTCGGAACACTTCCTATTGTAACCCGTGTTAAACAGGGTTGTGTATGGCAGCACTTTGACCTGTGTCAAAGCAGAAGATGTATTCAGTAATGTCAGGGAAGTAAGTGAGTACAAATTGTGGTGAGAGCCACCATTTACAGTATACGGATAGGGTAAACTCTTGATTGCAACTTGTATGATACACGAGCAGGATCTATTCCCGATATCACCCTTTACGGTATTCGAGCAGGGTCTACTCCCAATTGCAACCTGTCCTTTCCCAAGCACTCGAGCTAGTCTAAGACCAAAATGTTATTGAGGATCACATTTATTTCCACGGATCAGATGAGAAGTTGCACGATACCTTGTCATCTATTGAAACCATGGAGCGGGCTAGGAGGATTTTCAGTGGTAAAGAGTGAACTATCCAGATAGTAATTCTCATAGTCTAGTTCAGTCACTTCAGCATGAAAAAAAAAACAAAAAAAAACAGATAATTATTGAGACCAAGTTGTTTCCTTTTAATTGTGCAAATTAATTGAATACTCAATTAAGAAGAAAAAGACATGAAATGAAATAATGTCCTATGGGTAACACGCAACACACAACAAGAGAGGGCATGAAAATAGGAAGACACTTAGAAAGATTACATCGCAACTTTCAAAGATCAAATGAGAAAGAGGGTACTCAACACTATTAAAAGACATATCATAATTGAGGTCACATTATATTATCTAGGTCTGACATGTGAGACAATCAACACAACTTCAACGTTCGAGATAGCCAAGAAAACCAAAGAGGTCATCAAGAATCAACAATGATTATCAATCTCATTAGCACAACTCAATCATTTTCGGTCGATGGGTCAGTCTTGACCAACCTCAACCGGATTGCTTCCAAGCAAGTTATAACGTATCTCTATTCATGTGCCACTAATTTTAGAGAGGAGGATCTCTCCATCTAAGTTGTTCTCATTCAGTTTGTTTAGACATCAGTGTATGATCTGACGTCATACATCAAGAGAGGATAGGAGATTCATAAATACTTTGACTCGATGCTGACAGCAACAACAATTTATCTTGATAAATGAGCAGTCAAATTTAGAGTATGAGAAGGAGAAGCAGATCTACAACTTCGGTACCAAGCAGTGTGCAAATTATCCAAGGCTTCCTATCCCATTTAGCAATTGTGATGGATCTTACCGGGGAGACCTCGTGGACTTGGCAAAAATGTATATCTCTCTATTTGAGATAGACGTTGAGACACTAATTTATCGGAGTTTGAGAAGGAGAAGTTGATCTACAACTTCGGTCCCAAACAATATGCCGACTATCTAAGGCCTCCTATCCGATTCGGTAGTTGTGATGGTTCTTACCGGAGAGACATCGTGGTCTTGGCAAATAAGTACATATCTTCAATTGAGATAGACATTGAGGCACAAACTAAGCCATTTGACTTCAAGAATATGAGGAGAGGGATCTTTTCAATGCGTTATACTTCCGCATGGAAGGAGTACTGTACGTGAACAACTATCAAGATCCTTCCTTTCGACTCATCATTCTTAGATGTCGCTTGTCTCAAGTGATAATTCATTCCTAAGCCACCATCTCAAGAAGTACAGAGGCATGATGTCGGACGCTCAAGGAAACTCAAATCGAGAATGAGAATGAGAGGGAGAAGTGAGAGTTGAGACTTATAACGTTGATCATACTTTTTATCTTTTGCTCTTGAGATTATTATGAGCTTTCGCCTTCCCTTCTTCGTCTTGTATTTGCCTTAAGTCTGTTAGCCTCAATTTGTCTTCATTGACATTGCTTGATGTTATATTTTCTTGTTGATCTAGACACAATTTTTAAAATTTATAAATTGACAATCATGTTGTGAATGAAATATATTTTATATTTTATTTTTATTATTTTTTATTAATTACATTATCATTGTTGTTCCGAACCAAATTAATTAAAGACTCTTAAAACCGCTGACCGACGTAGAACATTATTGATGGGTCTCGCTCGAAGCCGGTGTCGAGCGCATCGGTTCAACACCGCACGGGGCAGCGCGAGACCTTCCAGGCCGCGTCACGCAGGAGTTGGACCACCTCGTTACAAAACATACAATGGAGCTTCCATAGGCCGCTCCGGCCGAGTGCGCCAGCCATACCTCTCGCGAGCCCCTACGGCAGGATAGGGCCTACGCGAGGCACGACTTACCTCCACCTTGCGGGAGCTGTCACCTCCCTTCGATGGGCATATCCCCGCCGAGCTACCAGTCCACAGTACGAAAGTTAATCAGCTGCAATCGCAGCGGTGGACCAGCCGAGGGCGTTTCTCGTTCGCTGTAGCATAGGGGGTACGCGCGGYAATACGCCTCTATCGGACCCGCACGCGAACCTACATCTTAGGGGTTGACGTCCCAAGCGCGGTTCGTCGCCGGTCGACTAGGACGTACCCTACACACCACGCATACACCACTCTAAAGAACATAAAAATAAAAATGCTCATACACACGGACGAAACAACACAAACAAACAACGCACACAATCTTAGTCCCTTCAGTAGCAATCCCATAACTGTCCGATGCGGAAATCGGATAGGCGTTGCGCACAAGACTTAGTATAAAACCGCGCGGACGCAGGGTCTTCTCATATTGACTAGCAATGCATGAATATGCAAGCAGTCGCAATGATGGCATATTATGTAGTGCCCATAATCTTACGATCCCTCATAGTCTCGAGGGTCGCATTCGACACTCAAGTGTCGGCTGACACGCACCTTGAGAGTTAATCTTTCGACGCTGGACAACCGCCAAGGGCGGTTGATTACCACACCCCCTTCTGCACCGTGCGGAGTGGGTGGTAGACAGGTTCTGATCTGTCATGGCAGTCAGGGCAAACTCTCTAAGCGGGGGCTTGTCTTCAGGTCAAAAAGTTTGAATTTGACGGTTGCCACGGACTACAACGTCCAACCATAATAACTCTAAAAAGCAAAAGATAAAAGGGGAATCTCCCTTTTTCTCTCAACCTCAACCCCAAAATAACCCTCTTCCGCGCGCGAACGCATTTAGACTGCATAGACGCTCAATGCGAATGTACGCTTACACATAAATAGGGGTATATAGCACGAGGACGATCACTTCTCACAGTCAAAGTGGGATTCCCTTCAACTATATATGTGTGAATTGCAGACAGTCTAATCCAGAGTTCAAACCACAAACATACCTACAATCACATTAAAGATTCAACCAAAAGTCCACACACTACACGGGATCAACTTTAACCTCTCACTGTACTCATACCCCTTGCTTTAGTCATCCAAACCTCACCCGTTTGTGCAGCCTTCTAGCAATAAAATGCTCAGTACCTTAATTAAATGGCCATTCAATAAAAGTCCGGGTGAAAACACAACAAAACAAATCAAACCACAGGGTTAAAGCCTTTAGGTCGAGTGACAAGAGCAAATTGGAGTTGAGTCGTAAACCGACGAATCGGTAACCGACCTGTTATCAATGATAACAGAAGGTGATCCTTGCAGGATCAGACTGAATTTAGTCCAAGTCTTGAATCAGATGATCAAGAAGACCCGTAACACAAGACATGTTAATCCCGAAGTTAGATCTATAAATTCATGGAGAATAATCTTTATATCACGATCTCACTCAAGAATCATTCTACCTAACTAAGCCTAAGTCTATCCCTAAGCAAGTGTCCAAAAGAAAAGATAGACCCTGACAAAATCTCCTCTATACAGAGTGGATCACCTTAACCGCCACATGTCGAAATATAATATATCTCCTTTAAATTAAAATTTTTTTGGCAACACTCCCCTTAGAAATGCTATTCCAAGATTTTTATACAAACTAAGTTTAGAATCTAAGAAGAACTTTGACTTCTCAAGGTCCAATTTTGTCTGACTCCCTGAATCAGTAAAAATTTGGACAGCACTCCCTTTAGAAAATGAGACTTTCCAGATTTCTACTAAACCATATATGAAATTTAGACAACCTGAACTTTGAAAAGTCAGAATTTGACTAGCTCCTTGGATTTACAGAACTTTCGGCAGCGCTCCCCATAGATAAAGTAGCTTGCCAAGATTTATACAAAGGCAACTATAAAAAATAATCCTAAAAAATGCGAGAATTAACCTAAGTAAAAGAAAATTAGCTCACAAAATGCAGAAATTGAATTATGCAGAAATTGAACTAACTCCTATCGCTCTAGCACGTGGCAAGCAAATAAAACAACTACCTGTCAAACTGAATTCATACGAAATAGTAATCTCACTCAACAACATGTAGGTCATACCACAAAGATAAGTACTCTTACCAGCCCAAGTGAACCTTGACAAACAATAGTTCGTAATCTTCTCAATAATTTATGCTCTTATACCCAACTTACATAAGGCATAAGGCTAGGTCACCCAAACTTATGGGAACCTGCCTAACTTAGCCAAAATATACACAAAGAGAGAGCACAACAACTTAATTCTCTTCTTTGGGCATATGACTAGACCATTCAGCTTAGCAACAATACCTTGTCGCCCTGAACTATTTAGAATAAATAAGTAATGTATAATTTTATCTTCACCTTAATCTTTTAAGACTGCATATGACTGAACCGATCAACTTAGATCGAAATCCAGCCTGCCCCTTCTTACCACAAGTTTATCCTTAGTTAATACTTTCTTTAGTTATGATAAGCTAAAGTCAAACCATCCAAAATTTATGAAAAAATGTCTGACTAGCCTGTTCATAAGTAAAGTAATATAAGATATAAATAAATTTAGCCTTTTGGTTCTAGCATGTGCGTGGCTTCAGACTACATATCCCAAACTTATGAGGACCTGACCGGTCTGTCGTCGAAATCCTCCCTCAGAACGAAACAAAGAGGGTCAAAGTCATCCAAACTTATGAAAAAATGTTCAACCCTCCTTCAGAAACTGAATAAACATATAAAAACCCAAGAGAAAAAAGACGACCAAGCCATCCAAACTTATGAAAAAATGCTTGGTCTCTGAAAATGCAATCACACTCAGCCCTCGCAATTCAAAGCAATCAGACTACCCAAACTTATGGGAACCTGTCTGGTCCTTCAGACAATCAAAGTAAACATAGCACTGAACCCTCCAAACTTATGGAGACTCTCTCAGCCTTTGGTTGACCCGATTAAACACATACGATACTGCCTTCCTCCTATCCTTCCCCCAATCCCACAATCTGCTTTCAGTCAAACAATAACTGAAACTGACATTACACACACATTTATTTACTTAGTATGAATTATGTCATGAAAGTCAAACTGAAAGTCAAAGTAGGGATACACACAATATATTAAGTCAAAGTGCAATAAGGAATACAAATAGTGGTTTATAACAAGGTTTATAGAAGGAAGGTGAAACTTTACCTCTTAGTTCCCTTCCTCCAGAACTCCTCCTGAGTTCCGGCAGAGCTCCCGCAATCGGTGGGCTGACTCCCCACAGAGTCTTAATGCGATCCTACGGATTGCAATCCCACCTGCCGCCTTCCTCTCGTAACCAGGATTAAACTGAGAGTGAGAAGGGCAGAAGAAGAGACATTAAGACCCTCAGATACAAGAGAGGTGCGCTCAAACTTGCGCGAGAGGCCCTTGTTACCTTCCTTCGCCTGAGGGCCCCGCAATGATGACTGATAACCACAGCAGCTAGTGCTGCGTTAAAATAAATGAAGCATTGATTGACGTCTGCCGTAACACATAGGGTAAACGCAGGAGTTCGCCATGCGGATGACTGTCGAGGCTAAGTACTCGCCACGCCCTCCTGTGGTCGTCGTCAATGTCAAGGTGAGAGCCGGCTTCATGGCTCAACTTAGTCCGTTGTATCCATCCGCCCAATCGACTAACTGACTGACACCGACTGAACGCACAACAGTAGTGCTGGTACACAGACTGTTCCAAAAGCCCGACCAGCAGCATGCACCTAGGGCTGAGCAAACTCAGGGATGAGCTTAGCCGCTCATATCATGGCAGAGCGTTGTGCAAAGAGGGCAATTCCTTTCTGCCTCTCCTTACTTGCAAGCATCCTATCTCCACCATTACACTCAGGTTCTACTCTCCAATTCAAGCTGATGCAAGGGATATTAGCCGGAGCGACAAACAAGAATTTAAGCTGCTAAACGACGAAAGTAGCCAGGTAGTCGTGTATCATGCAGAAAGCGCAATGCACTAAGATACCATCCCAAATAAGAGCAGCACGGCCAATTCGAGCGCAAAATACAGACACTTTCTGGTCACACTCACACCGTATCTAATATCTCTCTTACTGTTTGGCGCCCAGCGCCCAGCCTATGGCACTCAATCTAGCTAGCCTATCTATGTTCATGAGACTGGGCCGCATCGAAGTTGAAGACCAACGTACGTGACGTCGCCACCAATGCCAACCACCTGTATACATCAGGTACGTTTTTTCCCCTCCAATCGCCTTTCTCCGCTTTTTAGCTTCTCCTCTCTGCTAATCCCCCCTTGTAGCATCTCTCCTTTCTCTTTCTGTATCATTCCCTCTGCAAAGCCATGCCCGTGCCCCTCGTCAAAACCCGATGCAAATGCAGACCAAGGCGCTATCAAAAGTAGACACCACCGTGCATGCTCAAAGAGAACTAGAGAGATGCGACTTTTACGGATAGAAAGAAAGGAACAACGTGGGAGCGAATCTACCACCGAAACACGGCCATATGCATTTGCAGTTTACTAGCCCACTCCCGGGCGTCGCTCCCACTATTCGCAACACAAATTCCACTCACTTAGCTCTCAATTTGAGCCCGCCATCGGACTCGAAACGTCTCAAATCCTTAGTGTAAGGTTTCTTTTCGTCGACATAGATAAAGGAATGACCCGCATTCCACGTTTTTTCGTCTTCCCCCCTCATCCGCCATCTCCATCCTCCGCGCAGCCCATCCCTTCACTAACTTCTAATCTACTAATTCCCTACTCAATCTAACCTCGGATTCGGATCCGCCTATCTCCAAAACCCCGATTTAGGCTGCCCCCTTCCTCAAATTCGTAAAGAAACGAGTAAGATAATAGTTTCTTCACCTTGTCGTGCTTGCTCCCGCCATAGCCCCGGCGCACCATCCTTCTTTTTAACTCTCATTTCTACTAACCTATCATCAAAACTAACACTACCATCAAAATCGCCCTACCTAAAAACCATTATTCCGATCTCTGCCCCACTTGATTCCATCGAGAATCGAGTGACATCTCGATTTTTCTTCTCGTCCATTCTCCCCTCCACCATAGCCCATCGCACCTCCTACCTCCACTAACCCACGTTTTACTAACCTTATGCTAAAACTGACCCCGCCATCGTACTCACCCGACCCTCAAAGCTCAGACTCGACTCTCTCCTTAGTCGATTCCGATAATAAGCGAGTGAGTTAAGCCTTTCCTACTGCGCTTCTCCATTTCTCCTCACTGCTGTTATCTCCAACTGAATCCGACGCGAAAGCACGCCCCGGTTCATTCCACCAGCTCATTCCCCCCCCCTCACTGCCTTAGCGCCTGTCTTCCTTCCCGCGATGGGCAGCCCAGAGCTTTCCCGTGCGCCTTGTCTCTCCCCTGTTTTTCGTCACCTCCTCCTTTGTCTGCGTATATCCGGCGTCGCTTCGGGCCCAGGTCCATTTTGTCGTGGGCGCCTCTATTTCTCAGCGCTAAACTGCTCACCGCAGCGGTGCGGATTGAAACAGCCAGCAAGTCGGTAATCCTGAAGAGCCGCAGTCATCCAAGGAGTGTGTAAGCACCCATCTGCCGGATCTATCATCCCTGACGATGGGTAACACTGGAGCAGGCGGGGCCAATGCTTGGTCGTCGTGACCCTGATGCTACGCTGAGTAGGAGAGCACGGGCCCGCTGCTAGACCTGCAGCGTGGGCCCAGGTAATGCGGGTCCCAGTGCAGCTTGGCAGTAGTAACAAATGTTCCGGTGAAGCACTTATTT
This sequence comes from Chara braunii, assembly GCA_003427395.1. NCBI lineage: Eukaryota > Viridiplantae > Streptophyta > Charophyceae > Charales > Characeae > Chara > Chara braunii. The sequence continues at coordinate 334,240 of BFEA01000645.1, forward strand.
CGAATTCACGACCCGTCCCCCCCTGGTTCTCAGCCCCTGCTGATTTGCATGCACGTTGAATCTACGGGCCACTGTTTTTAAGATACACGGAATTAGAGAGGTTTCGTCGGCATCCCGGAGACGTAGGAACCCACCGGGCAACCTAAGGAGGTCTACACTCAAGGTACTCGGCTGCCGCGACGGCCTCGAAATCCAGCCTTGCGTCCGAGTCAAGAAACGCCGAACCAAAATAATAATAGCACGACGATAAGTAACAAAAATATTTTAGAACTTTTTACTTGTCAGAATGTAATGAATGAGGAAAAAGAATACGCTAGCACCGTCTCAACGCCACCAATGGCAGACCCAAGGGGAATAGCCCCATCGGGCCCCCAACCCCTCGGTCCGTTCACGCTACTATGATATCCCCTCATCGTCGTCGCACGACCTCGATCCCTGAATCTCTCTGATAAAAGTCCGACGCTGCGACTAATAACAGTAGGCCCAAGTCTGGGTCCAACTTTTGACGGACACCTTAAATAAGCGAACTCTGCGTGACACGTAGTTCTCCCAAAGCACCTCCAAAAGTCACGTTGTCGTCGATGTCGTCCTCCACACGTACACATAGGTCACAAATAAACACACCAATCAGGAGACAAAATCTGTTCAGTCTAAACTTAATCAGCAAGATAAAAAATACGGTCGGCGACCAACGCCGACTTTCACAATCATTAATCAAAAATAAAGATAACGCGTGCCTTAAGTCTGCGCGCCCACACACTCCCTGCTCTAGTCAACCATCAATCAACGTAAACCACGGATGCAGTCGCACCTCTCGCGATATACTTAAAACTTTAACCAAACTTATTTATGTCACTTGCAAAAATCAGGGCGGATACCCTTGTAAGGGTATTCGCACCAACACCGGCTGCACTCAACAGGAAGGGATTTGCTTTATTTGTTTATTGCAAAATCATGAAAATCTAGCATGACGGTTTGCTATTTTCTGAATAGCACGGCAGTTCCACCCGGATATGTTGCCCGAAATATCTGGAATTTTTGATAACGTGGAAAAGGGCTAGAAAAATTTTAACGTCTGGCCAATCCTGCCCCGCTGGACACCCGGAGGAGTCTCACGCCTAGGGTACTCGGGCATGTAAAAATAAATAAAACAAAAATCATGTGCGCTCTTAGAGGACCCAAAATCCATGTTCATTTCTTTTTTTGCGAGTCGGATGTCAAGAGGAGGGGAAAGGGGGTATAAATTGGTTTGAAAGGGGCTAAAGGGGTTTAAAGGGGGGTGCCTTAGTGTGGTTCTGTTATTTTTTTTTTTTTATCTCTGATTATGTGAGGAATTTTAATGTGACCCTCAACCAAAAGTCGTTTGTATT
>BFEA01000645.1:341516-352223 GCA_003427395.1 Chara braunii
AGGCAACCAGAATAACACAATGTTCGTTTCATCTCCTCTGCGTCCATCTGTTGAAGTACACACTACGGATCCAGCCCCTCTTCGCCCACCGATCCTTGGCCATTCCCACTCCGCCAGATCCCATATGAGATCCCGCTTATTACACACCACTCAAAATGACAGGTATTGTCCTTCTCCCTTGTATCTCCCATTGCATACCGCCATTGTTTCCACAACGGTCTTTGCTAACTTCTTCAGCGAGCGGCCCCCTCGCATGCCCCCCTCTCGCAGGGGTTCACCTAAATCATTCCTTGGGACCTTTGAGTCGATGGTTGAGATAAATCCAAGTTGTAAGTTTTTCTGAAGGTGGTCCTTGTTGTGCAATAATCTCTTCCTCATGATCTTCAAAGCACACCGACTAGTCACCTTGCAAATGAAGAGGCAACATAATCTTTCTATTGCTGGCCATTATTGCGTCATATGGAACAAAAACACTCCCCAATAGGCCCCGCTTATACTAACACAACACATGTCATGATAATATTTTGTTGGACAATTCCAGTCTTTCGAGCTTAGTAACCATGACCTTATTAAATTATTTGAGCACATACTTCAAGTTATACAAATGGCCGCAAAACTTGACATTAATGTGGCAAGCGAAACGCATGAGAAGGTAGGCATTGTATGGAAACTCATCCCTTACCGTACGTGATGTTATCATTGCATAGTGAATAATCTTCACAACTTGAGCTTTGTCGTTTATATGCTAGTAAGAGGTAGCTCCTGCATCGTTGGGACGTGATGTGAGATATGTACTATTTACATAAATATTTAGATTTAAACTCGTTTTTATGCGGCTTGCTGTAGGCTTTTGCAGGACCACAAATATTGTGGATCACGAGTCTGTTAGCCCTATCTTGAAACTCTTTTGATGGAGGGATTGCAGTAGACATGATGTTGTCCATATCTTGGGCATGAAAAATCTTCTCAATGTGTTAAGGATAAAAAAAATATTTGCATACAAAAGACCCCGTTTTCTTAACTCTATTATGTAAAAGAGTGCTAAAACTGTTGAAAATCTATTTATTTTGTATTTTGTGAATCACTTGTTCAAGATGACCACAAAAGACTCTCGCAAACAGATAAGGTATATCAGAAGGTCCTTAACCTGGGAAAAAACTTGCCAGTATCTCCTGTCAATTAGTATTGCACGCGACCGTGATAAACATATCATTTTTCTCTTGTTTTTGCACGATGGTCATTGCATTGAAATATTTCTCTGTCATGTATCGAGGACCAACATTGAAAATGGATGGAAGAATGACATTTGTCACCACTATGATGTTCTTTGTTATGAGCAGTCCTGCATAATCCATACTAGTATGAGCGATTCTTTTTCGACTTTTCTATACTTCCTACCCCTTCTATTTCTTCTCTTGGTTCCCCATTCCTACAACTTCTACGGATCTACAAACCTAATATTATTTTATAGATCCCTTCATCTAAACTAAGTCGTCTATTTTCTTTATCCATTCCTGCCTTGTCTATCTTTTTCTATCCTCTCGACAATGTAGCCTATTTTCCTTCCTATTTAACCCACCCGGTTCTCTGTCTCTCTCTCTCTCTCACACCCCCCCACACACACACAAACACACACACACACACACACACACACGCTGTCGCACTTTTTTCTAGTTGGGCCCCTTCGGGCGACCAGAAAGCCAACAGACTGTCACGCAGGATTTGTTTGATGTTTGCAGTAAATAAAATAAATCAAATAAAGTAAAATCCCTTCCTGTTGTGTGCGTCTGGCTTCGAGTGAGACCCTTCAATTGTGGTCTTCGCCGGTCCCCGGTCTTAAGAATCTTTTATTTTGATTCGGAACAACAACTGATAATACAAATAATAATTATAAGGCTTTGATGTATCATGCATGCATTGGCTTGCCAATTTACAAATTTTGAGAACTGTGACAAAATCATTAGAGAAAAGCAGCCATCAGCAACTGACAATGCAAGAGACAAAGACTGACCAACTCGAGCAAAGACAGGATCAAGTGAGGGAAGAATGAGAACTCATAATAGTCTCAGAAAGTACACATGAAGAGAGCATGGCCAACACTAGTCACGAGTCCTAACTCATCCCTCTAAATATCTCTATCAGTCTCTCGTTTTGCCGTCTGCCTCTTGTGCTTTCGACCATGTCTCCGTACTTCCTGAGGTCGTGGCTCCTCAATGTAGAGCCATCTGAAGCCCACTAACTTCAAGCAATCGCATCCGTGTCCCATGTAAAAGTCCAGCATAGCACAAAACTCTTCCCATGCAGAGGGAAGATATGGTCGAGAGAGGATCCCTCGTCTGAGGTGAAGGAACTCAGAAGGCTCAGTCACTGCTTCATAATCGATTGCTGCAGGAAAAATGTACTTCTTGGCCAGGTCCATCAAACCTCCCCAGTAAGAACCGTCTGTAAGATAATAGGGGACTGGAGGTTTGGGATAGTCAATAAAGAGCTTAGGGTCAAAGTTATAGGCCAGTTTCGTGCTACCCTCTAGCTGCTCGGCTTTCCACTGCACGAGTTTAGCTGCGGCAACCCACACTACATCAAAATGTGGATGAACCTCATTCCCTTTCTTCAGATAGATCCGCAGATCTTTGATTGTACCCTCTGCAAACTCTGTGAGAGCAATAAAGATTGACAGATCTCCACGCTTGAAACCATCGATTCTGACATATTTGTAAGGGAAACACTCTCTTGAGGCTACCCGGTTGAGGCTATTGAGGACCAGTTGGTCAATCGTGATGGGGTTGATCTCTACCATGTGCCTGGCCAATTGCCAGATGACTGAAAAGGGGCCGAATCTCTGACTGATAAATCCGTTACGGATTAACCCAACTGTTCGCTCACCGGATTAGGCAACAATCGTCACCAACTAACATATCCTTGACTGGTGCTTGAATGTTGTTTGACTGCTAGTCAGATGCTGCTTGGGTGTTGGTTAAATGTTGTTTGAACGCTGATTGGGTGTTGTTTGAATACTTGTCCGACCGCTGATTGACTGTTGTATGATTACAGTTAATTGCTATTTGATTGCCTATCCGATTTGCTTGGTCTATTTACTTACTAATGTATTGATGAGCGAGTCACTTACCCACGTGCCAGGGTAAAGCAAGAGAAGCTGGGAACTGATATGGAGAGCTTGTTGTTCGGGCACCGGTAGAGTCACGAGGGTGATGATTCAGACAATGCAGAGCTCATATGAGTTTAGTCCTGACCTGTGCAACCTGTCGTCGTGCGCGTAGAAATAGATGACATATTCAATGTATTTTTTATCTTTTACCCTTCGAACAGCGTGCTCACTCTGAATATTCTTGTGATTTTCCATATCACGGAACGCCCCTTCTTCCCATCCCTCTCTCTTGCTCTTGACTAGTGTACTCTTCACCACTAGGATCTCGTCATCCTTCATGTTTCCCCTCTTTAGACTCAGATCGCATAACAGTGAGCCCCGAGTTCTAAGTGGATAACCACAGATATAAAGTAGCCTGAGTACCGACCGGGCGGTGTTTGACAGTCGTCTGTTTGCTGTTTGTTCACTGTTTGGACTGCTATTCGTTTCACTGTCGGACTGCTGCTTGGTTCTGCCGCGGGTTGGGTACTAGTACTTATTCTGATTTTACGAGATAAATAAGCACTTTTTACTATGAAAATGTCAATACCGACCCACTGGCCAGGTCAGTCTCAAAAGGTCATAATCACTGATTCGCTGCCGAGGGCTGACGACCCTCTTCCCTTTTGCTTGGTCGACGGTTTCAACGAGTGAAAGAGTGTCTTGCAATCTCTCGTCCAACCCATAATAGTAAGTATTATACTCGATAACATTTTGCTCTCTCACTACCTTCATTGCAGGTTCTCTCTTCATCCCGACTCGGGGTTGAGTACCTCTGATAGCACTCCCTTCCCAGCCCTTTTGCCTTATCCCAGTGGGGAACGTATGTCACTCTTACTATGTCATCGTCTGTCTCTCTGCTGGGACCTATTGCACAGGGCGTGACTGGCCTATACTCGTGGACTGATATGTCTGGATTTATTTTGGCATGGGTAAAATTAACTGACGCAGTATAAATGGTTTGGCTGACATCCTTTCAAGTATTTGATAACTCCCTGGTACTCTAAACATTGACCATGAGTAATTTCCATACGAAAGAGGCTGCTGATCAGATCACTTCAGCTTTCCTACGAACACTCTTATGAAAGTTATTTGCAGACCAATGACTGTTTATTCTCCTTTCACTAGGGCCGGTCAGCATGCCTGCCAGGGCCCACTTATCAAGGAATTAAATAACCTGCTTAGATTCGCCCAGGGAGTGAATAGTTAGTTGTAACCATCACCCTGACCGAGTTATTTACCGCCCTGAAAAGAATTTTTTTCTCATTTGCAATGGTTCTTATGATTGGGCAGACACGAGAGGTCATTATTAGACGGCCACACTTCAGCATTGGAATAGCAGGGTAATCACAAAATATGGCGAGGGAAGGGTGGTTTCTGCTCTACTCGACAGATTATGACCGTGACGTTTTCTGATTACAGGGTCGACCCGTACCCCCTTTTTCTACCTAGCTCATAGTTATAACACACTCATCAGGATTAAGAGAAGGGACTGGGACACATCAAAAATCATGTTTTAACCATATCCTCATCAAAAGGTATCATACACCCAAAAGGTAACGCGTCATCGTCCCAATTTGCGTTTACTCATTCTCAGTCAACACTCGGTTATCACCTATCACCATTTCTAGTCCCCGTCTAACAAAAACTTAGCAATTAAGTAAAGTATTTTTATTAGTTGTCTCTTCCTTCCCCTGCAGCTCATCACTTAACGGAAACACTACCTGTCGTTTGGAACAGAAAAGGCGGAAAATAGCATACTTGTCCACCACCCAAAGGCCATGTAGTTTTAGTCGAGCATGCTTGAGTTCACGTCATCACTCCCTACTTGCACACGTATGCAGTGATCATACTTCATCATGTTATCACAGAGCTAACAGACTTGTATAGCAACACGCTCGTATGGTCACGCATATACCCATTGGATTCACGCTCACTCTGAGTCATGCGACTATACTAACACTGGCAGGCTCATGCGATTCTGGGTGCGTATGATTATTCCCCTGCGGTATAAAACCTTTTGAAAGAGTGACTCTTAGTTTTTACAACGCTTAGAATACCTAGCTTTCTCGACTGATATTCAGGCAAACTGCCTCAGAAGAGAGAACTAATATTTCGTGACGCATAGGCTAGTCCAGTTCGAGTAATGCAGGCATAACAATCAATTGAGGTATCATTAAGGTGTCGCCAAGGCCATAAAAGTGCTCCACGCGAGAAAGGAACGTGAACCTAGCAAGTTTATTCAAAGGGAAAGAGATGCATTACGCGAGGCAATTAATAGTCCCGATTAGCATTTGTACCTACGAGCCCCCTTTTGTGCACATCAGTCTCATGCCTTATCAACCAGTGAACTACTTATAGTAACGTCTGCTTCTAACCCTTCAACCACAGCAAGAAACGACAAGACACTTTGGAAGTCGCTCTCGAGCTATCCCTTCTTGATGGACAACTCACTCATCTCCCTCAACTTCATTTACTTCCTTTCTTGTTGTGGCCAACAGGGTCAGATTGAGATGACAGGCTGAAAGTCGGACTCCTTCATAGGGTTCCGATTAAACATGATACTAACTCATAGCGCTTAATCCCAGTTAAACTCCAGTAATCGACATTATGCGAAGCTGGTCTGAGTTTCTCACGAGGCCATAGAGTAAGTGAAACTCAATCTGCAAGGCCGACGAGACCCAACTTACCACTCCAATCCTGTTCTCTTACCTTGGAGAGTCCTCTCAACAGCGAGAGTAGAAACGACATTATGATTTCGAACTGAGCGAGCCAGATCGTCACATAAGAGGGAATTAGCGAGCACCGCATTAAAGTTCTTGCAGGCAGAGAATAAAAGACCAGGGAGTCCAACCAAGAGGGACAATTTAGACGTCAATCAAGCGAATCTTAATTGGGCATAAAATTGTGTCAGACATCACTCAACAATCAATGTAGACGAGAAGACGCTTCCAAAGGCGAGCAAGGTAGAAAGAAAGTGGATTTACCTGATTACTAATTACCCCCAAAACCTTCAGGAGGTTTGACTGTTGATATGCATAATCTTCCTTATTTCCACCCTCTGTTTAAATCGGAGGGAAAGGTAGCATTAATAAGGAGGGTCACCGGTAAGTAACAACCGTTGTAAGAAGAGAAACCTTCAGGGCAATAGTCTCATGCTCCAAGACCAAACTCAAGATTAGATCATACCAGGGCAAAACGGATCACACTTCGGGTAATAAGCCGCTTATCGCCTCTGAGTCACATCGTTCCTTGGCCTTATCAACACAGAGGAAGGGGATGACTATCACTGAGGAAACAAGCACTGATAGTGAAGAAGGAGGGCCCAAGGAGATGACACGACAACCGAGGTCAAACTTCGAAGAACGAAAAAAGAACCAGCCGCTGAAGTACTTACTTGCCCCGTTCTGTACTTGAGAGATAACTAACAACTGAGTTAGTATAACGAATAGTATACCTCCCCTCCTGACTTAGTGGCGAGGCCCTTAAACCTCCCCCTCTTGTACTTCTCGTACTTATTCAGCTCCTTCTCTTCTTCCAATTTCTTGCTAGCCACTTCACTGCCTTGTTCTATTTACGCTAGGCAGTATTAGTCTGTCCGTCTCCACTCACGAGTCAAGGCGAACAGGGTCGCGAGACATATCCTACATGAATATGACTGCGGACAGTGGCTAGCTCGAGCGAGCACCAATCAACACTGAAGATCACGTGCCTTCTCACACGTTCCTCGTGTGTATCACTCTCGTCATTTGTCTGCTTATGCTCCACGAACGTGTCCTCTTCGTTTTTGACTTCTAGCCCTCTCTTGACCTTCCCAGCGCTCATCTCTCCTTCTTACCTTTGCATCATGATGCCACTGATGAGAGTCATAATGAAGGGTTAACGTCAATGCCAGGGCTCAAGCGTTCCTAGCCAGAGAGAGGAGCATCACTCATCGCCTAATCTCCTTTTCTTGGCTATCGATCTCTCTCTAAACCATAACACATGCTCGCCCCACCCTCCTGTATCTCAGAGTAAAGACACAGATTTACGTTGATGTCAATGATATTCCCCTCCGCTCTGAGAGTATTTGCGCCAAGTCTGATTACCCACTTCTCGACGCTCGTTGCACACACCATTCTTCGTTGACCTCTCTCTCTCTCTCTTTTTGCCTTGTGCCTTTTTCCCTTCAGCCCGCATGCCACGTGTATATCGCATACCCTCGTAACCGCCTCACCTGGTTCGCTGCCCTCTTTGATCTCTCAAGGCTCACGCGCTAGCTCTCACTACTGCAAGCGCTCAAAGACTACCTTATGACTTCGTTCCTACGACAGAACTTGGCTCCCCCCAGCGGTTGTGATCATCGCCTGAGCTCCTCTCTCGAACTGACTACTGAGTCGAGCCCCCCCTCAGGCGCAGATCGTACACACGCAACTGCTCTGTAGCCCTATCGCGCTTCGTCTCGATGCCAGATCAAGCTGGCCTTTTTCTGCGCGTTGACCTCTCCGTTCCCTCACACTCACACACTGGTCCCTGACACCCGTAGTCCGTACGTGCCTAACTGCCTCGTGTCCTTCCCAGTGGTCTGCGAGCGGCGCGTCCCCGATGGTCCAGCCTCTCCTGGACTTACTCTGCATCTTATCGAGCTGGCCTCTTGTCCGTCGTCCTTACGGTCCAACCTCGTACTGTTCTCGGTCGCGCCAGGACTGAGCGGCTTCTGCGTCACTCATCTCCGACATTCCCTCGGAGTCCCTTTCATTGTGCTGCACTTCTCTTGTAGTGGTCCCGATAGATGAGTCATCTTCGTGATAAGTGACCGTTACCCGCATACCAGTGGTTACCCCATCTCGCCTGCATCTCCGCTCCGCCTGGTTAAGCGCCTCGGTAATGGCCGCCTGCACTTTCTCATCCCTCCTCATTTCCTGCTCACTATGACCGATCACGTTTATTCTCAGCCTCACTTCCCCTTCCGGTTTCCCGTAGGACAGTATGACCTCCACCAGGGTACCCTTCTCATTCTCCGGCTCCCACATCCAAGAGTACTTCATGTACCTTGGCCTATAGCCGCGCAGACCATCCCTATCTGCCATAGCCTCACTTACAATAGCCAACACTAGAGCGCTACACACACGTACCGCGCTAGAGGGTATAGGCTAACAAAACTTAGACTGTCGGGAGGATGCAGCCTCAGTGTTTTTCTTCTACTCGCAGCACGACAGCCTCACACGCTCGCCCAGAAACCCAAGGACAATCTCTCTTTTATAGAACTCAGTAAGGCCGCGATCCCCGTGTACTAAAAGGGGTTCAAAGTAAAACTTTAAATTCCAAAATTATCAATCAATTTAATTTCAAAAGAATTTTGACAATTGCGTGGATAAAAAAAGGAAAGAGATCGTAACGCAACAGTCGCGGGTCGCTGCCTTTTTGTAGTTTTCTACGACGAGACCGCGACTGATGCGATATCCCATAATGGGATCTCAATAGGCACTAACCCTTCTTTAAAACCAATCCCCAGGCTTAATGTATTCGGGTGCCCGTGTCCGATGGCAAGGAGGGGGCCTATGACCCTCTAAAGGGGGTGATAGGCTTCCTACCGATGCGGCCGCGGGTCGCCCGTCTTTTGGAGCCTAGCCGCACGACGATCTGTCAAGCAGACCAGTTGCAGAGCTAAAGCGAAAAGTCGGACCGCCCAGACTATCGAACTAAGCGGGTTCAAATTTGAACGGCTACCTTCTTCCCCCGAATACAACGTACGGTCATTATAGCTGTAGTTGAGGCATCTTTCAGTCTAAATATAGCTATAATGACAATACGTTGTATTCGGGGGAAGAAGGTAGTGGCCTTCCCGCGAAGTGACTGGTGTAGCAGGGGAGGCTACATCAAGAAGAAAAATAGAAGAACTAAACGACGCGCTGGCCAGAAACCGTCAGATTTCCCCAAGTCAGATTTCCCCGATTAAAACAGGCCAGGCTGTGCGCAAGTCAGACCTTCAGTTTTCTTTTCTTTTTGTTTTCCTTTTTTGTCTTTCTTTTATTTTCCCTTCTTCTCATTTTCTTGTCCTGGTTTCTCCTTCTCTTGACATTGACCCATAGCTCGGTTACGAGGGACTCTGCGTGCAGTAGAAAGGACTGCGCCAGTCCTTCCACTATCGCGTCCAAGGACAGACCCGGCGGCTACCACGACTACAGGCCGGTTGTGTTCTGCTGTACAGCAGGGCGCCGAGCCTGCGTGGACCAAAGGAAGGTCTTGTGGTGCACCCTTTTGCCGAGGAGCAAAGCCGCGAGGACCTGTCCGCAGAGGCGCCGCCCGGGCCCCCGGGCCTGTACACGGAGCCACCAAAGCTTGGGGACTACCCAGCAAGCTTCGGACGACCGAGCAGGGCCTTGGCACACAGAGGAGGGCCGGGACACCGCGCCCTCCGACAACGCACGCACAAACATACACACACCAGCTCATCTTTCCCCTATTTGATAGTGCTCACATTTTTTTTTCAGGTTTTGGTTTTGAGGAGTAATGTAACCACTCCGCATTCGTAGAAAACGGAACTGTTAGGAGTGTCTAACGAGACCCTAAGGGTACCTGTAGGTGCTACCGCCGCCCTATTGCCACCCTCCACCCTCCACCCTCCACCCTCCTAAACAATATCGGTAGCCGCCCTCCTGAACGCAACCGGAGGTACCTCCGAATTTACCTGGGACCGGTCAGCTCGAAGATGACATCTCACTAGCGTCGCCCTTGGAAAGAAAAAAGTGCGCACGGCTGTGGGTGTGGATGCGTGTGTGCGAGTGCGTGTCTGTTTGTGCGTGTTTGTGACGTGTTTGTGCGTGGTTTCGTGCAAGTGTGTGTGTGTGCGCGTGCGCGTTCACGGTCACGTCTGCGTGAGTGTGAGTGTCTGGGTGCGTGCATGTTCCAGCCCGCGTGTGTGTGTGTGGGTGCCTGCGTGAGTGTGAGTGTGGGTGTGTGGGCCTTGCCGGCGTGAGTGTGAGTGTTAGTGTGGGTGTCTGGGTGCGTGCATGTGCCACCCCGCGTGAGTGTGTGTGTGGGTGCCTGTGTGAGTGTGGGTGTGTGGGCTTTGTCGGCGTGAGTGTGAGTGTTAGTGTGCGTGTCTGGGTGCGTGCATGTGCCACCCCGCGTGAGTGTGTGGGTGGGTGCCTCCGTGAGTGTGAGTGTGGGTGTGTGGGCCTTGTCGCACACACGCACCCGGAGAGAGAGAGAGAGAGAGAGAGAGAGAGAGAGAGAGAGAGAGAGAGAGAGAGGGCCGGGTAAGCTTCAGCAGCGTGCTGCTCTAGATTGATGCTGGAAGGCACCAAGGGTGAAACCTCTTTTTTTCCGTCAAACGAGGGGTGAACAGCTCCCCGCGAAAGAGGTAAGCCGCGATCTTATCCTTTTTCCTCCTCTTCCTCCTCCTGCCTTTGCCCTCGACTCCCCATCTTCCGACATCCTGCCGCAGTTTATGCACTTGCTTTCTCCATCTCCCCCATGGCCGCGTAAGCACCGCCTTCTTCAGCTCCCGTCATTGCGGGCTGGCCCTGCCTTGCGTGCGTGCCATTATTTCCAGATCTCACTCAAGACTATCTTTGGTT
>BFEA01000645.1:372768-384758 GCA_003427395.1 Chara braunii
GAGAGAGAGAGAGAGAGAGAGAGAGAGAGAGAGAGAGAGAGAGAGAGAGAGAGAGAGAGAGAGAGAGAGAGAGAGAGAGAGTCTCCTTTTCATTTTTATTTTTATTTTTTTGGGGGGGGTGTATTTTCCAAATACCCCCGTAAGTTGTGACATATGTGAAAATATGGGCACAATGGAATGACCTTTTGGGCTGACATGTTTGTGTTACGCCGCTGTCACGCGAGTGTGCAAATTCGCTTGACCTTTTGCAGTTGCGCCTAGGAAAACTTGGCAACTGCCGGGGCATTTTGCAAAGTTGGGCAGTGTCGGGGGTGGGTGCATTGCAAAGATGGAGTCCAGCGGATGGCTCTGGTGTTTCGTAATATGTTTTGGCCATCGTTCTTCGCTGCAGCATGGCTGCGGGGGGTCCACTTGTTACAATAATGTCTCCAATGCGGACATGACAGCAGACATTCGAGAATTCGAATGCCTCATCGGAAAGTCCCAGCATACCCGCCAACGTTACACAGCACAGCCTCGTGACCCATTTACTGACCACATCAAGGTCGTACATGCGCATGAGGTAACTCGTGCTACGAACTTGCGCCATGTGTTGCAGTTGCCAGAAGTAGCTGCATTGCACCCTGACCCGCAAGCGGCCGCACATGTTCGTGTATGTGACAAACTGATGCCACCCACGCATGTCCAGTTTTGTAACTTCGTTGATGTGGCCTTGAGTGTTACTCCTGGCATGACCTCACCCGACTCCAATTACGAATGCCGCAAAGCCTTTCCACATTGTTCTGATCTTGTGGATGGCCATATTGTGTGTTGACTACAATATTATCTCCGATGATAGCCTTTGCAAGCTTTTTCAAGAAGGCTCGAAGTATCGGCTGAATTGGGAAACTGTCGATGTGCTCCAGGCACTGGCAATTGGACTAGATGAGTACATTGCAAATTCCAAAAGGTTGTTGGCCGGGCATTCTCGATCTTTCTCAGAAGCTGAACAACCGGCGTTCTGCAATCCTTAAGCATTGTCAATCCAATGCATCTTCGTTCTCCAATCATGTGAGCCAGCCACGTTCACTACGTTCTAAACATGCCTCCTTGCATCATCTTCAACAACACTTTGCCATTGTCCCAATGTACAAAACATCACACAATTTGGCAATTTGCTTCAAGAATTGGTATCTGTTTCATCTCTCTATCCATTTGGACAGTCCCACTTATACTCGTCCTCAAGAGTCCGTTGCTGAGGTCCTTGACCACCATCAGTGTTGAATCACCATTGGGGTTACACCCACACTGATAACCTACCTTACCTTTACTATGTACTCAAAGCTCACAAGTCTCCTCCAACTCTTCGCAGCATTCTTGGAGTCACAGCACAAAATAACAGTGTTGTTCCCCCGCGTGCTCGCCCTCGTCCAACAATTCGCACCATTCATGAACGGCCTCCTCACAAACCCTTGGCTAGCACAACGACTACTTCGTCGTATCTCAGCGCTGCTTTGCAAGGAGTGATCTGTACTCTTTGCGAGAAAGACACTGAGCTCTATCAACAGGTTGGTGTTCGAGGGTGCTGGATCATTCAGAGTGCTGATGAAGTGGCGATTGACCTGAAAAACAATGCATCGTCTCTTCGTGGCCTCTCACCTCGCACTGTTGATTTTACCACGATGTACACCAGCCTTCCTCATGACCGCATTCTGAATAATGTGGCAAAAGCTGTTGATGAAGCTCATGCTTATGCCCTTCGGCATGCTCGCATGCATTCACGCTGCGTTGCCCTCAATATGGTTATTTGAGGGCCTCGTTGTGGCCAATGGACAACTGATTCAGCCCCGGATACCCTTTCTGTTTCTCAGATTCTCCAGCATCTTCGCTTTGTTGTACAAAACACTTTTCTATGCACGAGAGATGGCACGATTCGGAAACAAATTATCGGAATTCCAATCGGAACGAATGCTGGTCCAGAAATTTTTAATCTGACGCTGTATTGGGATGAAGCATGCTTTGTTGATGACATTCGTCAACATGATCCCCAAGCTGCTCAGCGATACGCCTTCACTTATCGCCTAATTGATGATGTTCTTTCATGGGGGCAATTACCTCCTCCACCAGAGCACTATGGGCTTGAGTGGAAGGAGACTACAACTACAGATGGCTCCTGTACCTATTTAGGTATGCATCTACGGGTCCGTTCTGATGGCTCGCTTCACATGAGCATCTTTGATAAAGTGGCTGCTTGGGACTTCCCTGTCATTCGTTATCCAATTGCGACCTCCAACATCTCTTCCCATCAACCGGCTGGTGTGTTCACTGGGCAATTGACGAGATTTGAATAAATCTGTAACAATTGGCAGGACTTTTGAACTGCGGCAACAACACTTACTCGTCGTATGCTTTCGCGTGGGCATTCCCCACCAACCCTTGCTAAGGGGTGGACCTGCTACATGCGCTCCCCCCAATGTCGCTATCCTACGCATGTGACGCGTCTCTCTCAGTGTTTCCGACGCATGCTGCGACGGTCCTTGTATCATCCAATTTCTTTTTCACCCCCACGATGCTCTCGTCCTGCCCCTGCTTGCTCATCTGCTGCTACCGCAGTTTCCACTGCTGCAGTCTCCACTCCTGCAGTTTCCACTGCTGCAGTGTCCACTGTTGCGGTTCCCACTGTTGCAGTGTCCACTGCTGCAGTTTCCTCTGCTCCATTTTCCACTGCTCCAGTTTTCGCTGCTGCAGTTTCTACTGCTGCGGTTTCCACTGCTGCAGTTTTCAGTAGAACAGTTTCCCTAACTGTAATTCCCTCTACTTTAGTTTTTATTGCTACAGCTTCCTGTCCTGTAGCTCCAATGCAAAGATCATCACAATCTCTTCGACGCTCACGTCCTTTGCTCCGAAATCTTGCCCAATCCAGCCCCCTCTCATCTTTGTCTGTGCTTGGCCGTAGACGGCTGCGTTCCTCCTCACCACCCCCATCTCCTCCACGGTCTCGCTTGCGGACAGACTCTTTAGTTTCCATTGTTCCCATTGTTCCACCTTCGTCGCTAGGTACAAGTACATCTTCTGTTTGCCACACCACTACTCCTCTTGTTGTGTATCACCGATGTCATCCGCGGTATCGTCACTTGTCCGGGGATCAGCAACCTGTTTCTTTGTCTGCCCCGATTCTCTCTGTGCCTCGTCCACAGGTTGTTGCGGTTCCTTTGTTTCAGATGCCAATATCAGCACCTATGCCTCCTGCAGACAGTGCAGCTGCCTGCAGGCAGCCACGGTACCCTGCGGCGTTAGATATTCACGACTCACCAGCTGCTGCCCAGAGTACACTCACGGCTCCAGGTACAGTCCCTACTCAGGATGCGGCCCTAAACTTCGAGGGATTGGAACATGATCTGCCTGGATTGCAGTTGACCCCACAAGGCGTAGACCACATGGGGGATTTGCAAATGGCTGACCAGCATTGTCCTGATGAACCACAATTTTGTGCTCCGCCATGCGCAGACCACATGGGTGATCTGCAAATGACTGACCAGCAAACAACCCAACACAATTTGGGCTTGCAACACCATCTGGGTGATCTGCAAATTGTTGGCCAGCATCCAACAAACCAGCCTGAGAACCTCGCCAATCTCTGTGGTCTGACGACAACTAATATATGTCTTCACATTGTCCACCGCCCGTTTTATACACCATCAGACTTCCTTGCAATCGCCCATCAGCTTGATGCTGATCTTCCCCAACTACTGCCAGAGGATTGTAATTATACCAGCGAAGGAGGCTTTACCATTGCTGTCCTACAAGTAGCAATGACGGACCGTCAACTTGAACTACGCAATGCTCGAGCAGGTGAGTGGTTTAATCCTCCATCCCACATCTCTGCCTGCTGTGTGCACGGCCCATTGTACATGCCTCTGACCACTGGGAGCTGTGGGACAACGGCACCATGGTCCATGCCACGATTGATGTCACTGGTTTCTTACAAAATGATGCTGTTTTCTTGCCACAACAAACCGTCCGCAATCTCTTTTATGTCTATGATCATTCCTCTGGCCCCGTGCTGCAGCAAGACAATGTACCAACACTCTGCGAACTTCTCCTTTGCACAGCCACAAACACTGTTACACTCGGCTGTAGCCGCCATCGTCTCTGTCACAATCATTACAATGACATGGTTTCTGCATCCATGTGTGCATAGGACTGTCCCACCGTTCCTGACTGCAGGCACCGGACACACTATGTCCATTTTGCGGCCATGGGCGCTATACTGAATGCATGCTCTTTTCTGGTGACCGCTCTTGTTTCATTTTGGCCTGCAATCGACATGCCATTTGTCGGGGGTGTATGGTGGGCATGCTCAATGCCACCCGTCGTGGCAATTGTTGCACTGAGAATGCTCAGCTAGGTCTTCCATGTGTTCATCCACCTCATCCTTACAATGTATGTCCTCTCTGTCGTCAAGGACAGACTCATTCTTGAGCTTTTTCTTATCCTCTTTTGCCTTCATCTTCACTCCACACTCCATACTTTCCCTTCATCGTTCTTTGTTTGTCTGCTCTCCATCTCTCCTCCCTGTGTTTATCCCCTCCCCCTTCACTCTGCCTTTTTCTCACAGCGTACAAGTGGGCTGTTATGGCACACGGGGATGGGGATGGGGGCAGCTCGCGCTCAACTTCATCAACGTGGCGAGCCTTGTACGTGAGAGGCACGGTGAAAGGGGAGTCGAAAGAAGAATGAGAAAAATGAATGGTTTCAGTGTGCCCTTTATGTTTGTCTTGTTTTTTTTATATTTTTTATTTGTGCCGATTGTTTCGCAAAGTGCGCTTTATTAGTTCATAGTTATGTGACAATATATATGTGCCTCTAGTGCCAGCGGCACGTTGGGAGTGTATTTTTTGGCTTAGATTGTTTTGCTGGCTTGTGGTCGGGGGTGAAGCGACAGTCTGTAGAGCTTTCCATCTGGTGTGGGTGAGTGATAGTCTGCTTTGATTTTCGTCACAGGTACCTTGAGGGCAGTGGTTGGTGGTCCCCACCACCTTAGGGTATCAGTTGTCGGGCAGTCGTTGATGCTTAAACCACGGCGGGGGTTAAGGTGGATGACCACTTACAGTGTAATCAGTTAGGGATTGAGTTGGTGTATACATATGTATCGTCAAACAGAGCTGCGCGGTAAACCGCAGGCAGAGAGGGAGAAGAGGACAACAAACGAGGGGCTGTGACAAACTATTTTGTTGGAGTTTCACCGACTCATCAGGAGGCTGAACCCTCAACAGTCTGCAGAGTCCCCTAACTGACTGATTACACTGTAAGTGATCATCCACCTTAACCCCAGCCGTGGTTATGCATCAACAACTCCCCAACAACTGATACCCTGAGGTGGTGGGGACCACCAACCACTGCCCTCAAGGTACCTATATATAGTTTGAACACAGGCTCCAGTCTATTGGTGGGTGGGGAGGTGCACCTGCTGGAAAACGGGTCCAGCGTCCCTCACAATGAGTGGGATCCAATGGTACGAATAGAAAGTCAAGTAACAAACAGCCCGATCTCCTGCCGCTCTAGACGAACGCTGGAGAAGGGGGGGGGGGGGGGGGGGGGGGGGGCAACTCTCATCTTCCAGGCTAGGCTTAATGGCTGGGACACCTACTTATGTACCGTGTCACACATTAGGCTTACCGCAGGGAGGCAGGGCCTTGGCTCCCCCGGCTCTGCTCCAGTCACCGGGCGTCCCGCCATCTACAACTCTCTCATCGCTCCAGCTTTCAACGCTTAGACCATTCCATGTTCTGACGAGTGTAAAATCTGACATTGTAAATTCAATTCAATTATCAATTGAATATTAGATCTTCTTATTTGCGGACATGAGTTTCAATGATGAATTCAATTAAGCAATTGGAGAAGAAGTCGAAGAAGAAGAAGAAGAAGAAGAAGAAGAAAACAAGGAAAAAGAATAACAACTGCTTTCCCCTTTATCTTTCTCACTGATGTAGTCGTTGTCTACCCATGCATTTTTGTTTCAGCTTCTTTAGCCGTGATGGCAGATGGGAGGGACTGTGAGCTGGAACGTTGTTTGGGGCAGTCAGGTGCAGAGGAGCATACTACCGCATCCGTATGTCGTGATCATGGAGGAGAGGAGCAGGAAAAGCCGACAACATTTTCACGTGTCACGTTGGAGGAGCTGAGATCGCGACTCGGAACCTTTGCGCGCGATCGAGATTGGGAGCAGTACCACGCGCCGCGGAACCTTTTGCTTGCGCTGGTTGGCGAGGTGGGAGAGCTGTCTGAGATTTTTCAATGGAGAGGGGAAGTACCTAAGGGGCTACCTGGTTGGTCGGAGAAGGAGCGGGAACATGTAGGAGAAGAGCTTTCGGACGTGCTGCTGTACCTGGTGCGCCTTGCGGATTCGTGCGATATCGACCTTGGGGCGGCAGCGCTACGGAAGTTGAGGCTGAACGAAGCGAAATATCCCGCCGACAAGTGCAGGGGTTCTTCCAAAAAGTACACAGCTTATAAAGGAGAGTACGATGGCCAAAATGGTCAGCGGGACAACAATTCTAACAGCGATTCCTGCGGCGTCAGCGGCGGGTCTGAACCAGCAGGTGTCTGATTCACTCACCGTAACGAGGCCTGACTGATGGACCCCTCATAAACGGGCCAATCAACGGGTACCACAGCGGTGGAACATATTCATTAAGAAACTGCGAGCAAGGTGCAGACAGGTTCTTCCTTATTGTCCCGTGTACGCAGAGAGACTGCAATGCCACTTACCTGGCCGCAATTGCGACTAGGTGCATGCAATTGATAAGGGTCATGCACGTCGCTGCGCTTCATATATGTCCGGACTTTAGAGGAGGGGTTCCGGGGGAGGGGGGTTGAAGAGGGGATCTGAGACCCGATCGATAGATTTATGTGTCTGCAGCGGGGATTTTGGGCACTAGTGTGGCTGGCCATGAAGCTGGACAGAGAAAAGTGTCAGCTCTCTCGTTGTCTCTCTCTTTCCCTGTTGCCACTGGCAGCATTTTCTGGATGTATCTGGCCGCAATCACAGTCCATTTTGTACGTAGCTGACTGACGAAGAACGTCCAGAAGAAGTCCTGCTGTAAGTATGCCCTCACAGGGCAGCCTTTGCAACGAAGTTGCTTTGCGACCTTTCGTTGTTCTCCAAGCTCCTTGATGAGAGGGGGGTGGAGGGGAAGAGTCTGCAGGGGTGTGCCCCTCTCTTCAGCATACTATTTTGCATGGCAGTGCCCCAGGTTGAGGGTAGAGAAGGAGAAAGAAGTCGTTGCTGGGGTTGCTAGGCGGCAGATGACGAACTTACTTTTACGAAGTGTGTGGATCGCATGTGTGATTATGACGCCTGCTCAAAATGGGAGGCAGAAGGATGACAGTAGAGAATGGTCGAATCGTTGGTAGATATTTCTCAATCTGTCACATATTTGCGGAGCTGACCTGTCTGCCAGGAGTTGGGAATCTAAGTCTTCGGGGTTGCGGCATTCCAACGTGGACTGGCTTTTGTCCTAAATGATCGCAGGTTCAAATCCGGCTGGATGCTATATGACCGTTGGGTAGTGGAATGCGGTCTCAGAGGCAAGGGACAGGATTCTGCGGCGCTTCGAAACCTACTGGGTAGGGCTTTCCAAAGGAAATGTATGTGATGTCATCTGGGCTATATACTAGACTCTTGCAGGTTCCTCCCACGGGGTCAGGACACTTCGTGCGGGGCATCAGAAGGGCATAAGTATCGATGCCAATCCCTCCTCCCTTGTAACCCCTCTTGCCCCCCTCCTTCCCCTCTTATCGCTCTGTCATCCGCCTGGTAATCAGAAGGGCACAAGGATTGACGGCATTGGTTCCTCCCTCTTACCCCTCCCCCTCTTATCCCCCTGTCACCCGCCTGGTAACCCCCTGTTACCCCCTTTTTCGCCCCCTTCTTACCACACTCTTAAAAGACCATTCTTTCCTCCCTCTTACCCCTCCCCCTGCTACCCCTCTTATCCCCCTGTCACCCGCCTTGTAACCACCTGTTACCCCCTGTTATCCCCTTTTTATTCCCGAGCCTTCGATTTTTTTCAGAGAGGCTCAGTAGGGATTCTCAAGGTGGCTGGGGCTGTGTATTGGTCGATGAAACCCATCTGAACCCCCCTTTAGACCATCTGAGGTGGCTGTGCATATTTAGCTGATGTCAGCTGTTGCAATTGTCCCAGTATTTTTCCTGTGGAGAGGTGTGATTTCAACTTTTCACTGGAATTAGAGTTTCTTGTACTTTCTACCAACTTATAAGATGGGTACACCCCAGTAAATGGAAGTTGTGGAGGTTAGGGTACTCTCCAGTTGATGGAAGTTTTGGAGGCTAGGGTGCTTTTCCTGTCTGAGATTCCCTCTGTTCCACGTCAGAAGGTCGATAGTTTTTTAAGCGAGCAGTGCCAGGCAGGCTTGCTTGCACATCGAATGTCTTTGCGGAAGGCAGCAGAACTCACTGGATGCCGTGTTCAGCACTGTTGGTCAAAGGGTGTAAGTGATGTATTGCAAAACATCGGGGGTTCAGCCCCCTCGCCATCCATCCGTGCAAAGGGTGTATTTACTATTTAGCCTACCTTTTGGTTTGCGAGACAGGTATAGCGCCCACCATCTATCTAACTTCAGATCGGCCCTGAGGTGAGCCAGCCTAGAAATTGAAAGTGACGTTAAGACCGTGTACAGCTCCAAAAGGGATCTCAGCCTGCAAAGATACCCCAACATTGTGGGTACAGGGAAGACAGACTGACAATTTTGCGTAAAATGGTCACAGCCAGGTGACGGGGAGGGCCCAGGTGCATTTTTTATTTTTCTTTTCTTTTCTTTCCTTTCTTGGCAATTGGTAGGCAGGGGGAACAAGCACTGCATTGGTCTGGGGACATTAGAGGAAGTTAGTGCCAGGGAAGAATGTTGATACGCAGGAGCGTGGCATCATGCAACCCCTCCTTCCTCGTTACCGTCTTCACCCAAATAGCACGCCCTGTTGCTGTAGCTGTATTCTTAGGGCAACTTTCGGTTTGGATACAGCGATAGTGACGGGGCACTCTGTTTGGGTGACGGCGCTAGCGCAGGTTTCAAAAATATCACGGCATCCGTGCTTTCTTGCCTCGGTTATGGATAACGCACTGCGATGAAGATATTTCTGTTCTTTGCGAGCGACTGTCATGTTTTTTTGGGCGTGTTGGTCATGCGTGCAATCTCTCTCCAACCCCCTTCCTTCGGGCTTGCATTAGTCATATCAGGTACTCTGCTCGAACGGACCCTCCTCTACGGGGGCTGTGCTGTCCCTCCTTGCGTGTATGGGTTGGTGGTGCCTGCAGTTTCTTTCCCTGACCACACACAAACCTATGAAGTTGAGGGGGAGGGCATCCTTTCCTTGGTCTGCACATTTTGCCCACTCACTGCAGGCACGTATGTCTAGCAGGCCTGAACAGACAGATTATTCATGTCAGAAGAGAGGGCAGACCGTAGCCAACATGTCAAAGTGGCTGGGTAAAGAAAGGGTCTTGAAGTTGCTGGAGAGCTGTAGCACGGTTAGGAATGTAGTGCTGTCATAGGGTGAGGGATCTTGGCAAAGTATGGTAGTGGGGACTTTTATTTATTTATTTATTTATTTATTACTTATTTTTTAGACAGAACCTCTCCATTCTCCCCAGAATGATAGTGGGGACTATCTTGTGAAAGCTGCAAAGGCTGTTCGTTGAGCAGACTTTTGAACAACATTTTGTAACCCTATGGAGGGAAGGTGTCTGCCAGGTCCAGGAAAGTCACAATTAAACCACCACCCACTGTTCGGGTCCCATGGGCAGCTGCGGGTGGTTGGCAGCTCTTTGCGAGAGGGGCCGGGCGGCGCTGACTCCTGTAATGTTCATTCTCAGAAGTTATGATAAGAACTCAAGAAAAAAAAAAAAAAACAGGGACATTAGCGGGGGGTGAGCGGGGAAACCAGGGTAGACGTAGATTGAGTGCATATCTGGTAAGTGCAAAACGTCTCTCTTGATCCTCAGAGGTCATACGCCACGCGGAAACAACCCCGCGCGCGCGCGCGTGCGAGAGAGAGAGAGAGAGAGAGAGAGAGAGAGAGAGAGAGAGAGAGAGAGAGAGAGAGAGAGAGAGATTTTATTGAAACTGACTTCTTTTCAGATTGAATAATGAGCAGAAAGAAAAAAACACTGCATGCTCAAAACGCTTGGGCGGTCCCTCCCAAGAAGAAGGGTGAAAAAAGAAGTTAGGGCGAGAAAGGGAGCAGGTTTTGGCTCCCTGCTGTAGTCCCACTTCATGGCTAAATAAGCACCTGTGGTGATTCACACATGGAAGTTATCGCTGTTGTGTATTATGATGAATGGGTCCATTTTGAATATATTATTAACATCCTGCGTTGGGTCTCACATCTTGTTGGGAAGATCAGTGGAAAAGTTATCGCTGTTGTGCATGCATTGCAGTGGGTACTGGGCCCGTTCTGAACAAATCATGGGCTGACTGAAAACCTAGGCTGTCAGCTGTCTGATCTGGAGACATCTCCCCTGAACATTTTCGGGAGACAGTCCGGGGGGAGTTCTCCAGGATCCCGGAGAACAACTTTTTAGCCAACAAAAAAAGGGGAAAAAAAAATAAAATCGGAGGGGGGCGGGGTGGTAGTCAACTTTTTAGCACGACTAGAACACCCCCCCAAAAATGGTAAAAAGGTGGGAGGGGGGGGATGGTAGATGGAGACTTGTAGAGCATATTTTTTTTAAAGCAACAGGGGAAAGAAAAACAGAAAAAACTTTAAAAAACGAAATAGAGATTTGGAGAGGATATTTTTTACACCGCCATTTTTGGCGATTTTTAGTCATTTTCTACTTATCAAAATGCCGCAAAACTTTGTGGGCGTTTGTGTTATCTGCAGAAGAATCCACACAACTATATATATATTGTCGCAGCCCCTCGTTTGTTGTCCTCTTCTCCCTCTCTGCCTACGGTTTACCGGGCAGTTCTGTTTGACGATATATATATATATATTAGGGTTCAGCCTCCTGATGAGTCGGTGAAACTCCGACGAAACAGTTTGTCACAGCCCCTCGTTTGTTGTCCTCTTCTCCTTCTCCCTCTCTGCCTACGGTTTACCGGGCAGTTCTATTTGACGATATATATATATTTATTTATGTAGGTTTGCACAGAGGGCTGCAGTCGGACGTTTGGCCCGGTTGCCCGAGCGGATATCCCGTACGGTCAGGGGGGGTCCCGTGACGTCCGATCAGGACCCACATCTTTGGTCAGTGGAAAATTTGGGTTATCGTTATTGTGTATCGCAAGGGTGCGCGCTGGGCCTGTTCTGAATAGGGTATGGGTTGACTGAAAAGAAGGCGGGGGGTAATTGCCCATCTTTTTTGGGGTGGTGGAAAAAATTGACGGCTTGGTTTATTCTGCTTGAACCAGTATGTACCCAGGCGTTTTTCTCCAATGTAGTTGTATGCAAACCGCTTAGGGTTTAGTGACTACATCGGTTTAGTGAAAATTTATTATTATATCGCCGATCCCCACTGTGCGGACAAACCCCACGTAATGCGAAAAGCAACTGACCACCGCTGCTAAGAATATAGCCGAAATGCCGTCTTGGCTTGTGGGATCAGTAACTGGTCGCTGCCACTGTTGGTATTCCAGTAAAGAAGTGCAATGTTCCAGGATAACATGCCCAGCTGAAAGAACCAGCTATGCTTATGGGACATCTGTCTGTGTTTCAAACCTTCAAAACTGCTGCTGGCCACTCGAATCATGAGGACTTCTGCAGAGGCGGGAAACAGCTTGCGCATGATAAAGAAGAGGAATCAAGGTCACCGAGTCATCACATTGAAGCAGCTGTGGTTAGTTGATTTTAACTTTTAACACTATGGGGGATTTGTCCATACAGTGGGGCTTGGCACTATTATAGATTCTGAGATGTGGTTGGGTACTGAGCCCATGGCACACTGTGCTTGTTTTAAGTTGCTTTTACGTTCCGCTCCCCCCCCCCC
>BFEA01000645.1:392229-403374 GCA_003427395.1 Chara braunii
AGAGAGAGAGAGAGAGAGAGAGAGAGAGAGAGAGAGAGAGAGAGAGAGAGAGTCCCTTTCTAGAGTGCAAACTGACAATGAATCTTCCCATGTAGGCGGGACGCACATTTCAAAGGCTAGGCCCGTGTGTGTGTGTGTGTGTGTGAGAGAGAGAGAGAGAGAGAGAGAGAGAGAGTCCCGACGATTGGGACTCTCTCTCTCTCTCTCTCTCTCTCTCTCTCTCTCTCTCTCTCTCTCTCTCTCTCTTCCCCCCCCCCCCCCCTCCCCCCCTCCCCCCCCTCTGCGCACACCTCGCGATGCTCACAATGAAAATGCATCTTCTGCGAACAAACGGGAAGATGCATTCTCTCGTTTGCCAATGCCTGAATCTGGGCGCGTTCGTGGAGAGGTGCAGGAAATCGAGATTGAACTGCTTTTCTGCACCTCTGCATAAATCACATCCAGATTCAGACACACTTTACCCAATCCTCTTTGCTAGTGGGACCTCGCCCCAGAAGAGAAGTCCCTTTGGCTTGGCTTGGCTCGGCATGTTTGAATTTCCACAAAAAGGACAGAGGAGCGATTAATACCCTACCCCTGCCCTCCCACTCTCCTCCTGCCAGAAGAGAAGCCCCTTAGGCTTGGCGTGGCTTGGCTTGGCTTGGCTTGGCATGTTAGAATTTCCAACATATGATTTTGGACATGATTCAGAATAATATTACCCTGTCAGTTCTCATTTACAAAACAGCGGACGGAATGGAAAACCGGGCGAAGGGGAAGGGGGGAATGAGCGGAGGTCGCCCGCCCAACGGTGGCCCACCCATAATTGACTGTGGTGTTTCGAGCCTTCAAGGTCATCATTTTCCAAGGTCGAACGGCGTCCCAGAAACGGGACACGAATGTCTCAAACTCGATCGAGCAAGCTCACAGGTCCCCTTGGTTTCAATGCCTGTAGCCTTCGTGTCGCCATCTAGTTCAGCCTATATCATCATCCTAGATTCCCAGTTCAGTTGGTACACCCGTGCACTGCTGAGAATTGAAGTACAGACCTCAGTTTGAACTTTGAATCCCAATGAACTCAGACGAGTAAATAACTCTGGATTTACTGTGATAAAAAAACGAAGTAAAAAAAACTGGTTAGTTTGAACTTTGAAGATAATATCTCGCGTTAAAAAAAAACGAAGTAAAAGAACAAAGAAATAAAAGTGATACAAAGTCAGACAAAGTTCACAAATTTTGACGACAAAAAGAATACCAAGTAAAACAGTAGTAGCTAACTAAGAAAGCACCACAAATTCTATGAAAAATAGAGAAAGTAGAAGTTAATTGTGGYTTATGAATAGTAATATGAGGTAAACCAGGTGCTAGTGGTGTCTGCTCTTATCAGCACCACTAACACTGGTGGGGGCGTTTCAAAAAAAAAAAAACAAAAAAAAAACGAGGCGACTCTGGTGATGGCGAGGGGAGCGAGTGCCAGGATAGAATCAAGAAGTGAACCACGAATCTCAATTCTCTCGTCTAGAAGAAGGGGGGGGGGGGGGGGGGGACTGTACAAGAACAGCGTGCACACGAGATGGATGGGCGACCATCAACAACCGACAAGCTCAAGAACAAGAGTTGCTTGCTTCATTAAAGAAAACAAAGAACAAGAAAACTTGCTAATCCTGATCTTGAACGATCATCAATAGATAGCTCCAAAAAACAGAAAAAAACGAAAGAAGATACGCAACGAGTCACTGACAATAGGCACAAAGGACCCTCAGTGGGATTGTGACCACCGTAAGCGCGCTTGCAGAACGCGCAAAAAGAATCAGCCGGGCGCACAAAACCACCGCGAGTGCATACATAAAGGGCAGATGAGCACAGCAATGGGCCGGGCTGGCTTTGGGCCTTTGGCGGCAATCTGATCTTGATTCTTGATTTCCAACCGTCCATTTATTCTCCAATCTCGATCATCAATATACAGCATTCGCAAGGCTGCCCCGAACTGAGAACCTTTTTTTATCGATCGAGCATACACAAGGCCACCCTGGACAACGAGACCTCGGGCATCCATTTTGCACTTCTTTCTTAAGTTTTTGGTTTCGCTTTTCTTGTCGGTACCAGCCAGTTAGTGGTTGCGAGCATGTAGACACTCGTTGTCGACCACGGTGGGTGGGCCGAAATGAGAGATGCGCTATGGAGCAGCATCGCCCACATGCTCTTGAAAGTGCCACACAGGAAACCTCCAAGGGATCAACGACCCTCCCACCCTTCCACTGCACACCCAGCCAACCAAAGCCGACTTTGCAATCAGAGCCCATGCCCCCCGATAGGTAGGCATCCACTCCAAACGAGCGGACGCCATACGCACTTCAAAAAAAATTCCCTAGGCACCAACCACCCTAACCCTACACTACCAGGGTTTTCCGTGCAGTTGTGCTACCCACCCACACACCCACCCACCTCAAAATAAGAGTGCCTGCCTGGACAGCCGGCAAGAACCCCAAAAGCCCAAACACCCAAAAGTCCAAAAGTCCAAAAGCCCAAAAGCCCAAAAGCTCAAAAGTCGAAAAGTTGAAAAGTTCACAAGCCCAGAAGCCCAAACCCTTGGCTGCATGTGCAGCTCCCCACTGTTCTATCACCAGTTGTCTTTCCGCCAACTCCTGCCCCAACGTCTTAAAACTCTTTTTTTTTTTTTTTTTTTTTTTTTTCCCTGGGGTCGTAACCCCCTAATATCGTAGGGCCTGTCTGAATTTTAGCCCGAATTTGAGCTCATGATCTTTTGACATTGTAAAAGTCGCAATGTGTATAACATTCAGCCACATAGTGGTCTAGGTAATTCATCGCTGGGCTACCTTTTTTTCCACTGCCCTTTCTGGTTATCTGCGCAGAGTGCATGCGGCTGCTGGAAGGGAGTGGGGGAGAGGGGGGGGGGAGGAGAATTAACAATAATAATGAATAATTGAATAACCATGAACAATCTTTCAGAATTATTAGACATCATTAGAATGTGACTTGTGTGTGCATAAACTTCTTCACTACAGAACGAAGATGAAGATGAACAGTTGCCATCCATCCTGATGGACAACGCTACGAGGATATGACACTAAATGATGTAAAAGAGTTGAGAGGCAGTGTGTGTGTGTGTGTGTGTGTGTGTGTGTGTGTGTGTGTGCGTGTGTGTGAGTGTGTGTGTGTGTGTGTGTGTGTGTGTGTGTGGGTGGGTGGGTGGGTGCACGGGCGGGAGGGCGGCGGGGCATTCAGGGGCAACCCTCCATCCTGCCAATGAGTGTTATTCCGCTTTAAAACCACCAGTACTAAAGTTGTGCCCCTATACAAGCCACGACTTTAGGAAACGTATGGGCCACTACAGGAGCGCCCAAATTCATCCGACTAGGAATGTTTCTACTCTATTTTTTTCCACGGCCGATAGCTGGGCCAAGTACTGGTGGTTTAACCTCTGAGCTACAGAGGCTGCAGGAAATGGCCACACAAAAGCACCAGATGTCATCACAATAAGCTCGCCTTTCCTAAACTGTTAAACAACTAATCGACCAACCGACCAACCAACCAACCAACCAACCAACCAACCAACCAACCAACCAACCCAACCAACCAACCACTAACTCAAGACCTGCCCTGCGAAACCTAACCACGGGATGAGTACTGTACTGTTTCTGCCATTCTAGCAGATCATGGGGGAAATCAAAATCCCGGCCTATCACATTCACTGTGTGGGAAAATTTCCAAAGAAAAGAAAAAAAAGGAGAACCTGCCACGTAGTGGTGGTATAAGTGGGATGAATGGATGCAGGACCTGACCTTCAAACACGTTCGAGCACCTTCCGTCTGAGTACCTTCTGTTCTCGATGCCTACCTTCCTTCCTTCCTTCCTTCCTTCCTTGCTTTCCATCTTGCAAGGCATAATGCATCTATCACTCACCACTATTGTATTGATAGGTCAAGCACCTGCACTTTGATAAATAAAGCCCGGGCCTGGAGGCACAAAGTGTTGACTGGATCCCAAGCGAAACGCTTGAGCTTCGCCCCGCAAAATTGTACGGCGCGGCTACATAGGAAAAGCGAGTATAAGGGCATCCTACCAACATAGTTCAGGTTCGGTATATGTGTGGGCCGGGGGGTTGTCAAGGCATCGGGGAAGACAGAAGGAAGGGGGGCTCAAGGACGGACACAGGCAAAAAATTGGCTCAGACCCTACCGAGGCGAGTTGGGTCCAACGATACCCCCCGCGATTTCGAGAGCATACCATACACCGTACATAGTCAAGTTCGTCTAACGAACAAAGGTCGACCATTCGTTGCACGGGTTGCCAAGTTTGAACTTTCGAGTTTGGAGATCACTGAAGTCTTTTTTTTTTTTTTTATTTTTTTTAACCACCCGTCAGTGCTAGCGGTGCTGGTAAAAGCAGGAAAACAAAAAAAAAGGGCGAAGCACTTCTACATTTTCTACTCCAAAATTGAATTCATCTCCAATTTTCCTTTTTTCTTCCAGTTCTTGTTTAGCGGAAACGAATCGTGCTCCTTTTGATTTACCAGAAGCGGAAGCTGAGTTAGTTGCAGGCTACCTGTAAGGGTTGGTTTCCCTCCCCAGCTACTATAGGGCCTCCGTGTTGCAACCTAAGTTGCTTACATCCCGTGGTTACATATATCTGGTTTAGCTGAACACCGGTTGCCGCATAGCCCTAGTGGATTTATCCACCACATCGTCCACTACCACCTGGGGGGGGCTCCATCTATTGGTGGGGAGCAGCACCTCTCTTAAACCGCAAGTACATGGCCCCAGCCTTGCAGAAAGTTTTTGTTGCCACAAGCAAAACTCGGAGGCGCCGTGCGGCCAGGGGCGCCGTTGAAAAAAAGAAATCGGCGGCCTCCGAAGCGGTGCGGGTTTCATGCTGACACCCGCGGGCGGATGTGTGGTGTACTGGTGCTTTAAGAATCTACATCGGGTTAACCGACCAAACAGAAAATGGACACTGCAGTAGCAAGAACACTATGACAAGTCTAAACTCTAGACTCTCTTAAGAATCTACATCGTGTTAACCGACCAAGCAGAAAACGGTCACTGCGGTAGCAAGAACACTATGACGACTACGGCTAATCAAATGTTGAAGGAATGCCATAATGCTCGCTTGCTCAACCGATCTAACCAGTGACTTTGCAGCTCTTGTGGAAAACCAAATAGATAATAATGTGTTTATTATTCTGTGAAAAAAAGAATTTCCTTTCTAGTGGTTTCTACAAAGAAATGAAGCACGACATCTAATCTGCGACAAAACAAATTGTGCACCAAAACCTCGAAAAAAAACGACTTCAAAGTCCAAACTGCCAAAAAGATTGGCAAATTTCAGTTTAATGCTTGCTACCCAGACGATACCTGCCTGCTCTCCCAGGAGACATGTCCGAGCTCGTGGCCAGCCGCTGTCTGCACTAGTACAGAGCACAGGCCCCTTATTCAGTTACGTACAGATGATGAACTGGAACGCCATGTCCTCGAAAAATAACTTCAAGATCCAGTTCAGTGTTATATCCAGCCAGCCAGCCAGCCAGCCAGATAACACCTTCTCTCCCCTCTCCCAGCGGACGAGTTCGTGCGCCCCCCGTGCCCCACCGCCTTGAGAATGCACACACCTTTCTCGGTTCTGGATGTTGGACCAGCGTGTTCTTGAAAATGACGTCAAGCTGTCAACCAGCTTAGCAGATCTTGTTTCACACTGGGACCGGTACTCAGATGATGATGATGACACCTGCTCTCCGAGGAGACGTACGAGCTTGTGGCCAAGTCAGCGTGCCCCAAATGGCCAAGTCGGTGTGACTCTTCTTTGCCTCTGGATGCCAAGTCAATGTGTCTGTCTGCAGAACGGACCGCAGACAGTTTCTTTGGTTCCTCGCATCTGGTCCTGAAAGGGACCGCATTTTGAACTCGTTTGGCCTCTTTCACAAGAGAAAATGCGCCCTTCAGGAAGGCCGCTCACTCTGAGTGAGTGTTGAATCTGTTGATCGATCAAATTGACACAACATAAATAATAGCAGGCCATTAACTTACCGCAGTGCATGATGCCATTGACGCCATCCTTTGTGCAAATACTGTCAGGAGGACAACTGCCAATGCCTCTGCGAAAAAAAGTCTCTGCTGTTGCTGACAGAGCCTCTGCCTTCCTCCGAGTTACAGTGGCTCAGACAATAATGCGCTTTGGTTAATTAAAAAAGAAAAAGAAAAACAATGGCTCAGACAGATCCTCTGCTCTCCATGGCAGCGTATAACATACTACTCTTTGTCGTTGTGCGATTCCACTTCCACCTTGTGCGATTCCACTTCCACTTATTGTTCGTTTGTTTGTTTTGTTGTAATTCATGTGCTGGAAGGCATCCGAGCAGCGGCATGCCAATTCATGCAGTCACTGATGAAAGGGTTAAAAAAAAAAACTACAGCGCTGAGTTGCGGGGTGGGGTCGCTATCTATATGGTGAATGATGCCAAGCTTGCTAGGTCATCAGCTGGCCCACAACTATGGTAGCGCTTGGCGGGTAAAAGCATGTCAGAAGTTTGGAAAACGGCATTTCGTTCATCGCCACTTTCCTTCATTACGGCATACATCTGCCGCAAGTTCCATGAGAGGCGAGAGGAGATATTTTACACTACACGCGGTCCGCTGGTTTTGGGTTAAAAAATAACTAAAAACAGAAAAAGGCCAACTGCTGCAACAATGTAATAGAGGAAGAGAGTCGGAACAACTGACAAATCATCAAGGACCTGGCCAAGAAGACTCGCTGAGGTTATATACCCGCGCGAGCAGTTTCCTGAGTGTATCTGACTGCAATTACGGCAATACCTGGACGTATCTGACCCTGATCACGTCCAGAGCGCGGCCGGAATAGTCCTAGTGCGAGTATGCCCTGAAACGAAATGTATATCTCCCACGAGTGCTAGGTGCAGACGGAAACATGAATCCCCAACCAGCACTAAGCACAGGAAGGTAGCTTAAAAGAGCATCGGTTGTCGTCTACTAGGGGTTCTAATACATGTTTACACAGAAGAGAAGCAAAGGGGGCATGCAGAAGTGTGATCATTCCCTGACAAAGAAGCAGACAAATAAATAGAGGGAGGGGGGGAAAAAGAAGCAGAGAGATCCTAACGAACGACAAAACCTGCTGCGCGGCTGCCTGCCAGGGCCTGCACATCAAGGAGCAAATCAATCAGCAGGCAGGGCGGGGAGGGATCTCCGCGAGAATAACAGACCTATGGACGGCAACAGATCTATTGAACTTTGCCGCCCTTCGTCTTCACCATGCTGCCGTGCGTCCTCTCCGCTGCTCTACGCTGCCAAATGAAGTCTGGTGCTTTGGGTAACTCGCTGAGCATATGGAGTCCGTGCCCATAATATCCCAAGCACAGACCAGCACCCTGGACATTAGACGATATGCCACCTGTAGTGCGAGGAAAGGGAATGCAGAACACTCCTACGACTTCTAAGACCGCAAACGAAACGTACTGCCGACACGAGGAGGATACCATCGGCCGGCAGAGTTGGCAGGTTGATGAGACGTCCTGCGAAGAACCATCCGGAAGCTGACAACTGGCTGGGCTGGTCCCTTTACGACAGAATGAACCCTTCAATGGTTTTTACCAGAGGCCTTCATCCTCTCTGGGCATCATCTCTGCGTGCAACTGCAAGACAGCGGGACCTTCATCCTCTCAGGCATGGAGCAACATGTGGTTCGCCCTCCACACATGGATCTTCTGATAACTGCACATGGCTGGAATGCCTGCCTGTCGCTGCATTGCAGTTGCATATTGAATAGGAAGCGAGGCAAGTACGTATGAGAGCTGACATCATGGAACTATGCACCAGGGAGAAACGAGTAACCAAGCCGAAGAGGACGAACAGAGTCTGCAGCTTCCGGATACACCATTGCCATCAGCAGTGCAGCCACACCCACAGAACGCAGAGAGGACAAGGGCCAACAGAAGCGGAAGGAACTGGTGGCGATTCTCGATCGGATTTGGACTGGGGTAAAAGAGAAAACTATACCTATCATCATACCAAAGGGCTGCCAGCATCCTTCAGCTTGGCAGGAGCTCGCGCCTTGCTGCCAGGCGACCTTGGCTGCGTCACGAATCGGCTGGGTATGTTTGTCTCCTTCTCGAAAAAGTGGTAGCGATCCGTCCAAGCTGATTCTGCGCTTCAACCGGTGCCTTGGAGTTCGCGACTTGCTTCTGGAGCTGCCATTCGTGGAGGGAAGTCGCATAGCTTCCCTCCTCCTGTGAAGATTCCGGGATTATGATTCCTTCGCTCGTGGTGCGAGAGTTGTCGCGCTGCACCTCAGGAAGTCCAATTTGTGCTCATGCAAGCTGGGCAGAAAGCTCTGTCAACTTACCAGCCTTCAAAGCCGAAAGGGGACGCTCTAGCAAATGATTGGACTGATGCCGCCACCCAGTGAAACCTTGTCAATTCCTCCTCCCTGATCAACCCCGCCTTCACCGAGAGCATTATCCCCTTTGTCATTTCCTACATACTCTGGAGGGTGTAAGGTGGATTATCGATGACCTGCAGCAAGGGTAACAACGAAGGGCCCCTGTAGTAAGAATACGAATAATGAGCTCAACAACCTTCTTCTCTGAACAAACTCGTTCACCCACTCATTCACGAATTGAATATCAGAAAACACAAAACAGCATGGTTCAAAGAGAAAAACTTGAAAAAGCAAATATCGCGGGAACACCGTCCTTGCATAAGCACTTGGCTCTCCTTCAGGTGCTGGTGTAACAAGCATCAGACTGCAAGCACTGAAGTTGTCACTCTGTCGTAGAAGTGGTTTAGGGTTTGGGATGAGAGGGCTATGAACTTAACTAATAGTGAGTAGCATTTTGAACGAGAACTAAACTACCATCTTCACCCGAACAGAAAGCCCGGTCACCATCGCTGCATCTAGACTGAAAGTTGCACCAAATACCGCTCGAATGACCGGGCGTTCTATTCGGGTGAAGACAGTAGTAATGAGCAGTAGTATAAACAAAACTTTTAAAGATGAATTAGTAAGAGAAAAGATACTGCAATGAGCCTCCCAAATCCAATCCAATTCGCACACGGAAGATGAGAGCATTTACATCAAAGTCCACACCACATCCGAGAGAGGACACATGAATCAGTGCCAGATGTATTTCCACTCAAAAAGATGATATATTAGTATTACAATTGAGGAGTTCAAGTATCCAGCGGCCACAGCCGCAACTCAACGCTGCGATCCCAACTCAGGTATGCGCTCAACTCCCCCTTCCCTGGTGTCTGGCTTCTCTCTCTCTCTCTCTCTCTCTCTCTCTCTCTCTCTCTCTCTCTCTCTCTCTCTCTCTCTCTCTCTCTCTCTCTCTCTCTCAGGTCTTGTATCACACAACCTCGCTCTGTGCTCAAGCTCTCTCTCTCTCTCTCTGTGCTTCCTAGGATGTGCCTGAATGCAACTGCGATGTATCACTCTGAACCTTGGCGGCTATGGCCGCCATCTTCCTCCTCCCTACTATCCTAGCTATGGCTGACTCTTGCTGTAAGGGTGCTTCCTCCCCCGGTGCTTGCCCTTCATCCAGGTCGCACTATCGCACAAGCAACTAGCAGCGCATCCGCAACTTAGCAAATGAACAACTGATGTGGCTCGGCACTGTAGCAGCTGAATATAGTTGCAGTTGACTGTTCGTGCCTACATCGGACTGGTACCGGTCCCCCACAGCCTCTGCCTTGCTAAAATTGGTGGTTCGGGAAGTCTCCGGACTTTCGTGGGACGCTGCTGCAAATTTGGTATTTGGGACTTGACTTCCTCTCCAGGTACCGGTGGACTTTTACAGACCTGCGACGTTTCGATACCTCAGCCTATGGGCCTACGACACTTCAACCTACCCTCCCCGGACAGCCTGGACCAACTGGGACCTTGGGACCGGAAGTCTGGGACTGACTGTGCGAAATCCTTTCAATACAACAAGTTTCTTGCATGAAGAACATCCACATTAGGGCGCTTAAACCACTAGTACCTCCTCCGCCAGTGTTGGGAAAATAGGGGAAAAAAAGTGGCATTTTTCCCAAACTCCTAAAAATCCGCAGGCCGCGCCCGACGACGGCTGCCATTGATCAATCTGATCGGCGGCCGTCTTTTCGTTTCGGCCTCCGAAAAGGTCGGAGGCCCACCCGAGGCCCGCTATTTTCCCACGCCGCAAAGGTACTAGTGGTTCAATCCAACTCTTCACACACCGTTCAGAACAATAATAAATTGAACTCACTCAGCACATACTGGCAAGCACGTGGAATCCTAAACCCTAAACCCTAAACCGGGCAGGAAATCACAAAAAAGTATGACCCACAGACCTCAGGCACATCCGAACTAGCACAGAGCCCCTCCCTAGCTACAAGTCAGTTGGAAAACCTTCGGCCAGTTGAGAAATACGTCTGCCAGCATGGTCTAAATCTGAACATCTGAACAAGGCCCCCAACTGCCCAGTATGCTCACCCGTTAAAAAGGAAAAACCAAAATAGAGTGCTTCCCTTAGAAGGAGAAAACACGAAAACGAGCGCTGCCCTGCATTCCTACCTCCACCCCACGACAATCCCCCATAATCATTCCTGACAATATCGGGGCCTGCTGCCAGAGTGAGGGCATACTCACATTACCACGTGTTTTCACAAAATCGTAATTTTTATGTGGTTTTCCGGGTCACACCAGGCACGCATTTTGCGTGTTCACACAAAAGGGCACGTAAATGTCAGCGGCCTGGACAGCCGCGGGCTTACATATTTTGCGGGGACCTCCAGAGGTCCCCGCAAAATCGTATTTCTTTTTCCTCTACTGCTTTCTTGAACCAATTTTTTTTTTTTAATGTGCATTGTGCTGTCTGACTGCACACAACGTATTTTCGCATCTCAAGGCCAGGTCGCGACCGTGTCCTTTCTGCTTTGGGCAAAAAACGGGTGAGCAGTGTGACCCGCAGGTGCCATATAAACGCAAATTGAGATACCTAAAATTTGCGGAAGTACGTGCTAGTGTGAGTATGCCCTGAGTGTGTAGAAATAACACCGGCCAGAAGGTGTCAATTACGGAACTTTTGACATTAGACTGGGCCACCTTGGCTGAAGGCCCACTGTTTACACCCCTGTGCTGCCATTGTCTCTATCGTTCCCCCCCCCCCCC
>BFEA01000645.1:436038-451826 GCA_003427395.1 Chara braunii
ACGAGGGCCTGAGGGCCCCTATTTTGGCCACCACGCAACTCAAGGAAATTCAGGCAGTTGCGCAGCGCCAGTTGGTTGGAAGAACCCACGCCCTGGGCAGCCTGTTTGCATGTATCCAAGGCAGGCCCTGGGCAGGATACGGGATATGGGCCTAACACAGGCCGTTGACAGTTGGGCGCGAGCAACCAGTACAGGCACAGGGCCTGAGTTGTGTGGACTGGGCCTCAGCCTACCGGGGCCTACCGGAAGCTTCTT
The DNA here is from genome assembly GCA_003427395.1 of Chara braunii. Classification (NCBI taxonomy): domain Eukaryota; kingdom Viridiplantae; phylum Streptophyta; class Charophyceae; order Charales; family Characeae; genus Chara; species Chara braunii. The sequence goes on from BFEA01000645.1 coordinate 436,294, forward strand.
GGGAAAGGCCCAACGCAGCCTGGCACAGCAAGCAGGCAGGCCACTTCCGTATAGCAAAGGGCCTGCCTCCGCATGGGGCATTCGGGTGCTGGCTGCATGCTGCGCAAGCGCTGCTGCGCTAGAGGCTGGGCAGCGCTCACGCGCTCACGGGCGAGCTAGAAGGAGCAGGCAGCCATAGCCGCTGCTGTAGGCTAGGTGGGGCGCAGGGTGGTCTTTGGGTGCAAGTGGCATCCGGGTGTTGAGGAACGAGGTTGTGAGTGAAGCGAGAGACATACCTGGTGCTGGAAGCGTGCGGCATTGGCCGCTATCTGCTCGTACTTCGGGAGAGCTGTTGTCGTCATCTTCGGCATTGTAGTAGTAGGCTAGATAGGATCTGCCATCTGTAGTCAGGGCGCCGAGCGCCAGATAGGATATCGACATTGATTCTGTGTTGATGATGATGAGACTATGCCACCATTGTCAATTATGAGCTTTTGCTGTGTTCTTATTTGGTGGGACTCGTAATGCAATTCTGCTTTTGGTTCGAGGTCACGACTATCTGGTCACATGTGTATGATGCTGTTGATGTCTGAAGTTCGCTATTGCTCATCTTCCTTGCATATTCCTTTATTTATTATTATTTAATATTTTAATTATTTTTAGAATTCATTTGAAATTCTTATAAATTTGAAACACTTAATTAATTATCAACATTTCTTTTTCCAAAAAAAATTCTTTTTCAAAATTTTCAAAAATACGAAGAATTAATTATTCTTTCTTGGCCTTTCTTCCTTGAAGTTCGAAAATAAGTTTAATTAATTGTTTTTCGAAATTTTTGTAATCCGAAAATATTTTAGAATTAATTAAATTCCTTCCTTTTTCATAATCCGAAAATACGTTACAATTATTTTTCAACATTTCTTTGACATTCGAAAATAATTAATTCTTTTTCAATTTATTTTATTCGGAATTAACTACTTCTTAATTCCTTTTTCGATTTATTATTTTTTTGGTAATTCGCAAATATTTTAGGATTAATCAATTCTTTCTCAACATTTCTTTTTCGAAATTCGGAACTACTTTTACTTCATTCTTTTTCGAAATTTTTGAAAATACGTTAGAATTAATTAAATTCCTTTTCGATATTTCTTTTTCAAAATTCAAAAATAATTTTAATTAATTCTTTTTCTCGTTATTTTATTTCATAAAATTCCCTTTTCGAAACTTTTCTTGAAATTCGAAAACGCCTCATGATCAAATTCTTTTTCGAAATTATTTCTTGAAATTTGGGAATATTTTAGAATTACTTAATTCCTTTTTCAAAATTTTCACGTTTTCTTGTAAAATCAGACCCCAAAATTAATTTCGAATAAATTTAAACCCAAATCGGAATTTATTTTTCTTCGATACTAATTATTTCCTTTTTCCCTTTTCTGATATTTTCAGCGAAAATTTCTGGAAAATTTCGTTTTGCAAGTTCTCCTTCAGATTCTTTTTAATTTCTTTCCAAAGGTGTATCGTCGAATTAATTTTGAATAACTTTAATTAATTCGAATCGGAATTAATTTATTTTAATTCTTGTTTTGCATTTTTTTTTTTTTTGGAAATTATCTTCTTTGATAAATCATTTGATGACGTTCTACTCTTGTAAATAGGACCCCCGTCCTCAAGATTGTCGACCCCACTCGCCATTTTTACGTCACCACCGACGCCTCCGACTTCGCCATTGGAGCCATCATGTCCCAACATTTTTCTAGTGACACCACCGAAACTCCCTCCATCAAGGAATCCCCTACCCACCCCGAGGCCCCACCCGGCGAATACCCCATCGCCTTCGCCAGCAAGAAACTCCTTCCCGCGGAAATGAATTACCCCTCCAACGAGAAGGAGCTCCTCACCATGATCCATGCCCTCAAAGTCTGGCGCCCGTACCTCGACGGGCAATATTTCACCATCCGCACGGATAACACCATCGTCTCTTCTATCCTCACAAAGAAAGACATTACCCCACGACAAGATCGCTGGTTAGACTTTCTCGCCCAGTTCACCTTCAGCATTTGCCATACACCCGACAAAAGCAATCGTAGACAGTTACCACACGCCAGTTGCTTACAGGGCTGCGCCTGTGTGACCACGACATGCCGGGCCTCTGGGCTCACTCCAGCAGCGACGTGGCCAGAGACTCTCGGACAATAGGAGGCCAGCGAGCGACGTGGCCTGAGGCCTCTCGGCCAATGATATTGCAGCATGCGACGCTGGCCCGTCGCACAGTTGGGCAGCTTCAATGCTACGGGCCCAGGCAACTGTCTGAAAGGGCCTCGGCGCAGACACTTTGGCCCAACGTGAAGCTACTGGGCACCAGCACGCCAGGCCTAGGCAGCCAGGAGCTGGGCTGCACTTTCCATATAGGAAGGTGCCTCGCCCAGCAGAGGATATTCTGGCCTGGCAGGCAATGCGGCCACGCTGCTGCCTCTTAGTGCAAGCAGGCTGCATTGGCGCTGGCCAGAGGCGCACGCGAGCCAGGAGGTGAGAGGGGCGCTGCGGTGGCAGCGGGCGCACGGCGGCCATAGCCGGACTGCTGGGCGCATGCTGGTTTGGTGATGATGGTCTTTGGGAGAGGAGGCGTATGCTGTGGGGAGACAGGGGGTGATGAGAGGAGAGAAGAGAGACATACCTGGTGTATGCTGGCTGTCTGCAGTGGCGATGTCGTCACGTACATTGGTCTTCAGCTCAACGTGATTCCTGTTGCATATACGTAGAGTAGGCCAGTATAGGCTGAGTAGGATTGGCTGGGCGCTGAGCGCCAATCAAGATAAGCGACATTGGATACTGTGTTGGTGTGGTGAGAGAGTGTCGATGTTGACATTTGAGTTCATTGTATTGCTCTTATTTGGCTGGCGTCCCGGTGTGTTGTGCCTTTCTGCTCGGTACATGACTATCTGGTCTACAGCGTGATGTCGCAATTCAGTTTTCTGTCTATTGCTCTCGCTCATATTCCTTGCAATACCTTCAGATGAAGAGAATAAACTCATTCTGAATTGCCTGGGGCCTGTCAGTTCAATGATGATATCTAAAGGCCGTTTCCCTTTCCTCTTTTTCTATAAAAAAAAAAAACCGCTGAGCCAGCCCATGTGGCTGAATAGTACACATGTGACTGCTACCAAACAGATCCCGAGTTTGAATTCTGATGCGTGAATACAACAACGTCAGGGCTACTCCCTTAAAAACCGCACCCAAAGCTAAATTGACAAACCAAAAAGACCAATGAAAAAGTGCATTTCGCCGTTGATTGCCAAGCCTAAAAGGGACCAGTACTAGCCGTTGAAAAAATCAACATAGAACCCGTACCGGCCTCTGTATTATTGAAAAGGTTGGGCCTCCCACAGACATTTCGGGGCCCAAAGCTACTGTTCATTCGCTGCTCCGAACCGCTCACAGGGGCAGTGCTCGGATACAAAAACAGATGAACAGTAAGTTTGGAAGGACTGGTGGTTTAGTGCATATAAAACACTAATAAATGAATAATAAAAAGTGAAGAACCAGTGCATCATTCATTACAAAAGGAGGAGAAGGAAAGGAAAAGCGAATGAAAGGGTCGTTCATCACAAGGTCTCCGGTGCACAAACCTCTGATCCCATACGGAGGTGAAGGACTCTTCCACATTTTCTCCCAGCAAGTGTTCCAATAGCCCATGAACACTCCGCAGCAGAGCAGAGCTCCAAATTCCAACTGCAAAATTTACCTCTGCCTAATGGATGAAGTCTCGGCTATGCACTCGCTCCCCGATATAGAACTGTCCAACATCTCCATCTGGCGGCCTGAAAAGCTCGACTCCTGAACCACGGCTTGACCGACTCTTGTACTACTCCTTGAAGCAGCGGTACACCAGAAAACCCTCTTGATTAATGTCCATAATCAAGAGCTGGAAGAGCAAAGCAAACCCACAAAAGTGACAAAACTATATGGACCACAAAATCACAGCCAGCAGGAAGGGTAGAGGGTTTCCAGGGAGAATGGAAGAGGAGCGTTGGGGGAGAGAGAGATGAAAAATCAAGTCTCCCTCCAATGAGCATTCATGAGTATAAGCATCTAAGCAGGATGGTCGGATCTCTGGTCCACTGGCCAGAATTCACCAGGGTCATCAAGCCGGACGACCATGGATCCACGCCGGGCGCTAAAATATGCTCAGGGCCGACACCATGATCCGAGAACCTGGGTGGACCAGGGCCGTGTCGGAAGCGACAGCCCTAAGTGGGCGCAGACTTTGAAAAAATAAAAGGCCTAATCTGGGTCATCGACCTCGAAGATTGACAATCCAGATTAGGCTTTTCTTTTGTCGTTAAGGAGCTAGGCTGAGGGCTGTTTCGACAACGTCCGCCCACGCCGGTCGGAAGAGCTATGAACGCGGGTATGTCACACCCAGCAGCTCCCCCCATTCCAGCCACCATCACCTTGATTCTCTTCCACCTTCCGCCTCCTCATCTTCCTCCCTCTTCTTCTTCTTCTTCTTCTTCTTCTTCTTCTTCTTCTTTTTAAAATCACATTGGAAGCATGCATCGGCGCTCAACAAGCACATCTGGTGGCTTGAGGTAACAGACTCATGCTTCAAATGGGCAGTTGCAGGAAGAGACACCTTCGCACGTTCCAAGCATACATCGGTGCTTGACATGCGCGTTAGAAGCAAGCGCTCAAGGTAACTAGCACAAAAAAGAAAATGAAAACGACCGATTCCTTTGTGACAAACATATGCGCACCACAGTTTGTCCCCAAGAAACCAAATCACACGTCCTCTCTCTCTCTCTCTCTCTCTCTCTCTCTCTCTCTCTCTCTCTCTCTCTCTCTCTCTCTCTGTGTGTGTGTGTGTGTGTGTGTGTGTGTGTGTGTGTCTGTGTGTCTGTGTGTGGTTAGGTACGATAATGTGAGGGGCTACTCCATTTATCTGTTTAAAATGGCAGTGGGCAGTGGGTCAGGATGTGATAGATCGCGACACACTGGCCAGGGAATAAGCTCCTTTTGGTGTGAGGGTTGGCTTGGGGGTTGGCCTTTCTGTACAGGCCGAGCCTTCACCTGGGTCTCTGTGAACCGTTCCCCCCCCCCCCCCACCCAAACCACTGAAACCGAAAGTAAAAGAAGAAGTGGTGAAGGAGCCAAACCTCATTTATGTTGGACCTAGGTTAGTCAGATATGTGCTTATATAATTAGTTATATTCCTTAATGATTTGATTTCACTTTCCTGTTATTTCCATTCTTTCTTTTCGCAAAACACGAGTGAAGTTCTCGACATATATAGCTGCAACCACGTGGTTCGAGATGAGATGGCGCGCCTCTAGCCATTGGACAATCACGTAGTCTTTTAGTAGGGACTCTGGTGGATGATAATAGACTGCCATTATGGGGACGGGGCCCTGTCCATTGGCCCTGGGGATCTGACAGCCCATGCAGCACTAGCGGTTAATGGAAGGCCCAGAATCGGGGTTTTTCGCCGCATCACTACAAGCAATGTTGTCGAGACTCTTGCGAACAAACTATGCAGGGTCATAATACAAACATCAAAAAAACGAACAGGCAAAAAAAAAAAAAAAAAAAAGAACTCAAGATCACTATACCAGTACATGCCAGCCATTGTCCGCGGCCCCCTTTCGGAGGCCGCCCGCCGTCGATTTATCTTATCGACGACGATAGAGCCTCTGGAATTTTAGGAGAGGCTCAATCGGACTCTCAACTTGCCTGGGGCCATGTACTGGTGCTTTACGCTTTGGGCACTCGCCCCTACCATGAGCAGTAATTTACTAGTTAGTAATTTGGCTTATGCGTTCAAGGTAGACATTGAACGATGCCATGATGCTCGTACTCTGATGGCAATTCCTTCAATGCTTTTGGCTTTTGGCTGTTACAGGATATTGGGCCAAAGATATGATGAGTGGTTTACAACTTTACGTACACTCATTTTTGGGCAAATTTTCTACATTTTTTATTCTGTCGCTTGCTTTTTCTCACTTTTCGTGCTCCAGCCAATGCTTTTAAACTGCCCGTACATCCCTCAGGCAAACTTGAGGAATTGACAATGAGTCACTCCAAAAAGTTTGGAAGCTTGGGGCCGCAGCCAACAGAAAAGAGAAAGCACTGCGCTGGCATTTTGGCAAAGCTTGGCGTGCAGGGGGAATCCCCCTCTGCAAAAAGAAGGCCCGGATGTACCGGTGGTTTAAACCACCAGTACTTGGCCCATACATCGGCCGCAGGCCCTTAGCGTTACGCTACGGGAAACCCGCGCTTCGGCCTACCGGACCGCGCTGGCTGGAGGCGCAAGGCAAAACTGAAACGAAACGGCGTCGCGGCGGTTCGGCATAACTTGGCGCGCAGGGCGGGAAATGGCTCGGCATCGATAGCTGGGCCAAGTACTGGTGGTCTAAGCAAGGCAGCTCAGATGGCAATCCTTACATACTTCTGGCTTTTGACTTTTTTGCTTTTTTTTTTTTTTCTAATAAAATCCTTGTGCAGGGGCCATGCTAATCTTCTCTGTATCGTTCCAATTTTAACGGATGTCCCGAAGGACTGCTTCCCTTTTTTTGTGGAATATCATATTTGGCCAAAGATATGATGATTCATTTATGTACAATCCAGCAGCCTAGCTCAATTGGTTAGGCACTCAAGTGGCATTCAGGAGGTCGTGGGTTCAATCCCCATGGCTTCCTGCGGCACTCTTGGTGCCAACCAACTGAGATAGTCAGCTGGATCTTCCCAGTCGGTATTAGTAAGGTCTTCCAACAGGGGTGTGAGTGCGCATGTGAGTGGGTTGCATGTGGTGTGTGCGAGAGTGCTGGCTTTAGATGCTACTGTGGGGGAAGATGAAAAGGGAGGCACAGTTACTGGTAAATGCTTGGTCCTTGTGTTAGCCGGGCCCCCACCGGCGGCCCCAACCCTGCACCCTAAACGCTAGGGCAAAGGGGCAAACATGCCGTTACCTCTGTGGAGAGAGAGGTAACCTCCCTTCACCAAAGAGAGGTAGAAAGCTATTGCTTGCAGGGGTTCCCTGAATAGCCTGAGGAGTAGTGGTAGGTAGGTAGTGAAAGAAAGATATGTTCCATGACATGGCAGAACGCCAGTTAAATAATATTATGGCTCTCCCCCGATGAGGAAAAGGCAGCTTAAACCACCAGTACTTGGCCCAGCTATCAAGTCCGAGCCTCGGCCGACCGGTATGCCGAGCCTTGCCGAGGCTCGAACTACCGGGCGCTAACTTGCCAAATGTACTCGGAGAAAAACGCGGGAAAAAGAAGAGGGGAAAAAAAAAAACAGAAAATGCAAAAAGAAACGACAGAAAAACGGGACGGAATCCATTATAAAAAAAAAACATGGAAAAAAGAAAAAGCACAGTCACATGCACAAAAATAATCATGGCGGTGTATCTTTCCATGTTCTAGCGGAAGATTCACTCTCATTTTTCACATTGAGAGTGGTGGAGCGACCGAGAGAGAGAGAGAGGGGGCCGGCGACCTGCACGGAGGGCGGCGGCAAACTCGCCGCCCCCCCCCCCTCTCTCTCTCTCTCTCTCTCTCTCTCGCTCGCTGGATCACTCTCGAAATGTGCAAAACGAGAGTGAATCTTCCGCTAGAACATGGAAAGATACACTGCCATGATTATTGTCTTTTGTGCTGTCCACAGACAGAGAGAGAGAGAGAGAGAGAGAGAGAGAGAGAGGGGGGGGGGGGGGGGGGGGGGGGGGAGGGAGGGGAGGGCACTTTGTCGGGCCCCCCCCCCCCCCCCCCCCCCCCCCCTCTCTCTCTCTCTCTCTCTCTCTCTCTCTCGTGCGACTACAATTTCTTTTCCGTTGGTTTTTGTTCTTTTTTAATTTTTGTGTGTTTGATTTTTTTTTTCTTTCTTTCTTGGTTTCCTCTGTAGTGTCGTCCCTCGACATGCACAAAAATAATCATGGCGGTGTATCTTTCCATGTTCTAGCAGAAGATTCACTCTCGTTTTGCACATTTCTACAGTGGTGGAGCGACCGAGAGAGAGAGAGAGAGAGAGAGAGGGGGCCGGCGACCTGCACGGAGGGCTGCGGCAAATTCGCCGCCCTCTCTCTCTCTCTCTCTCTCTCTCTCTCTCTCTCTCTCTCTCTCTCTCTCTGTGTGTGGACAGCACAAGAGACAGTAATCATGGCGGTGTATCTTTCCATGTTCTAGCGGAAGATTCACTCTCGTTTTGCACATTGAGAGGGAGAGAGAGAGAGAGAGAGAGAGAGAGAGAGAGAGAGAGAGAGAGACGACCCTCCGTGCAGGTTGCCGCCCCTCCCTCTCTCTCTCTCTCTCGCGCGCGCGCGACTTCAATTTTTTTTCTGTTCGTTTTTGTTCTTTTTTAATTTTTGTGTGTTTGATTTTTTTTTTCCCTTTCTTTCTTGGTTTCCTCTGTAGTGTCGTCCCTACAGAACCGGGGCCCAGCCTTCAGGCAGCGACCGGGTCTTCCCTTGGCCGACCCCCAAAGCTGTCGGCGCGTTAACGGGAAAGGCCCGCGGCCGATAGCTGGGCCAAGTACTGGTGGTTTAAGAAAAGGAAAAAAAAGTTTAGGTACTCTTTTTTCAAGTTTTTGGGCAAACTTTAATTTTCCATACTACCAGAAAACGAAATAATGTTTTCGTCAGAAATTGCCACTCCAAGAACGGAGGAGGAGAGCTCCGTTTGTTTTGTTTTTTTCTTTGATGTGGACCATATCTCATTTGTTGATTTATGCGTATCATCCTTGCACAGGGGACGGGTCCCACTAGTGCCGTTGGGCTTCCTCAACACTGGGTTTTCAATCACATCACATGTAGTATCTGGGACCAAGCCCTGCAGTAGATATTCTGGAAATCTATGGGTAGGGAAGATTTACAAATGCAATAGAGGCTTACAAAAATTCATTTTGTGTGTGTGTGTGTGTGTAAATCCGTTTCCCTGCATGTTCTGGCTTCGTGGTTTTGGGGTGAACGGCGATATTTCTTTTGTTTCAGGCTTGGCGGGCACACTCCGACAAGAGAATTGCGCACAGCTTGAGCCATCATTATCTCCTGACTGGGAGGGACAGTCTGATAGGGCGTGGTTTGGGAGTCCAATATCAAACTCGTTTGTCCTTTTGGGCGGTTAATGCACCATGCAGCGCACACTGTCCAAAATCATTTCAGACAACGTGAAGTCATTTCCCCTTACCACAGAGAGTAACCCCCAGAGTGTGCCAGACGTGTTTCATGTCTCTGAATTTACATTTTCAAAAAATAGGGACAAAAAGCTTTTCTTTTTTCGTTTTAACAAAAACAAAGCCCCTTCTATTCTGGGGGGCAACCGTCCGGTTGCTTATCACGGGCAAGCAAGTTTTTACATCCAACATAGAAGAGAAGAGGAGAAGACACGAAAAAGGAGAAGCAGCGCAGCCCTTGTGGTTCTCAAACACCTGGCAAAGGGGGGACTGCTACAGAGCACCCCTACCCCCAAGCCTTGGCCTTTCCTAGGGGGTTGGCCTGCAGGCCTGGAGGCTTACTAGCAGCACACCCACTCACGCAGCACGTCAAAATCCGGAAAGGCCGGGCACAAGGGGGGGAGGCCTGTGGCAGTTCCTCAGGCCGCTATTTTGAATTCTCCTATCTCTGCCACCTACATGGCCACTGCTGTCCTTGTTACCTCCTCACTAGTAGTACCCCTATCTGCCCTTTCCTTTTCTGCTGCAGCCATTCTCCTGCATATTCCTTCCTCGTATAGTCGCATTACATCCCGTTACCACTCCCTGTCCCCTTCTTTTCGCATTGTCCTATGTACCCTATCCCTCGTTCGCCTTCATGTCCACCCTATCCCCTGCTCTATCCATCCTATTTTCCTATCTCTGCCGCCTACATGGCCACCGCTTCACTAGTAGTACCCCTATCTGCCCTTTCCCTATTCTGTTGCAGCCATTCTGCTCCGTAGTCCTTCCTCGTATAGTCACATTGCACCCCGTTACCATTCCCTGTCCCCTTCTCCTTGCATTGCCCTATGTACCCTATCCCTCGGCAGCCTTCATGTCCACCCTATCCTGGAAAGGCCGGGCACGGGGGGGGCTTTGTACATCCCATAGTTCATCCTCTAGTCGGGACAAAAGCTTTTCTTCACATTTCCCTTGTTTCTTTTAAGAAATCATTTGTTTTTAAAACCATCAGTGCTTCAGAAAATGGCTCCGTGCTATACGAAAAGTTGTGCCCATTAACGAGGAGCAATTTTCAAAGGTACTAGTGGTTTAAGTTTTCTATTATTAATTCATTATCCCCTAAAAGTGTGTCACACCATTAAGTAAAATCAATGGTGCTAGTGGTACCGGGCCCCAGGGGCCATGGTAAATCCTTGCACAGGGACTGAGCTTTGCAAGAACAAGGTTTCACCCTGGGCACTTTAGGGTACAACCTTACCCTTCTTTTGACCTTTACCTACATCTTTTGGCATATACCTCTGTGTACGTGTGTGTGTGGGAGAGAGAGAGAGAGAGGGAGAGAGATTCTCTCTGCTTTCCTGTCTAAATCTGTCCTCCTCCTTCAGCTTTCCCTTTATGAAGAGAGAGAGGGCCTCGCCACACTGCGGCCGAAATGAAAAGAAACCCAAACCTTCTAAATTGGGTTCGTTTTCAGACCTTTTTCCTCCACACGGCCCCTGGAAGTCATCCTTTTTGTAAAGTCCTCCCATGTTCCAGGAGAGATACCTTTGGACAAGTGTGGATGGCTTCTGCTGTCTGGACCCTTTTCGAATGATATGTACGAGTCATAAATTTTCATGGGTGCTCGGAGGGCAGCTTCGAGCACGCATGAAAAAAAAGCCTGCCTGCAACTTTTCCACATGACTTCGTATAAAGGCAATGGTCAAACGCCTTTGATTCTTTTCTCATGATGGAAAATCGTTAGGCTGTGTGGTGCTCAGCTAACAAACCTCACTGCCATTTCCGTTTTTTTTCTGGTACCGTGTGGCGAGGCCCATAGAGGCTCTCTTCTTTCACCTTACCCCACAATCCACTGTCATTTCCTTCCTTTTTTTTTCAATTTTTTTTTTCAAAAGAGAACTCTCACATTACTTAATCAGGAAGGAGAGGCCGGCCGCCCCACATAAAGACCGGATCTGGGAGCTTTACCCAGTGTTTGTGCTTTTGACGGGACCCCATGGGACCCGAGCCAAAACACCACCGCAAGAATAAGTCCTGTGCCTCATCCTCCTGTCATTTCCTTCCATCTTTCTCCTTTTCTTGTTCTGTCAAGCCTGACAATACACTCAGCAGGTCGGGATTCTCCTCTCAGTCAACAACATTCGACCATCACACTGACGGTGATAATTTACTGCCAAACTGACGTCCCGCCGGTGGTTCAGCATCCACCAACCCCAGCAATAACATAAAATATTAAATAACGCCCGAATGAATACTCCTGCTTGATTCTAAATTACTAATAAAAATTGAACAGTGGAAAAAGCACAATCATTGCAGATAGATATCAAGCCAAGCCGAAGTTTGCCGTGAAAACTGTGATGAAATCGACACCCCCTCCCCCCCACTGCGCCCCCCCTCTGGTCCACTTGCCTCGCCACCCCACAAGGCACTTTCCCATCAGTGATTCACACAACTGCCTGATACTGTAGTAGCGACCATGTGCAGACCACTCTCCAGAGCAAATTGGAGGTGAGATTGACCGAGACATAAAAGCCCAACAAACCAAGCCAATGAAAGTCTACACACATGGAGGTAAACTGAGCAGGAGTCCTATCAGGCAGCCTACTCCCCCTAGAACTCAAACCACCACTGCCCCCAAAGCTATTTAAATGAAACTTACTAGCTTTTCCAGGCCTGGAGCACCAGACCAAATGGTTTTGGGCCTACCAGGTTCAGCAGGGAGCAAAACTATGGGCTTCGTTGCACTATCCACATGCACAAAGACAAAAAATATGGCGGTGTATCTTTCCACGTTGTAGCAGAAGATTCATTCTCATTTTGCAAATTTACAGATTTGGAGAGTAGTGCAGCGAGGCCCTATGCATACTCTTGGTGACAGAATGTTCTATTTGTTCCGAATCTTCCGATCCATATTTTTTTCTTTTTTTTTGACTTGTCTAATAATTTTCCTAAGCAAATCAGCACCCAATCTACATCCATGATTTTCTGCGGAATTCTTTGTCAACAATGATCATCGCCAAAAATTGCTAAGGTCGGCACCCAGAAGTTTGCACTCTGTTGCCACTTGCCGCCCACACCCAGCATGTAACCGCCATCATCGGCGCCATGATATTTGGATGCACCGGGAACAGCAGTGGTTTGACCACAAAGATCTGGAATAAAGAATTGAAATGTGCCCACCACGAAGCCAATCAAAGCGCATTCACATTGTAGTATATCAAACGCGATACGAATAACGTCCGAAGTTTGCACTCTGTTGCCACTTGCCGCCCACACCCAGCATGTAACCGCCGTCATCGGCGCCATGATATTTGGATGCACCGGGAGCAGCAGTGGTTTGACCACAAAGATCTGGAATAAAGAATCGAAATGTGCCCACCACCAAGCCAATCAAAGCGCATGCACATTGTAGTAGATCAAACGCGATACGAATAATGTCCTCTCCTTCCCCTAGACCTTCGCCATGAATATCTGGAATACTTCATGGCGAAGTTCACGCAAACGGTATGAGGCCAGATAGGGCATGCCAAATTTTCTCTGTACAAGGAGTCTCCACTGGCCTAGATTTGCTTCCTCAACAGATCTATTGCTGTTTCACCACTTGTTTCGCTCTGCAATTACGGAACCAACTTAACAGGCGGCTGCTGCAGCTGCACATTCACCACTTGAAGCCTTGCAGGACTCCAAAGTGCAAACCTTATAAGTTTATGCAGACCTTACTCTCTCTCTCTCTCTCTCTCTCTCTCTCTCTCTCTCTCTCTCTCTCTCTCTCTCTCTCTCTCTCCCCCCCCCYCCCCCCATCTCTCTTCAGACAAACACACAGACACAAAAAAAAGAAAAAAAAAACCGTGTCCCCAATGCCTCCCCATCCTGGACTGCTAGAAACGGGGACAGTGCAATGCCTCAATAGACTCAGCAGGTTAGGTCTGGACTCTGGAGGCAGTAGTGGTTCAGCCAGCAGAAGTCCGACCACCACCGATGTCGTGGGCAATGTTGTTGAGCATCTCGCCGGCTCGTCAGTGAGCTCCTGTGCTGGGTAGGGAGCGCAGGGGTGGAAGTTGTGCGGAATATGTGCCATTGAGATGAGAGTATAGTGCTTGAAGTTGCTCGAGGCGGTACTGGTATAGCAACGGCAGTGAATCCTGAGCATGACCAGTCATCAAACACGGCAAAAGTTGGTGAGAAAAATCTGTGGTCGGGGGCAGCAGCATCAGGTGAGTGCTCCTGCCCTTATCTACCATCCGTCCGTCTCTAAACACCTCCTACTACTCTCTCTGTGTCCACTTTCCTCTTGTCTAGCAGTGCTGCAGAGTGTGATCACCACACGTGTGCTCCTTGGCCATCACCAAGCAAGTCGGCCGGTCCTTCTCCCAGCACCCTGTGGCTACTGTTCAGCAGAGCAGGTACCGCTGCTGCTGCTCACCTTCCTCCTTCGATGAGCCCTGGACCGACCAGTAGGTGCTCATGCAGAGCTACCGCTCACAGCCAATACCTCTGAATGTGTGGCAAGCAGCAGCCTCCCCCCTTTTCTCACTTTCTGGAGGCTGTGTGCGAGCTTCTGCAAACTCGTTGGGACCCAGACCCAGACCCAGACCCAGACCCAGCCAGTTCTCAACGAGCCCCCGGTCCCCATGGTCCTCTATAGCAGTCTGCTGTTCTAAGCCTATCTTTGTACTATCAAGCCCATCCTTCCCCTGTGGCTTTGTGCGGATCCTAGTGTGTATTCCTGCTTCGACATATCTACAGTTATAGTCAAGCTATCAAAGTCATCCAACTTGGTGTCCCTTATGAAAAGTATTAGAGGCCCCAGCGTTTTCCTTGCTTCCTCCTATAGCTTCTATACCTATTCCCCGTCACGTCATATGTTATGGTGTTTCAGCATGAACTCCCCCTCTAAACTAGTCCTCCCCTATACAAGCTCTGTCCCATCCGTAGATTCCGTACCTTTCTACCCCCTATGCTCCAACTTATTTGTTATGGTACAACTAAAATTCTCATGTTTGCCCTTGCATGGGTCCTAAAGCTAGAAGAATAGTGGCTAATATGCCGGGACCATCTCACACAAATGTGTACATGTCATGCATCATCTTCACACGCAGTGATCAATAGTATCAACCATAGACAAAGGTAGAGAAGAAGAGGACCGAGTTTCACAGCTTATATTATCAGAAATATGAATACAAAGTGTTTCAAAGTTCCCCTGAATCCAGCACTCATCAGCGCAACACCAATCTCTTGTCAGCTCATCAATATGACTTTCCGTGAATCAGCGCTACTCCTGCAGATAACCTCCAAGTCATCAACGTGGTCACTACTTCTTCAGCGCCACCTCTGCAGGTCACATCTAACCCAGGTAAGTATCTTCCATAGCCGAACCTTGAATGAACACTTTCAGCCTCAGTCCCTTCCTCCTACGATGCATACACACTCTTCACTCATGAGGATCTACTCTGGATACTACTCATAGCTACATACTAACCCACTACTACTAATGCTAACTTGCTGGGCAGCTATGGCTGCATCACTTCCAGCATGCAGGCTTCTCCCTTCACTCAGCGCATCTTCTCCTTCCAGCGCTGCTCCTACTAGCTCAACGCACAAGTGCACCAGCACTTCCACGCATAGAATGCCAGTGGAGATCTGGCCAGGAATGAGGCTGGCTGCCTCCTTTATACTCCTCGCTGAGTCTGCATTGGCTCAATCCAGCCTTCCTTTTGTCCCAGACCCTGCATTGCATGTGTCCCAGTAGAGTCCCAATGAAGTTCAACTGCTGCTGAGGCCTCCCGGCCTGAATTTGGACTTGAAAGTCTGGATCTGGACTGACCCCTGGACTTAGACCAGAACTGGGACTGTGCCTATTGACTTTACTTTCGGACAGGCACAACTCTGAACGAACAGACACATTTACTGCTTGAATAGACACTTTACTTTGCATCAACAGGTACACTGCCTGCACGTACAGACACACCCTTACCCGAACAGACATGACAAACACATCTCCTGGTGAACAGGTAAGTCTTTTGACAATGCCCTTTGCCTTAGCTTTAGATATGCCTGTTGATAGAGAGCTTGACCTTTGACCTGCTTTCACGTTTCTGAGCTCTGGTGAGATACCTTTTGACAATGCTTTACTTTTTCAAGGCCCGTGCTGCTTTATTTTACAAGGCCTGAGGCCTATATCGGGTAAAGGCCCTTTTACCCTCCTTTCCATTCTGCCTATCTCTGGTACCTAACTATAATACAAATCGGTTGCTTTCATGGTAGTCAGCCTCTGTGGCATACTGCGTAGCCACACGGGCCCTGAAGGGCCCATCCCGCACTTTCAGCCTAAAAGCCTAGAAAATAGGGCTTACAGGCCCCGGTCGTTTCAGCCTGAAACTGAAAAACGAGGGCCTGCAGGCCCTATT
>BFEA01000645.1:471615-490881 GCA_003427395.1 Chara braunii
GAGAGAGAGAGAGAGAGAGAGAGAGAGAGAGAGAGAGAGAGAGAGAGAGAGAGAGAGAGAGAGAGAGAGAGAGAGAGAGAGAGAGAGAGCACCCCTACCACCCCTACGCCCCCAGATCCGGTAATCATCTTCATTCACTGGCCACCCCTATGCCTCCAGATCAGGTAATCATCTTCATTCATTGGCAGTCCCTAATTTGGAGCAAGTTTCAACCTACTGTCCACTTTCTCACGCTTTTCCCTCTACCATGATTCAAGTCAATTGCGTCGATCCTTCCAAGGACTTTTGAATCCATCTATACACCGACAGAGAGAAAGAGTGGAAAGAGTGAAGGGAGAGAGAATGAAGAGCTCATAGTATTGTACTGGGATCGCATTCTTCTAATCGGTTGCAATCATGAGCAGCATCCAAGGAACGTGTTTCATACACAGCAGAACGCTAAATACGAGATCAATGCAAAACAAAAAGAACAAGTTCAGCAAGAGTGAGATCTTGTACCTCAGGCATGTAATTCATTGAACTGTTAAGCAAGTTGAGGCTAACATTGTAGTTCCAGATTGGCCCTGGCCGTCGATGATGAGGGAAAAGGAAGTGCACATGCACGGCCAAGGAGGCAAGACTTCTCATGGGCACAATCTTATCCAAATGGAGAGTCAAGAGTTTGACAGACAGGATGGCAGGAGCATATGTTGCAGATCCTGTGTGCTTGACGATGATTGCAAAATCAGAGAAGGATCCGGCTACAGCACCGAATTACATCTTCAGAACAGGACTGCTGCTCCTTGAGAGCAAAAGGGAGTGCAGTGCTTGTCTGTTCCATCACAGCAAAACTTGAGGATAAACCATGATGTGCAGGTTGGAGTATCTCATGGGAGAGCAATTCCAACTTCATGTTCTCGAGTTGCAGAGAATGATCCAAACCGAAGCAATGTTAAAGAATTCGCTCCACCTGTGGTCTATAGCTTCATCGCGCCAAAAATGGATCAGGGCTCAGGTGTTCCATGCATCAATGTCCATCTCATACTTGCTGTCCAAGATTGCAGGATGCAGAGTATTCATTCATCCTCCCACTGAGGGGGGGAAGAGGAGGGGGGGGGAGGGTGCTGAAGTAGAGAAGATCATTGGGTTCTAACTCGTGCGAGAACCAGGTAAGCAAGGAAGATCCAGCAAATCAAGAGATCGTTGGGTTTTAAGTTTTAACTTGTGCAAGCACCAGCCAAGCAAGAAAGATGCAACAAACTACGAACCTCGCTCCATGACTCACCAAACACGATGTTTGATGAGTGGGGCTGTTGCTCCCTGACCTCACCAGGGCCGCTCTGTCAGATGGTCGATTTCTAAGCTTCGAGTGGGCCGTGGTGAGTGATTATCACGGCCACTGTTTTTCCCGACAGGAGAGGTGGAGTTGTGGTGCCTCCTCTACGGGGCTCACCAAAGGTGGTGAGTCTGGCCCTGCCTGCACACAGTCCCGACCAACTGAAGGCGCACGGCCGTGTGGTGAGAGTGGGAGTTTGGTGAGTCGGTGGAGCGACGACACTAGTTTGGTGAGAATTCGCCTTGGTGAGCTCTCACCGCCTAGGCTACCAGCCGGGCCGCCCAGGTCACCTTGTTTTCCCGGGCGGCCCGGCCGTGCAAGGGCCAAAGAGGGTCCCAGCAAAAAAAGAAAAACTCCAAAAAATGATAAAAATCTGAAAACAAACTACGTTATGCAGAAAAATAAACTGAACAATTTTTGCCTCAGGGTCACATCAAAATTCTTCACCGAATTGCAAATAAAAAATAAACTTGAGTTTTTTTTTTTTTTTTTCCGGCCCGGCCGGGCAAGTGGTCCCGGGCCACTCTGGTAGCCCAGCTCACCGCAGCAAATTCCGTTTGGTGAGTGGTCAAGCAAGGTCCCATATTGAGTCAGCTTTGCTGGCGACCCCAAAGAAGAGGAGAATGAACGGATTGACGGAGAACATGGATGACAGCCCCTGATATTATGGGGCACAGTCTTACTGTCTGCAGATTTTCACCATACAATGGCATACATGCAAAATTGTGCATGTACGGCGTGCGAGCACACCTGCATGGTGTGGTGCAAGGGGGAAATAGGCACCCAGAAAAATAAGGGGTCGCAGGCCTGGATCAGTGGTCACCTGCGTCTCAGCAGGGGAAAGGGTCTAAGGATATTCAGTAAAGAAGGGATTTTCCTTTTTGACTTTTTTTTTCCCAGAGGGGGGGGAAAGGAGATGGAAGGACGGCTGAGAGAATACCTACCATCTTCACCTGAATAGCACGCCTGGTCATTATAGCTGTATATGGGGCAACTCTCAGTCCAGGCTCCAGATACAGCTATTATAACCGGGCAGAATCCTATTCGGGGAATTTCGGGTGAAGACCGTAGTCAAATATAAAAAAAGGGGGGAAATGAAGTGAAGACGAACCTCTTCTTTACACTGCATGTCCAACCAGAATCACAGAAAAAGTGAGTTCTCTCAAATCAAATCACACATTCAATCTGCCCAAGCGGGCTAGCTCAGTTGGTTGAGCACGTAAGCGGTATTCTGGAGGTCATGGGTTCGATTCCCCGCGTCATCCATTCAATCCCCCGCGGCCCCCTGTGATACACTTCGGGTTCACCAGTGGAGATAATTGGCTTGGGCCTCCAGGCTGGTTGCCGAAGCAGGCAGTCGCTTTCCATCTCGTGCCAGGTGTTAGGAGCCGGGGTACTGTTCCCCGCATAGAACAGAGTTGGAGGCCGGAAATCCAACCCATAACCCTTAGTGTGACCATGCTGGGAGGGTCCATATATACGAGAAAATTGAGAGAAAAAATACAACAGCAGTCCCCCGATGAGGAGAAGACAGCTTTAAAAAAAAAAAAAAAAAAAAAAAAAAAAAAAAAAAAAAAACAAACAAACAAACAATCACACATTCAATCGATTGGTCAAGTGAAGAGAAATATCGCTACATGTAAGAGCTCTTACCAGCTCCTTGAAGTAGATGGCTTTGTGCCGATTTTCCGGGTGCCTTAGACCAGATCCAGTGCACATGCTAAGTCAAAGGCGAAACAGAATTGAAGACGAGATCATGGCAGCAGCAAGGGGAATGAAACAAACAACAACAATGACACCGACAACAACAAGGATTTCAGCCAATCAGTATCCATTTGACTTTAGCAAACAGATCAAAGACTTCTTTTGATAAACAACTGCATTAGACAATCTACGGTCGTTGATAGGGAGGACGGAACTTGTCTGTAATGAGAAAGGAGGACGCAACCTCTTCAAAAAATCTGTTTTTCACCCAACAAACCACTCAATTGCACAGCGGTCAAATATGCCTCGATCTGAATCTGCAAAGCTTCCCTGATCTCGAAAAATCTGTAGCTGCAGACCAAAGTGAAGAACCGGCGCATCATTGCAAGACGAGGAGATGGAAAGGGAAAGCGAATGGAAGGGTCGTTCCTCACAAGGTCTACGGTGCACAAACCTCTGATCCCATACGAAGGTGAAGGACTCTTCTGCATTTTCTCCCAGCAAGTGTTCCAACAACCCATGAATATTCCGCTGCAGAGCAGAGCTCCAAATCCCAACTGCAAAATTTGCCATTGCCCAACGGATGAATTCTCGGCTATGTGCTCGCTCCCAGATGTAGAACTGTCCGACAGCTCCGTCTGGAGGCCTGAAAAACTTTACTCTTGAACCACAGCTTAATCGACTGTTGTACTCCTTCTTGAAGCAGCGGTGCACCAGGAATCCATTAATGTCCATAATCAAGAGCTGGAACAACAAAGCAAACGCACAAAAGTGACAACTCTACATTAACCACTCAATCACATGCAGCAGGACGGGTCAAGGGTTTCCAGCGCGAATGGAAGAGGAGCATTGGGAGAGAGAGAGAGAGAGAGAGAGAGAGAGAGAGAGAGAGAGAGAGAGAGAGAGAGAGAGAGAGAGCTGTCTCTTATACACATCTGTGTGGGCGCATGTCGCCAGTATGCTGCGTTGCTGTTTACATGCATGAAAAGTGTGTTTGAAAACGAGTCTGATTGCATAGGTAGGTACACACACCTTGATGCGTTGGAACCAAAAGATATAAATATAGATAGGTGGTCAGGCGGGTGACAAATACATCATAGGTAGATATAGGAAGGTAGATTGATAGATTATGACATAGAGTTTGCGAGTGCGCTCTTCGTTCCTAGGTGTTTGAAGATGTATTATGACATAGAGTTTGTGAGTGCGCTCAAAGAGTTTACATCATGTTAACCGACCAAGCACAAAACCGTCACTCCGGTAGCAAGAACACTATGACGACTACGCATCTGAAACGTCATGGTGTTTGCTTGCTCAATCAATATACCCAGTAACTTCGCAACCCTGTCGTAAAGCCAAACAGGTAATTTCCTTTCTAAGAAGAAATGAGGCATGAGAAGTGGAAAAGGGATCTGTTATGCGAGAAAAGAAATTGTGCACCAAAACCTTAAAAACCTACCTCAAACTGTCAAAAACTTGGCAAATTCAGTTTAACGCTTGCTACCCAGACGACACCTGCTCTCCCAGGAGACATGTCCGAGCTTGTGGCTGGCCGGTGTTTGCACTACAGAACAAAAGCTCTCTTATTCAGTTCAG
Organism: Chara braunii; assembly: GCA_003427395.1. Classification (NCBI taxonomy): domain Eukaryota; kingdom Viridiplantae; phylum Streptophyta; class Charophyceae; order Charales; family Characeae; genus Chara; species Chara braunii. The sequence goes on from BFEA01000645.1 coordinate 476,228, forward strand.
GATGTTAGACCAGACCTGCGTGTCCTTGAAAAATGACTTCAAGATAGACCCAGGTCAACATTAGCCAGCCAGCCAAATAACACCTGCTCTCCCCTCTCCCAACAGACGAGCTTGTGGCTGCATCATCTTCCTCCCCCTCGGCCTCCAGAACGCATGCACCTTTTTCAGTCCTGGAGTGTGTTCCTGAAAACGACTCCAAGATGCCAACCAACTTGGCAGATCTTGTTCCACACCGGAATCAGTACCCAGAGGATGACACCTGCTCTCCAAGGAGAAGTACTGGCTCGTGGCCAAATCAGTGTATGCGGCTTCTTTGCCACTAGATGACAGGTCAATGTGTCTGCCTGAGAAATGGACCGCATGCCGTTTCTCGAGTACCGCATCCCGGACCTCGTTCGACTCTTTTGCAAGACAAAGTGCTCTCTTTCGGGCACTGCGAACTCTGAGTGTGTGTTGATCGATCGAATTCAACACAACATGAGGCCATTCATTTACCTCAATGCATGATGCCTTTGATGTCATCCGTGATGCAAGTGTGAGGACCACCACCAACGTCTCTGCTAAAGAAGCCTGCTGTGCTGACATAGCCTCCACCTTCCTCCGAGTTACAATGGTTCAGACAGACCCTCTGCTCTCCTTGGGAGGGAGTAACAAACTACTGTCGTCTTTGTGAGATTCCACTACCGCTTATTGTTCGTTTGTTTGTTTTGTGTGCTCAGGCTTGTGAGCGGAAAGGCGTCCACGCAGCAGCAGCCAAATTGCAGTCACTGAAAGAGTCAAAACTACAGCGCTGAGTTGCAGCGAGGGGTCCCTATCTATGATGATGCCAAGCTTGCTAGGTCGTAAACTGGCCCACGACTATAGTAGAGCTTGACCGGTAAAGACATGTCAGAAGTTTGGGAAAAGGCGTTCATTCGTGGCCACTTCATTATGGCATCCACCTACTGCAAGTTCCATGAGAGGCGAGAAGAAACATTTTACACTACGCGCACTCCATCGCTTTTGGGCAAAAGTTGAAAAAACTGCCAAAAATAGAAAAAGGCCGACTGCTGCAACAATGTAATGGAAGTGAGTGTCAGAACTGACAAATCGTCAACGACGTAGCCAAGAAGACCGGGAAACATCCCACCACCTCCATTTGTCCCAAGCTCCATATGTGGCTGCAAATGACTCACTGAGGTCATACTCACACGAGCACTTTCCTGAGTGCATCTGACTGCAATCACGGCAAGACCTGGACGTATCTGACCCTGATCACATCCAGAGCCCAGTCGAAATAGTCCTAGTGTGAGTATGCCCTGAAACGAAGATGCCTGGAAACTACGACATGTTTACACAGAAGAGAAGAAAAGGGGGCATGAAGAAGTGTGATCATTCCCTGACAAAGAAGCAGACAAATAGATAGAGGGAGGGGGGAAAAAAAGAAGCAGAGAGATCCTAACGAACGTCAAAACCTGCTGCCCGGCTGCCTGCCAGGGCCTGCACATGAAGGAGCAAACCAAGGCAGGGTGGGGAGGGAAGCTCCTCCAGAATAACAGACCTATGGACGACAAAAGATCTACTGAACTTTGCCGCCCTTCGTCTTCACCATGCTGCCGCGCGTCCTCTCCGCTGCTCTATGCTGCCACTGAAGTCTGGTGCTTTGGGGAACTCGCTGAGCATAAGGAGTCTGTGCACATATATCTCAAGCACAGACCAGCACCCTGCACATTACACGATATGCCAACTATATTGCGAGGAAAGGGAATGTAGAACACTCCTACAACCTTTAAGACCGCAAACGAAACGTACTGCCGACACGAGGAGGATACCATCGACCGGCAGAGTTGGCAGGTTGCTGAGACGTTCTGCGAAGAACCATCCGGAAGCTGACAACTGGCTGGGCTGGTCCCTTTACGACAGAATGAACCCTTCAATGGCTTTTATCAGAGGCCTTCATCCTCTCTGGGCATCATCTCTGTGTGCAACTGCAAGACAGCGAGACCTTCATCCTCTCAGGCATGGGACACATGCGGTTCGCCCTCCACACAAGGTCTTCTGATAACTGCACATGGCTGGAATGCCTGCCTGTCGCTGCATTGCAGTCGCACATTGAATAGGAAGCGAGGCAAGTACGTACGAGAGCTGACATCATGGAACTAGAAACGAGTAACTAAGCCGAAGAGGACGAACAGAGTCCGCAGCTTCCGGATACATAATTGCCATCAGCAGTGCAGCCACACTGACAGAAGGCAGAGAAGACAAGGGCCAACAGAAGGGGAAGGAACTGGTGGGGATTCTCAATGGAATGTGGACTAAGTGAAAAAGAAACTATACCTATCATACAAAAGGGCTGCCAGCATCCTTCAGCTTGGCAGGAGCTCGGGCCTTGCTGCCAGGTGACCTTGGCTGGGTCACGGATCGGGTGGGTATGTTTGTCTCCCTCAGAGATAACCTCCGTAGCACTCCTCCCGCTCGAAAAGGTGGTAGCGATCCGTCCAAGCTGCTCCTGCGCTTCAACTGGTGCCTTGGTGTTCCCGACTTGCTCGTGCTTCTGGAGCTACCATTCGTGGAGGTCGCACAGCTTCCTTCCTCCTGCGAAGATTCTGGGGTTATGGTTCCTTCGCTCGTGGTGCGAGAGTTGTCCCGCTGCTCCTCAAGAAGGGCAAGTTGTGCTCGTGCAAGCTGGGTAGAAAGCTCTGTCAACTTACCAGCCTTCAAAGCCAAAGGGGACGCTCTTGCAAATGACTGAACAGATGCCGCCCCCTGGAACCTCTTCAATTCCTCCCTGATCAACCCCCCTTCACCAAGAGCGTTATCCCCTTTGTCATTTCCTACATACTCCGGAGGATGCATTGAAGTGTAAGGCGGATTCTTGATGATCTGCGGCAAGGTTGACAGCCAAGGGCCCATGTAAGAATAGGAATAACAAGCAAACATCCTTTTTCTTTGCACAAACTTTCACCCACTCATTCGAGAATTGAATATCAGAAAAACACAAAGCAACATAGTTCAAAGAGAAAAAGCAATATCGCGGAAACACTGTTCTTGCATAAGCACTCAGCTCTCCATCAGTGTTCCCTCCAAGAGTGACCTTGACAACAGTGTAGATGGGAGTTATTTCATCTACACGTGTATGTACACGAAGACGTGAGTTATACTGAATACTCAGTAAGTTATACACCACTTCAAATCTATCTTTTCGAGAAGGATAATCAACTCCACAAATATCGATTAAAACTSGAAATCTTGTGTTCGTATGATTTTTCAAAAAAAAGAACATTTGAAAAAGATTGTCTGGGTTGGTGAATCTGTACTTTCTGGCCTTAGATCCATCCATGCAGGCAAGGAATGCATCCGTTTACCCCTTTAGCCACTTACCCCTTTAGTCACAAGAGCTGACAACCCGAACTAAAACCCCCTTTCTGCACAAGAATCATCAACCACACTTACTGGACGTGGGACGCTAAGGAATTATTCTACTAGAGAGAGTACGTGTATAAGGAGTACGCAGAAGATGAAACAGCCTTACCTTGTAAGCGCATTCATCCACCAAAAGTGTGTTTGTCTCATTGTAGAGGCTGATAAGCTCTTCACATGCCCATACTTTTGACTGCAGGGAAGACCAGCAAACAGCCAAAGAATTCACTCATAGCTTTTAATGCAAGGACTTGGCAAGTACTTTTTGGAATGAGGTCTGAGCTGCTCAAGGCTTCGAGGTCTAAAAAATGTACAGAATGTGAAAAGGGAAAAGAAAATCACACACGAGGTCAGTAGTTATGGATGCGAACATCTAGGCCTCAGACCTCCTCCGTGCACGCACAGATTCCAACCAGCGCCCTTAGACACAAGCGCGAAACAAATACTCAAAGGGTGATGGGTTCAGCACTGAACAAAACATCATGGAAAAGAACCAACAAAATGGGAACTACAATTTCCCTACCACTACACTTAGGCCGCACACAGAGAGAGAGAGAGAGAGAGAGAGAGAGAGAGAGAGAGAGAGAGAGAGAGAGAGAGAGAGAGAGAGAGAGAGAGAGAGAGAGAGAGANAGAGAGAGAGAGAGAGAGAGAGAGAGAGAGAGAGAGAGAGAGAGAGAGAGAGAGAGAGAGAGAGAGAGAGAGAGAGATGAAAATCAAGCCTCCCTCCAATGAGCATCCATGAATATAAGCATCTCGGCAGGACAGACGGATATCTGGTCAACCGGCCTGAGTTCACCAGGGTCGTTAAGCCGATGACCATGGATACAGTTCATCTGGGCCCAGTGCACAATATATGCCTGCCAAGACCACAATCCGAGAATCTGGGCGGACCGGATCAGCTGTGCGACTTGGTCCACAGGCCCATACCTGAAAATCTGAGCATCTAAACCACCAGTACAGTACCGTTTCCCAGCCATTCTTCTCGCCGCCGATTGTTGGCTTGCAAGTCAGCCAACAGGCTCAACTCACGCCGGAGGATTATGAGATCCTCCAAGCAGAAGAACTTCAGGATGAGCTACAGCGGCAGTTGGATGAGGCAGCAGAGAGAAGAAGAAGAGATATATTGAGAAAAGCTAGACTACGTAGTAGAATACAGGAGCTAGGCAAACTTGAAGCACTAGATGAGTCAACACTTGATCCCACTTTGCAAGCACTGCAGAATTCGCTCCTGTGTGTGGCTGAAACGCAGGTTGTTCAGCAGGAGGTGCTGGCTGAACTAGTGGCAGGCCAGAAACGAATTCTGGCTGCACTGCAGGCTCCTCGTCCATTGATGAGGCAGCCTCAGTTTGCTGTAGCTCCCCCTTCAGTTGCGGGCCCCTCGGCGACGCCGTTTCCGGCAGGGCCCTCATTCTCGCCTATGTTTGGCATGCCCCCTCCAGGTGGTTTTGTGGTAACTAGTGGTCCGGTTCTTAGACCTTCAACCGTACCATCTACGAAGGTGGTTACTACAGTCCCATCGTCAGTGCAAGCTCAGGTTAGCGCGCAACAAGCAACCTGTCTCAGTGGCTATGCAGCCACTGCAGCAATCTCCTGGGCCAATGCAGCCCATGCATTGGATGCCTAAGATCCCATTGCTGAGTCCTAAACCTTTTTCTGGCGACAAGAAGAAGGACGAGGACCTGGATACCTGGGTGAGGACTGAGCTTACCACGCCAGAGCAAGAAGTTATAGTGGCTGCCTCCTTTTTAGAGGGATCAGCAGCACGCTGGTTGAATGGCTTAGTGAAGCAACAGGGCTACGATCAGAACTTCGATGCCAGGCCCAGGCCCAAACATTGGAACAATTCGTACAGACTGTGTACACAAGGTGGCACGACCCTCAGGATGCTCAAAAGGCCACCGATGCGATCAGCAGTCTAAGTACCAAGAGGTACCGGACAGTTTGCGAGGTCACAGACGCTGTAAAGAGGCTGATCGTGGTACCGAGTGTGCGCTATGACCCCCAGGTACTTCTCACAGATTATTTGCGATGTCTACCTACAGACGTCAAAAATAAACTGGTAGATGAGGCCTATGTAGACCAGCATAGCTTCGCCTCGCATCAGGGTCCCACAAATGGTAGGAGGAAGAAGCTTCCCCAAGACTGGAAGAAGAAGGGCCAGTTAATGTTCGTCGACCATGATGGTCAGACGACCGAAATTGAGGAGTTCCCAGATCTAGGGGATGAGACAGAGCATGATGGGGCCAGCGAGGCTTCGGATGGGGGAGTTGTGGCACCTATCAAAGAAGGTAGTACGGTCCACGGGTCAGGGCGACCAAGGAACGCCCGCATGGGTGAAACTTGTTTTAGATTACGAGGTATGGAGGGACCGAGTTGCCAGGGGCACGTGCATGAATTGTGGCAATTATGGCCACGCTTCTAGAACGTGCCGAGGCAAGAAAGTCACAACGAAGGTAGCCTCGCCAACGGTGGTGGGCTAATCTTCGAACCCTGCCAGTGCATTTGCGAGCTCTTCACAGGGAAACACCTCGGGCCAGTAGGAGTTTTAGCCGCTCTTACTCGCGCTGAAGTGGTAACGTTGCCTTCCCCACTTCAGGCGTTGGCCGGGACTAGTGACCCATAGATCGCCCCGCAGGCACATTCAGACCCACCGATGCTATGTTCGAGAGATGTGTCTGAGTCCCTAGAGGAGTTACAGTCTGAGTGGTCAGGGAAGGACCCCAGAGAGTCTTGGGCGATGATCAGTAGAGGTCCTAAGGGTGAACATTTCGTGGTAGAGGTCAATGTAGGTGGCCGCAAAGTAGGAACCTTCGCAAACATAGGCTCTACACGGAATTTCATCAGTCGTGTTTGTGTGGACAGACTGCGCTTAGGGGACCAAGTGCAGCGGCTTAGCAGAACTGTAGCTTCTACGCTAGCCAACAAGCACCAAATGTTAGTCAAGGACTATGTCAGGGACGTAGTTTGTACCTTCTTCTATGGAGGAGGAGAAGTGAGACACAAAATCTCATTCTTTGTCAGCGACGAACTGCCCTTTGACATGTTGCTAGGCATGTACTACCTCGAGGTTGCTCAACCTCAGTTCGATTGGGATAGGAAGGTGTTGATACACAAGCTGCCAAACAGTAGGACTGCAAAAGTTTAAAGCTAGCAGTCTAGTGGAAAACTACGGCTGCACGTGTGCCTCCTCTTTCTATAACTACTATAAGCAGAATCGCGAGGAGGGCATGCATCTAGTCTTTCTCTCTGAGAAAGGGGAGGCCATAAAATCACCCCCAGAGATAGAAAAAGTCGTCGAGTGGTTGAGAGGGAGGTGGTCCATGCAATAGAGGTTGTCCCCGGTAGTAAGATACCTAGAGGACGCATCTACAGGATGTCTCCCGCGGAGTTAGATGAGCTCCGCGGCCAGCTCAAAGAGCTCACAGAGAAGGGATGGATTCGGCCTAGTACCTCCCCATACGGTGCTCCAGTCTTATTTGTCCCTAAGAAGGGAGGTACACTGAGGATGTGCATTGATTATAGGGGCCTCAATGCCATCACCGTAAAGAACGCGGAGCCCCTACCCCGCGTCGACGACCTACTAGATAGAGTGCAGGGATGCCGATACTTTACTAAGATAGATCTAAAGTCCGAATACCATCAAATTGCCATTAGACCCGAGGACCAACACAAAACCGCTTTCAAGACCAGGTACGATCTGTACGAGTTTGTGGTGATGCCCTTTGGCCTCTGCAATGCCCCTCGTACATTCCAGCATGCAATGAACTAGATATTTCATGAGTACTTAGACAAGTTTTTTGTCGTGTACCTCGACGATATACTTATCTTTAGTAAGACTATAGAGGAGCACGCTGAGCACTTGAAAATAGTGTTAGATCTCCTAAGACAGCACTAGTACAGGGTTAACTTGGAGAAATGCGAGTTCGGTCGCACCAAGATCTTGTACTTGGGCCATGAAATCTCTGCGGATGGGTTGAGGTCAAACGATGCTAAGGTGGCCAGCATACGTGATTGGCCCAGGCCTCAGACTGTTACTGAGGTCCGATCGTTTTTTGGGATAACGGGCTACTATCGTTCATTTGTAAAGAACTATAGTACTATAGCTTCCCCATTAACAAATTTAACTCGACTTGACACCCCTTGGGAGTGGACTGAAGAGTGTGAAGCAAGCTTCAAGAAATTGAAGCATGCTCTGACACACTACGAAGTTCTCAAACTTCCAGATCCTGATAAGCCCTTTGTCGTGACCACAGACGCCAGCCARWATGGCATAGGCGCGGTCCTTGCGCAAAAGGAGGGGCCAAAGTTGAGACCGATCGAGTATATGAGTCAAAAGATGCCATCTCAGAAACTAGCCAGGTCCACTTATGAGCGCGAGCTCTATGCCCTATACCGAGCACTGGTCCATTGGAGACACTATCTCCTTGGCAGATTCTTTTATGTAAGATCTGACCATAAGACCTTGCGTTGGATCAAGACACAACCGATACTCTCTGAAGCATTAAAGCGATGGATACAAGTGATAGATATGTATGACTATCAACTTGATCCTATCAAGGGAGAGTACAACAAGGTGGTTGATGCGCTATCACGTACGGCAGATTATCTGGGGGCCTTAGTAACCGAATTTGACATATCTGACGAACTCACTCGATCACTGGTGGAAGCCTATCAAGAAGATCCAGTTTTGTTTGAGATCATTTGCAAACTGGAGGCTAAGGACAAAGCTACCTCCGATGAGTTTGTGCTGGTCAATGGATTGTTGTTTCTTGATAAGGCAGGGAATAAAAAATTGTGTGTTCCAACTAGAGAGTCTTTGCGTAGTTTATTTTTAGGTGAGTGTCATGATGCAACTGGACATTTCAGGTATACGAAAATTTCAGCGAACCTAGTACAGAAATTCTGGTGGCCTTCTATGATGGAAGATGCCAAAAAGTATGTCGAAACCTGCCAGGTCTGTCAACGTGACAAACCTAGGACTCAGGCTCCGCTTGAGCTCATCAAGCCCTTGCCGATTCCTAAAGGTCCTGGTCAGAGTGTGTCCATGGACTTCATGGATACTCTTGTGACCAGCAGGTCTGGGAAAAGACACATCTTCGTTATAGTAGACCGCTTTTCCAAGTATGCAAGACTTGTTGCTATGCCTGAGACTGCTAAAACTTGCGACGCGCCAGTTGGTTAAAGGAAACACAGGCCGAGCAGCAAGAAAATTCCACGGCCTTCTTGGCTTTTCCGGAAGTGCAGACCCTGGGCAAGCAACGCAGCCTCATACACAGACAGTTGAGAGGCCCAACCGAATAAGGCCTAGTAGCCGCAGCAGAGGCGCAGCGTACTGGGGCCTAGTAGCCGCAGCGAGGCCCAGGCCAGCCTCCAATCGAGGCAGGCTCTTTCCATATAGAAAAGAGCTCGCTGCCTGGCTGGTCATTCATGCACTTGCATGCTAGCGGCAATGCTGCTGGAGCGGACGCTCGTGGGCTGCTGCTGGCACTGATAGGCAAGGTGCAGGCACGTGCGGTAGTGTGTGAGTGAGGGCGCTGCTGAGGGCAGCGCCATAGCCCAACCTCCATAGCTGGATGGGCTTGGACTACAGTGAGGCGCAGGGGGTGGTCTTCGGGTGTACAAAGGGAAGGCGTGGGTGTAAAACGAGGGAGAGAGAGAAGGATGATGATGATGATGATGTGAGGGCACATACCTGGTATTGGGGATGGTCTGCTACGGGCGACATCTTCAAGTACTTCGTTGGTTGCTGACGTCAACAGTTGCATTGTCAATTAGTAGGCTAGTAGTAGCCGTGTAGGGAGTAGGCTGGGCGCCGAGCGCCAAGTAGGGAGAAGGGCCTAGATACATATGTTGGTGGTGGCGAGAGCAAGCTCTCATTCACATTGGTTTTCAGTGTTACGATTCTCCATTGGTGTAATATTGGTGCAATGCTGCTTTATGAACACTGTGATACGATCTGGCTTTCAATGTGATTGTGCAATCTGAATATTGTCATCTCGCTATTGCTCATTTCCCTTGCATTTTGTTGTTTGTTGGTTTTGGGACCACTTGTTGATTTATGTGTGTCATCCTTGCACAGGGGCCATGCCAATCTTCTCTATATCGTTCCAATTCCGTCCCGAGGGCCTACTCTGGGCTTTTGCAAGTCTTCTTCTAGGATACTTGGCCAGAGATATGATGACTGGTTGAGGTACACATTTTTGGCCAAATTTCACTTTTCATACTACCAGAAAACGAAAGTATGTTTTCGTCATTGCCACTCCAATAATGGAGGGGGAGAACTACGTTTTGTTTTGTGTTTTTCTTTAATTTGGACCATTTCTCATTTGTTGATCTATGCATATCATTGTTGTAACTCGTGTGCCAAACTGAGCCACTGGACCTATGTCGCGCCCACAGACAAGCACGAAAGGGCAGGCCTGGAGAAAGAAGGGTTAAACAGGCCTTGGAAAAGGCCCAAACCAACAATTGACCGAAAAGTCAACAGTCAGCTCATGGACCCAGGCCCAAATCCGAGAAGTCAAAGTCAACACACAAAGATTTACTGGCCATCGATCTGGAATGATCTACCAGTGGTCTGCAGGTTCCGGAAGATTCAGGCCTCGAGGAGTCCGGACTGAAACTGGGACAAATCGGATGATCCGTGCCCTCACATGGACCGACGCTGACCTTGAACAGGCGAGTCAACACTATATGAAGTTGACCTCGCCACTGCTGGGGCATTCGGCCACGACGCTGCACATGAGACTTGAGAGGAGGCGTTGGCGCCAGCCAGATATCGTAGTGTAGAGAGAGGGAGAGGGCGGTCGCGGCCGCGACCATAGATGACGGCGAGGGAACGAGGAGAGGGACAGAGAGTCGTCATGCGTACGTACCTGGTTTCTTCAGATGTGAAGCGGCTGCCGATTCTGCTCGCTGTTGGAGGATCATTTATCTGCGAAGGGCTGCTTCCACATCGTCCACGTGTTACACGGAGTGCTGATGTGGCACATTGTGTGCATATCGCTGGCGTGGCATATTGAGTACAGAGTGCTGACGTGGTACATTGAGTGCATATTGCTGACGTGACGCATTGAGTACAGATTTCTGATGTGGCAGAGGTGGAGAGCCTGAAGGAGAAGAGGGCCTTCCACTTCTCCTTCCAACTGTCTATTCTCCCCTCCTCTTTTTTCTGGATACTGTGGACTTTGAGACTTTACACATGGTAATGGCGAAACATGTACTTCAATGACTTCGAACTGATGGACTTATTGGATTTATTATTTCACGACACTGCATGGCATTGTTATCTGCGACATGATTGGATGACGAGACAAGGTTCATTACAATTTGGTATCGGAGCGAACACACCTCTTCTCACCGACTTGCTGCTCGATTGAAGACGACCGCGCGATAGAACTTGAAGATATCTCTTTGATAGAGTGTTGACGTGGCACGTGCAGAGTGGTTGTAACCATATGCCTGTGTCCTCGTGGCACTCACTAGCTGGTTCCCGCAAGGGAATAAATCGCCAAGATACTCTCTCTGAAAGGGGTGCTGACGTGGCAAAGGCAGAGTGGTTCTTGCCATAGGCCTGCGCTGACGTGGCACTCACTAGTTGGTTCCCACGAGGGAATAAATCGCAAGTAGCTATGCTAATTAAGGAGCGCTGAAGAGGACAATAGAACCAGCGCGGACGTGGCATATTGGCGAGAGCATTGCCTAAGTGGCATATTGGCGATAACACTGTCCAAGTGGCATACCGGTGATAGCATTGCCTACGTGGCATATTGAAGAGAGAACTGTTGCGGTTGTTGAAGATAGGCTGACAAGGAACCAGAAGAACAGCGGGATAATGTGTCCCGATGAGTGCTGATATGAGCCAGGCCTTGATTGGCCCTGATCCGGACGTACCTCATTGATGTGTTGATTGATGCCGATGTGGACTTACCTGTGCGCTTTCCTGATGTTGTCTGCAATGTCTGGCCTGTGGACTGCCTGTTGATGATTCCTCATCGCACGGCCAAAAGGAATCCACTGATTCTACACACATTGTAAACAGCATCGAAAGCAGCAAAGCACATTGAAAGGGAAATAATAGATTAAGACATTAATATTTATTCTTTGGATTTTATTTATTTCTTTTTGTTGTTCTGAATTTCTGACGAGACCGCGGAACAGATAATTGTATAATCTGATTGTGCGGTAACTACAAGGATGGCGTCCTTGTGGAAGACCACAACAGATAAGGCATTTGACGACTGACTTCGTTGTCTCGGCACCATTAAACGTTTGTCGACGCGCTTTCTCGTGAGGTAGATTGGTTGCTGCAAGTACCTGGCCTGAACATACATGACGACCAGGTCTTGTACATTTACGAGTTACCTGAACCTATCCGTGGACAGCTGGTTGCTAAGTCAAAATCAGGTAAGTACAACTATCGCCAGTTCCACGATTTCACCTTGCAGCGGGAACAAATGACGTCGCAGGTGAAAAACACCTACGCTGGGATTACTAGGTCCGGACAAGGGGGAGGATCAAGGAAAAAAGTTATATGGAGGCAGAAGAGACAAGACCACACGCTCGTCGTGTTACGATGACACAATGGAGAAGTGGCCCCTCGAAGGAAGCGAGGGACAGGTAAATGCGGGTGGAGAATCCGAAAAGGGTGATGTTACCGCCGCAGTTGTCAGCAAGGGTTGCAACAATAATAGGAATGGAAATGGATATAGGAGGAGACCGCGTTCCTTTCCAGCTCATCCTGGCATAGGTTCTGGGAGACCTTGGGAAAAGATGGGCATTTTCCACGGCACATGGCAGGAGAGAATGGACAATCACCAGTGCCTGAAGTGCAGCATGGTGGGGCATATAATAGCATGGTGCCCTCTGATAAGGAACCCAAAAGGGAGCAGCTAGTAGGAGTAGCATCTGCTCCTACTGACCCGAAGGGTGCAGACATAGATCCGATGCCGAAAACCCCTTTCCACCCTTCAGCTCCTATGGCAGAGGATGTCTCTTCCTTGGCCCCTCACTCAGATCGCCCTGAACCGGTGATGTGTAGAGTTCCTCTAAGTGAGACCCTTGATGAGCTTGGCAACGAACTGATTAATCTACGATGCTCATGGGCTAAGAAGGCAAAGTCTAAGGGCGAGTTGATGCTTGCAGACGTAGAGATTTCTTGATCATGAACCGGTGCTCTGTTAGACCCGGGCTCGACTAGATCCTACATATCCGAGGGCGTTGTAAAGAAAATGCACTTGGGTATGCGAGTGAAGAGTCTAGCAAAGCCCATTGTCTATATGTTGGCAGATCAGAGCACGGTTTCCCAGTGTGTGGAAAACGTAAAGTGTTACTTCAAGACACAAGAAGGTAAGTGTATCCTGCATAAAGTAACCTTCCTTATTGAGAAGAATCCTGCCATTTGATATGATCTTGGGAATGGATTGGCATGAGGAAGAAGACCCCGAGATCAGATACAAAGAGAAAATTGTGAAAATCAAGAATGAGAATAACAAACTGAAAGTCATCAAACTATATCACAAATCAGGATTGGACTCTACGTTGTCTTTCTGTTGTATGATTCTTCCTGCATTTCGATCGATGGTTGTGAAAAACAAGTTGGCGCAGAAGGTGATGATGGTATTGGTAAAGACTGTTGGTGAATGTTCCTCCTCCTACCCTCCTATTAAAAAATTACTCGACGAATATAAGGACCTGCAGAACGAACCAACGGGGGTGATTGAAAGAACGATTAAACATACTATTGAGATTGTTCCCAGGAGTAAGATTCCCGAAGGACCAATCTACCGTATCTCTCCGAAGGAACTTGATGAACTAAGGAAGCAACTGCAGGAACTAATTGATAAGGGATGGATCACACCTAGCCCTTCTCCTTATGGGGCTCCTGTTTTGTTTGTTCCCAAAAAGGAAGGTGAGTTACGGCTCTGCATTAACTATCGAGGGTTGAATGCGGTCACTGGCAAGAATGTTGAACCTTTCCCTCGAATTGACGACCTCCTAGATCAATTGCAAGGAAGCAAGTACTTAAGCAAGATTGACGTGAAGTCTGACTACTACCAGATTGAGGTAGCCCCTAAAGATCAACACGAAACGGCCTTCGGAACAAGGTATGGACACTATGAATTCATTGTAATATCATTTGGGCTTACTAATGCACTTGCGACCTTTCAAAGGTCAATGAGTGAACTATTTACAGATTGGTTGGATCAATTCGTGGTTGTATATATCTCGACGACATACTTGTATTCAACAAAACGTTGGAAGACCACGAGAAACATTTGCGTATGATCCTACAAAAACTCAGAGAAGGTAACTTTAAACTGAACTCTAAGAAGTTTGAATTCGCAAAGTCTGAAGTTTTGTACCTAGGATATATTGTGAATGAAGATTGGTTGAGGCCCGAAGAAAAGAAAATTGTTGCTACAAAAGGTTGCCCTAAGCCAAAGACTCTAACGGAACTTCATTCCTTGGATTGGCTAGCTATTATCGGAAGTTCATCATAAACTTATCCTCTATAGCTGCCCCAATGAGGAAACTCTTAAAGAAAGAGACACTCTTGCTTTGGGATAAACATTGTGAGTTCGCGTTTAGAAAGTTGAAGAATGCTTACTCACTATCCTGTTTCGAAAATTGCAGACTCATCCCTACCTTTTGTCATGACCACTGACGCAAGTCGGCATGGGATTGGGGTTGTATTGCAACAAAATGATGGGAAGGGTTATTGGCCAATTCAGTTTATGTCTTGCCGACTCCCTTCACGCAAAGTTGCTAACTCAACCTACGAGAGAGAATTGTATGCACTTATTGCAGGCTCTTCTGACGTGGAAGCACTACCTCTTAGGTAGGCACTTCAAAGTTCACTCAGATCATGAAACTCTGAAGTAGCTCAAGACACAACCCCATCTAATTGATAAGCTTGCTAAATGGTCAGCTATCATTAATACATATGAGCTGAAAAGTTTAAAAGGAAAGTACAATATGGTGGTTGATGTTCTCTCAAGAAGAAGTGACTTCTTTAGAACCACTGTTACCGACTTGGGCATTGGAAATGGACTGAAGTATAAAATTAGAAAAGGATACACCACTGACCAGATTTGGTGACCTTTTATAGACAGTCTAAAATCTAATGCGGAACGTTTCCCTGATTATCAAATGGCTAATGGAATACTTTTCTTCATTGATGGTAATGAACAAAGAATTTGTGTTCCACATAATGAACCTATACAAAGTCTAATTTTCGGTGAGTGCCACGAT
>BFEA01000645.1:501905-515635 GCA_003427395.1 Chara braunii
AGAGAGAGAGAGAGAGAGAGAGAGAGAGAGAGAGAGAGAGAGCCACCCGCCCCCACGATCAAGTGTAGTATCTGCTCCGATCAGTTGCATATCTGATCCGTGGTCCATTGAGACATCAGAAGAAAAAAAAAAAGAACATGCACGCACGCACGAGAGAGAGAGAGAGAGAGAGAGAGAGAGAGAGAGAGAGAGAGAGAGAGAGAGAGAGAGAGAGAATCCAATCTAACCATGCGCCTCCCTATGGATGGAAACGTCGACATCGACGAGATTGTGGATCACCAGGAAATGCCAGTTGCAAGACCGACAGGCAGGGAACATCCTCCGAAACCAAAGCTGCAGTATCGCGTTCGGTTCAGATATCACGTTGATCCAAAGGAGGATAGATGGTTTACCCAGGAGGAACTGATGCAGACCGCTCCACAGGTTGTGGCTCATTATGAGAAGTTACTGCAGAAAGGAAAGCGCCAGATTGAATGAACTTCTCAGAGGACTCTCGAAGTAAGGAGGAGGGAATGCGAGGCACAAGGCCTTGATGCTGCCCCACTGGGCCCTGTTACAGCAAGGTTGGCCGCACTAAGTGAAGGCGCCCCTTACATTTGACGAGAGGCCTACTCTGGTCCTGCACGCAACCTGGGAAATTCAGACAGTTGCGCTGCGTCAGTTGGTTACTAGCGCCCTGGCCCAGGCTGCCATTTTGCAAATGTATTGGAAGTATGCCCTGGGCCAGTTACGCTACATGGACCGATATCAGGCCACGGGCAGTTGGACGTGGGCAACTAACACAGGCCCTGGGCCTGTTCTGGATGGACAGGGGCTCAGCCACTGGGGCCTACCGGAAGCTTCCGGGCCAGGGCCCAGCCCAGCCAGGCCGCAACAGCAGGCCAGCCACTTCCATTTAGGAAACGCCCTGCCTCCGAGTTCGGCATTCGGGCACTGGCTGCATGCTGCGCAAGCTCTGCTGCGCTAAACGCTGGCCAGCGCTCGCGCTCACGGGCGAGCTGGATGGGCAGGCAGCCATAGCCGAGCTGCGCTGCTGTATGCTGGATAGGGCGCATGGTGGTCCTTGCGTGCACGTGGCATACTGTGTGTGGGGGATCGAGGTTGTGAGTGATACGAGAGACATACCTGGTGCTTGAGGCGAACGGCATTGGCTGAGATCTGCTCGTACTTCGGGGAGCTGTTGACGCCACCAGCGGCATTGTAGATAGTAGGCTAGATAGGATCTGCCACATGTAGTCTGGGCGCCGAGCGCCAGATGGGAGTTCGACATTGGTTCTTTGTTGATGATGACGAGACTATGAGCTTATGCTGTGTTCTTATTTGGTGGAACTTGTGTTGCAATTCTGCTTTTGGTTCGAGGTCACGACTATCTGGTTTCATGTGTATGATGCTTCTTGGTTGCTGGACTTCGCTATTGCTCATCTTCCTTGCATTACCATCTTTATTTGTTTATTCCCCTTCTCTCTTTTTCAAAGGGTGACGGCCTTGAGGTATCCTCGTCATGCTGACTGGCCCCAGGCAATTCACAGTCCTTTCACTCCAGCATGATTCGAACTGAGGTCTGTTCACCAGCAGTCACATGGGTGTTGCCATTCAGCTACACAAGCTGGGTAGGTTACCTTTTCCAGTTTGCCCCTTCACTTACAAAGCACAGGGCTCCAGACGTGGGCCCTTCATATACCAAGGGTGAAGTCCCACTTACCTAGATGTTTCGCCTATGGCCATTGATCTGTGAAATCGACGGTCAGGAATGACGAGTCCTGGCAAGTGGGACCTCTTCCCACAGGTGATTTCCCCTTACCCGGCGGATTGCTTTACTCAACCTGGACCGCAGATTGCAAGGGTCCGCAGTGGGGAAAACAGGATCCAGGAATGTGCGACCTTGTCCCAGAATGTCGGGACCATAGCTATGATTCTAGAACTACATGAAAAGTGCAAAAAGAGGAAAAACACGCAGTTATGGCTCTGGGGCTGACAAAACAGAGAAGAAGGGAAACAGGGGGGGAAAAAACAAGAGGTAAGTACGTTCATGTCACTTTTCAGTATAGGATAAGCAAAAAAAGAAAACACGCGCCGGCGAAGAAACCAGGCGCTGAGTTTGATAAAGCAATGAAAGTACCAACAGCCGTGGTGTCAGGCTGGTTGCATATTTACAGGGGTCGGCTGTGGTGCCAGATGCAGAAAGGGAGGGGGGGGGGAAAGCCCAACGGATACTTTTCGACCCGAATTGCAGTTTCGAGGCCGGCACTCTTTGCCGTCATGCATTTTTTTTTGCCTTTGCGAACTCAAAACCAGCCGTATCCACCATTGTTTCAAAAAAAAAAAGTGAAGCAACACCAACGGGGGCCATCTAGGTTGGAACCCTCGCCTAAGCCCTCCCATAGTGAGAAAACCTCAATTCAACATGACGGATACATACTATCGACGACCAGTACCCGGCATTGTGCTGAACGTTGGAGGAGGTGGGGTGATTGGCAGGCAATGTTCGTTGGATTACAGACCAGTTACATTAGAGGAACAACATTATCCCTTTGAACAAACTGCCATTTTTGCCACTATTCACTCTTTTCCTTAGGTTATAAAAGGGCGACGGCCTTGAGTTATCATCATTGAACTGACCGGCCTTGAGATAACATCATTGAACTGACTGGCCCCAGGTAATTCAGAATTGTTTTATTCTGGTCATCTGATTGTATCTGGATTCAAACTTGGGTCTGTAATTCAACAGTTCATGGGTGAACCAACTGAGCTAGGCCCGTTGGTACTATTCACTCTTTTTGTAATTGCACTAGGCTGTCTTCTTCACGTTTCCTCTAAAGCCTTATTCTGGCATGCAAACTGCCGTTCCTCTATTTGTGTGTGGATTCTTCTGCAGGGGGATCATCCCAATGTTAGTGGGGGTCCCAAAGGACAGTGTGCACACCGCCACTTTTGCCATTATTCTCCCTTTTCAATTGCATTAGATGCCTTTTTTTGTTCTTTTTTTTTTGGAGGGAAGAGGGCCGGGATTCCCTCACAAACAACCCTGTGAAAGTACTGGGGCCATTACCCAGCTTAGGCTTCTGGAAATCAGGTCCAGTGTCCGATAACAGAAAATAAAATTCCTCAAAATAAAAAACAGGTGGGGCATTTCCCCAGAATACAGCCTACCCCCCACAAGGAACATAAGGCTCAAGCACCCTTCCCATCCCATCTACCCTCTTCCTCTCTGGCCCTTTGCTGGTATGCAGCTAACACGTGGAAACCTACACTTCAGAGAAAAAAGCCACACGCCTCTTCAGACATCTCGCATCTGCCCTGAAAAGGTGGATGAGATGGCATAAACCTGGCAGGCATATGAACATGCATTAAGTGGCGGATGATAACATCGTCATCAGGAACTATGCATCGTGCTCCACGCCTGAGCCAGGTTCAGTTCAAGGCTGAGGCCTTGGTAGGACAAAGGCATTCCAGCAAAGTGGTCCAAAATGTATGAACTGGTAGATGGTAACACCCTCATCAGGAACCATGAACCTTGCTACACGCCTGGACCAGGTTCAGTTCAACGCTGAGGCCTTGGTACGAGTACTGAGGCCTTGGTATGAAACCAGTGTATGGTGGATGATAACGTCATCATCACGAACCATGATGTGGCAAGGGCCGTATCTTTTCAACAGTGCTAGAAGCTAACAATACTAAAATCTTCTGGCCCTAGATTCTTCACATCAACGGCTCCAATGATGTGGCATGCATTTCCAGTGCAGTGGAATGAAGCCCGTTTCTTTCCATTTTTTTTTACGGGGAAAAACCCGTACCATTTGTGTATTCATCTAACCCTTGCCATTAATAGATTCATCTAGTTTCCACAGGATTCGACCTCATACCCCATTTATCAAGGGTTGCATGTGTGTGCCATTCTGCCACATGGGCTGGGCACGGAGCCCGTATTTCAGTTATAGATTGGTCCTCCACTGTTTTGTTTTCACTTTACTTTTTCATTGGGCCTTTTTCTCAAAATTCAATTTCTATTAACTGTTTCAACATCTGAGGCCGGGGTCCTCAAAATTACACCCGGACTGAACATATTGGAAGCATCATCCAGCTTAGCTTACAGGCTGAAAGCCTGCGAGTCTTTCACTACAGACTCCACGTGGCTCGTTGGCCCCTTGCTTACCTAAACTACAGGCTATGTGAGACCGACCTGCTCAACATCCGCCCAACTACCAAAATCCTGCTTGAGTCTGCCACAACTACAACCGCGTACTACCAAAATCCTAATAATGTACAGCGCCACCTCCGGCTTCACCCCCTACACCAGGAGCGAGGAACAGAGTCCAGGAGGCTAAGCTCCTCACACTAACTGAAAAACTTTCCCTTACGCAGAACGTGGACCCAAAAACGGTTCCTTGTGACATTGACGCTCCCTCCGACCCCTCGTACCCCCTTTCTTTGGCCTTCCTCCTGCGGAAAATAGGACCGCGCGTTCAGGTCTTCACTAAGTTGTAAATAACCACTTTGAAACCACCAACCTCCTTTACCTCAGCAAGTCGACCGTTCCTCGCACATGTTTTATGGAACAACTGTATGCCTGTCAGCTTGCCGCACACCTTGGTCATTTTCCTGCTCCAGTCTCCCTTAATTGCCAGCACTATTTTGTGCTTAATTTTCAATTTAAACCACCAATACACCCGACCCTGTTTTCCCGAAGCGACACACCCCCTGTGCGCCATAATTTCCCGAGCCTAAAAGGCAAAGGTACCCATAAATTTGTGTTTGGTGCCGGTGGCACTTCGTACTGGATTTCTGACTGACCTTTCTTCAAAAGGCGGATGTTTTCGATGACTGCTTCGCTTTCATACGGTGGCGCTATGTTCACCGTATGGAAGTTGATTTTATTTATTTATTCATTTTCCTTTTGTTTCTTTTATTTTCCTTTTTCACGTTCTAGCTGTTTGTTCCTGGGCTCGGCCTGGCCTTTTTTCCAAAGGCGGATATTTTCGATGACTGCTTCGCTTTCATACGGTGGCACTATGTTCACCGTATGGAAGTTGATTTGATTTATTTATTCATTTTCCTTTTGTTTTTTTGTTTTCCTTTTTCACGTTCTAGCTGTTTGTTCCTGGGCTGGACTAATCGGATGCTTACCAAGCCGCCTCCCACCAGGCTTTCTCCGGGATGATGCGTGGCAGCACACCGTCACGTGGCAGCGCCACGGCAAACCGCTCTCTCCCTCCCTCTCTCTCTCTCTCTCTCTCTCTCTCTCTCTCTCTCTCTCTCTCTCTCTCTCTCTCTCTCTCTNCTCTCTCTCTCTCTCTCTCCTGGGGCCCCCTTTTCTAATCCGACGTCCAACCAACCAAATGCGCACCCTTCCTTCGACCACTTCAACTGCGCGCAAAAACATGGGCAGACGCTTTCAATGCGTGATAATAATGCGCGCCCTTCAGGGCAAAAAAAAAACAAAAACAAAAGCAAAAAACGGTTGGATGACTTGTGCATGCACAGCAGAGAGGTCACGAAAGAAAGGCAGGGCAGCGAGAGAGAGAGAGACCGAGAGACAGACAGAGAGAGAGCAAAACTGAAAAATCCCGTTGATCAATTGATCAATAAATCAATCCTTCAATCAATCCATCAACAAACATGTGTCATTTATTGATTTATTGATTGACTGATCGATTGGTTGGTTGATAATTTACAGAAAACATGATAATTTACAAAAAACAGAAAAAAATGAGGGGAAAAAAAACACTACGTAGATACGTCGAGATGGGGGGTTGCAGAATGTCAAACTTTTCGTAACCCTCCTCCCCCTTCTTGTTCGATGTCTTTTTTTGTTTTTCTTTTTGTGCTTTCGCTCATAGAAATATGCTGGAATGTAAAATGCACATGTTGTAGGTGTAGGAAATCCAGGGAAAAAACGGGGGAAAAAAAAAAACACCACCCGAAACAGATCAGCCGGGTCCCAAAGTCAAGCCGCTGATCGGGACGAACGTCCAACGAAACAGTAAGCCGCTTTCATTATCCTTTTGTTTTTCTTTTTGGTTTTTTCGGATTGTGTATAGCGATTGTGACGGGCCGCGCACACACACACACACACACACAGATTCGAGCGGAGCAATCGCGCATTCTGGAATGCTTTTCTTTGTGGAGTCGTGTGTAGCGAATATGACAACACACACACACACACACACACACACACACACACACACACACACACACACACACACACACAGATTTGAACGGAGCAATCACACACGCGGCATGCTTTTATTCGCGGAGTCGTGTGTAGCGAATATGACAACACACACACACACACACACACACACACACACACACACACACACACACACACACACAGAGGCGTGAGCGCGCGCGCGCATATTCGCACGAAGCAATCGTGCATTTCGTTATTCATTTTCCTGTTCCCCTCGTTAGTTTTTTTTGTCCACGTGTTTGTCTTTTTTTTCTTCCTGTAAGTGCCTCGTCGCACATGATATACATAAATACATTAAGAAAAATCCGATTATTTCGTTGTGATAATATGTATGCGAGAGAGAGGGGGGGTGCGGGGCGGAGGTGATCGGGGGATTGTGTATGAAGTGCACGTACTGCTGCACATGCATGCGCATGAGAAAGAGAGGAGGGTGAGTGAGTGGGGGATTGTGGACGAAGTGCGCATGAGAGAGAGAGAGAGAGAGAGAGAGAGAGAGAGAGAGAGAGAGAGAGAGAGAGAGAGAGAGAGAGAGAAGGAAGGGGGGGGGCGGAAGTTATCTGGGGATTGTGTATGAAGTGCGCGTACTGCTGCACATGCATGCGCATGATAAAGAGAGGAGGGGGAGTGAGCGGGGGATTGTGGACGAAATGCGCATGCGCATGAGAGAGAGAGAGAGAGAGAGAGAGAGAGAGAGAGAGAGAGAGAGAGAGAGAGAGACGATGGCACGAGGGGTACGGCAGGCACCAACGCGGAAATTCGGGAAATTCCCGCGCAAACGTGACACGGCAACGGGCAGAGCCCTACGGTACGGCCGGAAAATCCAGTCCTGATTTTTTTGGTTTTTCTTTTGGTCCGACGTTTCCTTTCATCCGTACAACATGATTCCTGCTCGGACCATATCATGTCCGGTTTGTGGGCCCGCACGGTCCCAAGATTTTTCCAAGTCCTTGACAGGCCGACCCTGCCCACCCGCCTTTTGCTACTTGTGGCGACAAGTTCTTTGCTGCAAGGCTGGGGCCGTGTACCATGTCTGAGAGAAATTTGCCCTCGAACACCAGTAAATTTCCCTCCTCCCAAATCACCCAAAAAATCACCCCTCCCCCCTGAACAACACCCAGTCTTCATCCCATACAAAATTGCTGTTACAGATGATGCTGTCCCCGTGAGATTTCCACCACAGCCAGACCCTTCTTGACAGTGGGCAGGAGAGCCACAGGTGTAACGACAGCATCTGTAAAAATGTAAGGGCATATAGTGATGTAAGAAACTCAACGGTGCTAGTGGGAGCTGGCCCCAGGGGCCATGGCAAATCATTGCACAGGGACTCAGCTTTGCGAGAACAAGGTTTCCACCCTCTTTTAATTGGACCTTCAACACGGCACAATCGTGTAAAGACCCAAACTCGGAAAATGTAAGGGGGAAAAAAAAAAAGACAAAAAAATAAAAAAAAAAAAAAATGTAAGGGCATAGTCAGACTCGAACTTCTCCGGATATATCCGACCCACATTATGCCCGGAATCAATTCAAAAAAGTGCATGCATGACCGCGCCTACTGGAATCTATCTGGCCGCAAATAAGGCCAGATTCTGTCCAAAAAGTGCAAGTGTGAACGCGCCCTAATAATGGGATCTACCTGACCGTACTTGCGGCCAGATTCTGTCCGAAAAGTACACAACTGCGAGTACGTCCTAAGGTATCCTGTTTAAGGGCCCGACCCAATTGTGAGTTCAAATGCACCAACCAGCGGCAAGAGCACAACAGAGCAACGAATGAGAGATCTTTAGGACAACAGCCAAAGGTTCCTTTTCTTTCTTTTTCTTTTTTTTTTCCTTTTCTTCAGAAACATCAATTGGCCGGGGGGAGGAGGGGGGGTGGGATGTTCCTACTGTCGTCTTTGCCAGAACATGGCATGCCCCCAGGTTGAATTCTGAGGACCCCAGCCTCCTCCTTTGGATTTTAATACAATTAAAAAGAACAAATTTGGCGTGCAGTAGTAAGGGCAGTTCGTCCACCAGATTAAAAAAAAAAAGTTCGTCCACCAGCCATCTTATTATGTTCACCATGATGAGCGAACTCGCTTTAACATTAAAAAAACAAAAAGGAAACAAATAATGTCTGTCGAGATGGAATGACAGCTGGAAGACCGCTGCAGATCGGTGCGAGCTCCCCAGCACCGCAGATTAGCTTTGCTCTTGCGGTCAGGCCCACGTTCAGGTAGATCTGCCCCCATACACGCTGAGACAGACATGCAGGCGTTGATCATAGTCCCAACGCGCAAACCCAGAGATGTCCTTTGGGACGTCCTCTAGAACTGGAACGATACAGAGAAGATTGGCATGGCCCTTGCGCGAGATGACATCCACACACACAGACACACACACACACACACACACACACACACAAGATTGGCATGGCCCTTGCGCGAGATGACATCCACACACACAGACACACACACACACACAAACTGGGGGCGGGGGGGGGAAAGAGGAAAACAGAAAAAAAAAAAAACATGCACAGACGGATAGACCACTAGATGAAGAATAAACATGTATTCGATCCTTGCCTTGGCGCGCAATGGCTAATCTGCGCTCGAGTGGGGCTTTGCTTCATGATGTGCGATTATCTATCCTCCGATTCCCACGCTTCATGGTCTATGTTCTTTCCATGTATCATATCCTGGCACAAGACTTGGGGTTCATCTTCCAAATGGACGGACTGCAGCATCATGTGCAACAGCATAATGCGGAACCGTCTTCCATCGGCTTGTACCCGCCAACATGTCTTCCCCCCGACAACCCTGTTCCCCCACTTGGCCTGCCGAGCCGATCACTCTCCTGCTCCCCTGCCCAATCTCTCTCTCTCTCTCTCTCTCTCTCTCTCTCTCTCTCTCTCTCTCTCTCTCTCTCTCTCTCCTGGCTTTTTTCACGGCTTCCGTTTTATTTCTTCTTTCCGCTCTTCGGCACAAGTCACTTCCGAGAACAATGACGCCTTACGTTTTTTTCTTTCTTTACGCGACTAATAATTACAGACGATTCATCCTCCATCGCAAATTGAAAAAAAGAAAACATGAACATCCTTAGAACGAGCTGAATCGAATGAAAACATTTCAAAAAAACAGCAGTGCAATTTCCGAGATGCGACGACCCGGTAAGATGCTGGACTGCAGCGGAACCGCCCGAAAACTTTATTCAAAGCTTAAGGTGCAAGTATGTCCTGTCCAATTGAATTAATACTTGACTGCACCTACCAATGATGGTGTAGTTTTCATCAACCGCGTCTTCATCCACTGAGTCTCTGAGTCTTCTTCAACTGAGTCTTCATCAACATCAACCGAGTCTTCATCAACATCAACTGAGTCTTCATCAACATAACTGAGTCTTCATCAACATCAACTGTCTTCATCAACATCAACTGAGTCTTCTTCAACATCAGCTGACGCTTCATCACCTGAGTCTTCATCAGCATCAGCTGCGTCTTCATCAACCAGAATTGCTCATCCACTGTCTTCATCAACTGAGTCTTCATCAACATCAACTGAGTCTTCATCAACATCAACTGAGTCTTCTTCAACATCAGCTGAGGCTTCATCAACTGAGTCTTCATCAGCATCAGCTGCGTCTTCATCAACCAGAATTGCTCATCCACTGTCTTCATCGACTGTCTTCATCAACTGTCTTCATCAACATCAACTGAGTCTTCATCAACATCAACTGAGTCTTCATCAACTGTCTTCATCAACATCAACTAAGTCTTCATCAACATCAACTGTCTTCATCAACTGAGTCTTCATCAACATGAACTGAGTCTTCATCCACATCAACTGAGGCTTCATCAACTGAGGCTTCATCAACTGAGTCTTCATCAACTAAGCCTTCATCAACTAAGCCTTCATCAACCAGTCTTGTTCATTCATTTGGGGCCACTAACTCGTAACAAAAAGATTGTCGAGTCTATTCGAGGATCCATCGAATCTTGCGTAGAGTGCACTTCCGAATCTGGTCTCGATGGTAGACAAAAATTACGCATCTGGTCGCAATCGCAGGCATGCAAGATACTCTGGCGAATCCCCAAGCCCCAAGCCCCAAGCCCAATACGACTGGGTCCAACTGTCTTGGGTGGACCCGGTCGAACGAGGTTGTCGAGTCAATGGCTTCGATTAAAAACAAAGCCGCAGTACCCCTAATAATATTCACCCACGTCAGTCAAAAGAAATTCGCACTGCGCGCCAAAGAATCCAATCTGTCCTCCAACATCAGCCCAGACTTGCACTGCGCGCCGAGCCCATTTCTCCCGTTCCTCAACGTCAGTCAAAAATCGCACTGCGCGCCAAGTCAATTCGTCCTTCGGAACAGTAGAAATAGAGATAATCAAAGGATGAATAAGGAAGCGGACGCGTACGGAGACCGAAAATGCAAATGGTTGTTTGTGAGGAATTCCCGGCCTCATGTTATTTCATGATAATGGACTCCTCGCTTTTCCCAAAAAAAAAAAAAAAAAAGAACGCAAATGGCGGTCGACGAAACTGCTGTAATCCTTTGGGAGAAAATTTTGAAAGGGCCTCGCTCCACTACTCTCGAAACGTGCAAAATGAGACTGAATCCTCCCCAAGAACATGGAAAGATACATTGCTATATTTTTTTGTCGTTTGTGCATGCGGAGAGTAGTGGAGCGAGGCCCAAAGCAACAACAAAGAGAAAAGGAACAACAAAACTGGTTTACTCCTGGGACGGACATCATCTGGCGCCCAAAAAAAAAAAAAAAAAAAAAAAAAAAAATCATCTGGCGAGCTCGCAGCGGAACCGACGACTCATCGCCACGTGTTTTCCTCGAATGGTCAGGAATCTGGTCAGTGCTGCGATTTTTATTTTTTTTATTTTTTTTGGACCATTTCTTGATTTACGCGTGTCATCCTTGCGTAGGGGCCACATGCTAGGCTACCAGCCGGGCCGCCCGGGTCCCGGGTGGCAGCCCGTGCAAGGACCGGGGAAGGTCCCAACAAAAAAACAAAAAACAAAATCCAAAAAATCCGAAAAAAAACTATGTTATGCAGAAAAATAAACTGAACAACTTTTGCCTCAGGGTCACATCGAAATTCTTCACCAAATTTAGAATAAAAATTAAAATTTAAAAACAATTTTTTTATTCTTATTTTTTAATTGTTTTTGGCCCGGCCGGGCAAGTGACCCCGGGCCACTCTGGTAGCCTACAGTAGGCCACATGCTAATTACCCTTCTCTGTATCGTTTCAATTTTAACGGATGTCCCGAAGGACGTACGTGCTGCGAATTTCGGTCCCAAATAAAAAAACACTTTGGCGCGCAATTCGTAATCCTTTTTCTCTCTCCCCAGATCATCAGAATTGTTGTCAGTGCTTTTTTTTTTTTTTTTTTTGGGGGAAATTGTCAGTGCTTTTCCAGTTCGCCAGGCGCAAGTCCTTTCCCGCCCGCGCAATTCAATTCACCTCTTTTTTTTTTTTTTTTCTCTTTTTCTTTGGGTCACCACATTCTATCTTCTTTCTTCACAAGAAAGAAAGGCCAGAGCTCGCTCTCGTCTGAACCGCTGAGATGCCCCCAACCAAGCACAAACACATTTCCCGCGCAAGTCGTACCTCATTCCAGACCGGCAGAAACCCCGGTCAGCGCTACCAATTCCGTTCATACGTGCGCTACTCATTTTAACCATACCTGAAAATCTACACGGGTCGAACAGCGAGGACGGCGACAAACACGAAACTCGTAATCAAATGAATGCACGTTTTCAAAAAAAAAAAAAAAAAAAAAAAACGAAACTACGGGAACGGGGGATGATGACGTTCAGCGAAAGATTCGAAAGCGAAATTTTTCTCGATTTATGCGTGTCATCCTTGATGATTGCTCAAGGGGCATTTGCTAATTAATCTTCTCTCTCTCTCTGTATCGTTCTATTTTTTTTTTCACGGATGCGGCGAAGGACATCCCTTACCAGCGGGCTTGATAAATCGAAAGCGATCCAAGAGCGAGGCAAGGAAAAGAAACGAGAACAGAAAAAGAAGAAGTAGAAGAATAGTGAAAACAGTGGCCAACTGCCGATGTGGCCTTGCCCTCATTTAACACTGTCGAACTTCCCTCGCAGGTCACTTTGCGCTTACCTCTGTTATACTCTCTGATTGGCCCATCATTCCTGCGACGGAAGAAGAAGGGCAGAAGAAAAACCGAAAAAAAAAGCGCGCGCGCGCCCGCCCACAGTAGTGCGGGCTTTCGGCACGTAAACAGCATTCCCCGCATCTGCGTTCGGCATTATACCCACAGCATTCTCGACATCGGCTTTTGGCACGTAAACAGCATTCATTGGCGCCCGCCGGTTGTCTCCACACAGAGAATTGACTTCGCACAGAGGTTCATGATTGAACGAGCAAGATCGAGATCTAGAGATCGAATCGCGTGTGTGCGCGTTCCAACCGGATCAAGACAGAGCTTGATTCACAGATCAAGAGATGGATGGAATCCATCCATCTGACAGAGCGCGATTCAACAGATCAACAGATCGGCGGACAGAACTTTTGAGCAAGAGATATGAATCAAAACCACAGCAACAGCGCCAGTCTTGGAGATCGTTGCGCAGTGTGCAGCAGCGGTCTCCCCGAACACCCTTGGGGCCTCGTCGCACTACTCGCCATCCGCCAACATTTTGATTGCATGTGGACATCCGTTTGTCCAGATGCATTCGAAATCTTGGCGGAGGGGATCAAAACTTCGACTGAATTCGTCTTGGGGACAACGGTGGGGCGGAGAGAGCGAGACAAACAAAGAGGGAGATCTGTTCCGATTCAACAAATTGGCATAAAAACATTTCGATGGAACTTATTTTGGGGGCGCGGGAGAGAGAGAGAGAGAGAGAGAGAGAGAGAGAGAGAGAGAGAGAGAGAGAGAGAGAGAGAGACACGAAGAGGAAGATTTCGTCGGGGGAGGCATAAAAATGGGCACCATTTCGACTGAACTTGTATCGAGTATGCCGCTCTGACTTCGGTTTCCAACGGCCTTCAATTTTTGAGCCCCCGGTGTGCAGTGCATCTGCGGGAGATTCACTAGTACACGTACTCGTGGTTCTTCACAAAGACATTCCTGCACGGTCTACCTTCTCCACACACACAGTTGGTCCGGTATTCAGGGCCTCATTCCCCCACTGGCCAAATGAGAGAGACCATTGGCAACTGTACCTCTGCTGCCTTCTGCTGCCTGCAAGATACATTCATCATCTTTCACATTTTCTGGCAAATGGTAGAACGAGGCCCTCGCCTCGATGGCCAGGCTGCAACCCCCGACAGCGAGAACCACTGGCCAAGCTGAGCCAAACCCCAGTTTCCACACCACATATTGTCACCCAGCTCAGCGTCAGCACGTACATGCATGGCACAGGGACACACTCACGTAGACAAACGCACGCACCAGTTGGGACGGATGCACAGATTTATCGTATGCGGCACAGAGAGAGACACAGAGGGAGAGAGAGAGGACAAAGAGAGGAGCAGCGGATGCACAGATATATCGTATGCGGCACACACA